>CM070508.1:61671779-62043551 GCA_036346375.1 Guadua angustifolia
ATTTATGGTGCCTCCAATTTTAAAAGAGCTGTAGAGGAAGATATGTTGAATAAAGGGTGGAATTTATGTCTTGTCCATGTATTAACTGCGAGAATCTGATGTTGTTTCGAAATCCAGCGCAGATCAAAGCACACTTAATTATATGAGGTTTCAAAAGAGGATATACATATTGAATCAGTCACAGTAAAAACAGATTATACAGAAATTAAGTAGTACTACCACGTCGACAAAGATTACTATGGCTGATCGATCAATGTGTTGGAGTCGCCGAGGTTGCTTTGAGATGGGATAATGATGAAGGCGCACCCGAGAGGCCGTATTTATAGGCTAGCCTTCTTGCATGTGGAGCTAGCCTTCTCGAAGAAGAAAAGAGCCTGACCGTGTCGCATGGTTGATTAACTGATATTCATCAGTCTGGGAAAAATCCATGACATTTCGATCTCTTCCTAGAGTAATAATAACTAGGAAGATAAGTGCGGCGCACGCCGTGCACGTGAGCGGGAAACGATTTCCCTTTTTTTTGAGAAAAAATAGGTTGAGATGTATTTTCTATTTTTTTGGAGGGTCTTTCGGTTTTTTTTTGGGAAAATGAAACAAGACGTTTTTTTTAAAATCTTTATAGAATCTTTCTACCTTTTTTTAAGGAAAATGGACCGAAATGGAAAAATAGACAAAGGCGTAACTTCTAAATCTTCAGAGGATTTTATTTCTGGTGGCACTCGGACACTCTCTAAGGTCCTGCAACCTCTCAACTTTAATATATAGTATATATTTTCTCGGGAAAGGCGAAGAAAGGATCTTCTTTTGCCGAATTTAACACTCTATACGTTCAACCGTCAATAATACATGCTTCGAAAAATACTATAGATCGAATTGCAAAAACAAACCTATAAAGATACAACCGTGCACTTATTTCTCACTTCGGAAAAGAGCAGAAACTGAGTTAGGGGGGAATAGAAAGATAGAGTTGTAGAAATATCTCTTTCGACAAATTATTTGGAAAATATTAGAGATCGAGCTGGAAAACCGAGGTGGAAAAATAGTCTAGAGGAAAAAGGGTGAAAAATTATTAGAGATGACAACCTTCTTTTGTCGAGCCTAACACTCTATGTGTTCACCGAGTAATAATACATGTTTTAAAAAATATCAGAGATCGAGGTGGAAAATCGAGCTGGGAAAAAAGTCTAGGGATAGAGCTGCACACAAATCTCTGGTGACGAAAATATTTTTTCCAGAAAAAACGGAGAAAGGACCTAGACGTAAGGAGCAAGGGCCTGTTTGTTACGTTTTTGGACTTGTCCGCTATCCTGAAAAATTAGAAAAGGGCTTGTTCACGATTTGAATCTAACGGGAGCTTTTCCGTAAAATAGCGCACGAGAGACCCAAACGCGAGTAAGAAAAAAATATCTTCCCCTCACAAAAAAACTCGAAGGACCTATTCGTAATCTACAGGGACCTATCTGTAATTTGAAGAAATAGAGGGGGGTTTTCGCGAATGCGCGTACGGCGACATGTGGCACCGTGGCTATCCAGGAAACTTGCAAGCTTTAATAGGGGTATGACTAGGAAATTTTTGCGGCAGAGAAAATTTCTTTTTTTTTGGCGGCGTTTTTTTTAAATCGTCGGAAAAATGAGTGAAACGGCTGAAAGGACACAAATGAAAACACGTTTTTTTCGCATCTATCTGGGGTTCTCTATTGAAGGATACACGATCGTGTTAAATCGAAAAGGTCCTTTTTGTAAAAAATAGCCAGAATGATCGAAACGTCACTACATTTTTTTCCCAGTATCTATTTAGGGTCCTCTAATGAAAGATCCGTGATTTTCTGAATCGGATCCGCGATCGTGCTAAGTCAAAAAGGTCCTTCTCGCAAAAAATAGCCGGGCCACTACGTTTTGTTGGTATCTATTTAGGATCCCCTCACAAAAGAGTCACGTTTTTTTAAGGATTTTTTCGTAAAAAAAGCGAAAAGGACCGATATATAATTACGGATTTTTCGAAGGACTTAAACGAAAAAAATTTTTGAGCCGAGCCGAGCGGCTCAAACGCGTGAGAGCACGGGAAGTTTTCAAACTTTAGGAAAGGTAGTACTTGGATAATTTTCACGGCGAGACACGTCGCGTGTGTTGTCTTTTTCGTGAAAACAATTTTATTTTTTCTATTGGTGTTTTTTTAAAAATCATCGAGGAAACGCATGAAACGTTTGAAAGAATACAAACGCATCCGCGATTGCGCTAAATTGAAAGGTCAGTTTCGTGAAAAATAGCCGAAATGATCCAAACGCCACTACGTTTTTTTTGTATTTATTTAGGGTCCTTCACGAAAAATTCGTGATTTTTCTGACCAGAAGGTCCTCTTCATAAAAAACCGCGGGAAAGACCTACACGTAATTACACATTTTTTAGGGACCTACATGTGAAAAGAGAAAAACGAGCCGAGCCGACCGGTCGTGCGTTGTTTTTTTCGCAGAAACAATTTCGTTTTCTTCGTCGGTGTTTTTTTTAAATCATGGAAGAAACGTGGGAAACGGTTGAAAGGACACAAGTGCATCTGCGATTGCGCTAAATCGAAAGGTCCTTTTCGTGAAAAATAGCCGGAATGATCCAAATGTCACTATGTTTTTTTGGTATCTATTTTGGGTCCTCTCACGAAAGATCTGCGATTTTTCTGAACCAAAAGGTCCTATTCGTAAAAAACCGCGGGAAGAACCTATACGTAATTACGGATTTTTGGAGAGATCTAAATGTGTAACATCCCAAAAAATTCAAAAATAGGAAAAATAAAATTTTTGAAATTTAAAAATGGAATCAAATACAAATTTCAATGTAAATAAAAATTTTAATTTAAAACAATGTCCTTTCCTCATTTTCTTGCATTCTAAATTTAAGAAAAGAATAAATAACAATATTAAAAACTATTTCTTCCAAAGCAAACAAACCATAAGAATAAATTTGAAATGTTTGTTTCCTGATTTTTCTTGAATTATTGGTTTTTTTTGAGGTTTTACTTTAAAAAGAAAATCAATAAAGTAAATGGTAAAATGATAAAAGTAAAAAGGTAAAAACATAAAATCAACAAAAATGGTAATAAAATATCAGAGCACTCCAGAATACCCTAGTATCCTTACCCTTGACGTTTGATATGATCTGAACCAATACAATATATTAAAAAGATATTATAATCATGAGATAAT
Organism: Guadua angustifolia; assembly: GCA_036346375.1. Taxonomy (NCBI): domain Eukaryota; kingdom Viridiplantae; phylum Streptophyta; class Magnoliopsida; order Poales; family Poaceae; genus Guadua; species Guadua angustifolia. The sequence continues at coordinate 61,674,974 of CM070508.1, forward strand.
ACATCAATCTTGATAATATCAGATTTGTGTAGAAATTCCTAGAACTAATCTGAAGCTGATATTTTTATCATGCCGACCTTATCTTTATATCTATGTCCGGTAAAAATATCAAAAATTAAAACTTATATTAGTGAATTTTAGAAATTCAAAAATAGAAAGTAAATAAATCTGTAAATAGCAATGTCAGAATTTTTATAATTCAATTATCGAAGATAAAAATCTAAAAATTTTACAGAAGCATTATTAGCTCAAATAAATTTAAAAAAATCAAAAATAAATAAAGTCATTTGGACACCTTAGTAAATTAAAAACAGAATTGGAAAATCTGTGCAATATATATTGTCAGAATTTTAATAAAATATATACAATGATTTTTTATTTGAAAATTCACCTGGACCTTAATCTGCATCTGTCCAACCTCTACAAAAATTCTTATAAAATCTTGAGTCGGTTGACAGCTTGAATCATTGAATCAAACCGACTTCAGCCTTATCTGCAAACCGTCCATTTCACCATGACTGCAGGATTTGCGCTTGTCGAGCATCCAGCATAGCTCTTCCTTCTCCTCTCCCGTGCCTTCTCCTCCCTTCTTCTTTCTTCTCTTCCTTTCGTGTATCAGCTGCAGAGCTCCACCGCCTCTCTGGATTGTCGCCTTCCCGCCGCAATTCACCGCCCGATGCATCACTCCTGCCAGCTCCCTGCCACGACATCGTCTCAGCTATTGCGCCCTTGCAGTGCCCTAAATCCATCGCCAAAGCTTAGCCGTTCTTTTCCTCCCTGCCGAAATGCTGCCACGGCTAACATTCGACCACCCAAACCTTGCCACGGCACGACCTGGGCAGCTCCTTCCTGCCAGAACCTTGCCAATCCCTACCTCGGCAAATATCTCCACTGAGAATTGCTGCCACGGCGATAATTCGGCAGAAAATCTCAGCTCCGCCTCACTGTTCTTCATCCATTCGAGGCCAACTCCGAATCAACTCGGCTTAGCTACAAAACTAGAGCAACCAACCTCCCAGAGACGATCATAGCTTCATATGCCTTCCCCTGAACATCTCCCTGCACAAACCAGTCCCGTCTCCTTCCCCAACTCCGGCAAAACCCGAAAAAGAGGAGAATCACCACGCGCACCTCCACACTCTGAATTAGCTCAAACCAACATCCCTGAAACTCCCTTGTATACCCTAGAATCATATCCTGCTATCAATTGAAGCTCTTCTTCTTCGGCAAAGCCGCGCCGCACCGCGTTTCTTCCCCAGCTCCAGTCGCACGGTGGCAGACCAACCCACGCCTCCCTTGCCGTAACCGAAGGGTAAAACCCAGCTTATCCTTCTCACTGATGCTCAATTCGGTGAAGATGAAGCAAGGGAAGCAGTAGTTCTTGAGCTCCACCTCACCGGCCATGGCGCCGCTGCTGGCTCTCGGTGGCGACCACCTTCCCGGCCACCTCCGGCTACTCCAAGACCACCCCTAGATGCGCAAAAATGTGTTGAAGCCCACCGTGGAATCCATTCAGCTTCCCCGGCCGTGCTTCGCCGTCGGCGAGCTTCGGAAGCCGCCACTTTGCTCTGGGTCGCTGCCGTCGGACCCCGTCCGTCAGTCTCTCGCCTCTCCAAGTCGCTGCCAGACGGGACCTAGCAGTCAGCCTCATTCCTCACCTCACTGACCGAACGGGCCCATTCGTCAGCAGTTCAACCCAGCCTTAGCCAAAAACGGAAAGCGTACTCTTGGTGAGAAAATGTACTTTCTATTTTTGGCAAAATCCTGATTTTCCAGTATTTATTAACCCGAATTAATTCAATTGTTTATAACTTTTGAAATATTAGTCAAAATAAAGTGAAATAAATTCCTAAATTCATCTAAATTCATGTAGATTCAGAATATGAAAAAATATTTTCAATTTCAACCCTGTTTAGAATTTGAATTTAAATTTAAAGAATGGGATGAAAAACATGCTATACATAGAATTTATGCAAACAAACTCTAAATTAAATAAAATAAATTTTGTTAGAATCCTTATGAAATTAGGAACCTGAATATATAAAAATATTTAATTATCATGCTTGATTTGATTTATTTGAAGTAGAAATTTAAATAAACTCTATTATTGTCACTTAATAAAAATTGTGCATCATAAATCCTAAAATGATAAAATAATTTATACATGCTCCTGAATCCATAATAAACTCATTTGTGCAAAAATATTTAATATTCAAACTCAGTTGATGTTATATTTGAATTTAAAAAGTACAAATAAACCCTAGCATGCATGACACCGTTATAAATATTCAGATTGTAATTCTTTAAATCATGAAGTAAATTTCTATGATCATTTGAACTCATGAGGATTCTGAGTATGTAAAAAAAATATTGAAATAACAAACTCTGTTTAAATTATAAACTTAAACTTAAAGAGATGGATTAAATGTTGCTTTGAATCTGAATCCTAGATAAAGGTAAGAATTCATCTTAAGCCTGAAATGATCATATCTATTTTTGCATCTTGAATTCGATATTACAAGTATAATATATCTAATTTTAGCCTCTTGGACCCGTAAAATAAAGAAAATAAATTCATGAATCGAGAAATAGTATCATTGCTAATTATATAAAATTTATTAGAATCCAAATACGTAAAATTTTAAGAACCCAACCTTAAATCATGTCTGCTTTCTATGATTTATTTATATTTGGATTTCCATCTGATTTCTTTTTGTCCTTATTGAAATCTTGTTATTCGTTATTTGATATGTTCTTCGATTCGCGACGTGTAGAACCCGACGTAATTACCTTCCATCATCATCTGCAACCTCAATGGCGTCGTGAACAGTAAATAAGCAAGGCAAGCACCCCCTTTGATCATGTTGATCCCACTTTTATAAATGTTTTCATTAAATGTTTTTATTGCATGCGTATATTCATTAAACTCTGCTATTTTGTGGGTACTGGTAGATATACCTATTGTCTTATGAAGTTTCCCTTAGTATTGACATGTGAACCTTGATAACTCTAGAATTATGGTTAGACAATATCTGATGTCAATTTGGGTATATGCGATGATTAATAATCATGCTTAGCCATGCTTTAGACTTGGGATAAATCAATTGGTAATATTGATCAGATGAAACTTGGAAATGTTGAGACATGATGATGGTAATTGGTATTTTGGTTAAAAATGAAAATAAAATTAAGCTTTGATGCGGGCAATTATTGGCAATAGCCGAAGGTGCATAGATTTGCACGTAGTTTAGGGGGAGATTATTGCCCGTATCAAATTAAGGACCGAACTATGGGTTGTTTTCAGACCAAGATAACCGTACAGCTACAAGTGCTGGTATGGGACAGCCTTAAACCAATTAAGTTATCTAGTTTAACTTTGCACATTGGTAGGCTGGAGTATTACGAGCTTCTTCATGACTAGTTGCTCGTAGGTGTACGCCATGCTATGGGATCACTGTTTCACGTACAGCGAATGTACAAACACATTACTATTTCACGTACAGTGAATGTACAAATATCTTTCGCCACCCTAGCATATCGTCACCATGCTGGTGCAAAGTTAACCTAGATAATGTAAAGGTTTTCGTCATGAACATTCTGGCCACACGCTAAAAGTGCGTGAAACATGCGGCAAAAAGAAAAGGTCATGACTTGTGGGTAAAACTGTACACCTCTGCAGAGTGTAAAACTAATCGATTAGCCGCGCCCGCGGTCATGGGCACTTGGTAAAGTCATCACATAGTTAGCAGTTTTGGTATTTTCAAAATGGATTGGATTGGATTGGATACATTTGTTCGAAAGTATTTGTCTCAGATTTAAGCCATGTGTTGGCAATGGACATCTCGATGCTCACGTCGTGGAGGACTGTGAGTTATTACTTATGCTTTACTTATTATTTTCATATCTGTCAAATTGCTTTTATAAATTCCGTTTTGCAATTACTACTCATTTTACAATTTAAATTGGTTTTATGCAAATTAACCGTAGAAGCCTTTCCTTTGAAATGGCTTGCATGTATTATAGGTTTTGCAAAAGTCTTGCTGAGTACGCAAGTACTCACCCTTGCTTATTCGTGGTTTTTAGGTGAAGGATCAGAATAGCTCGACGAAACTTGTTTGACGCAGGATTCAGGAATGTTAACGAGTTTTCTAGGGATTATGCCTTGTCAGTTGCCTGAGGGATTGGATGGGCATACTACAAGATTCTTGATTCTTTCCGTTGCAATACTTTGAATTGTAAGACCTTATTGTATAAATTATCATTATTATTTATAATAAAGAGTATGGATGTGATATCAATTGTTGTAAATGTGCGTACTAGCTACTGATCCAGGGACTAGTACTGTGTGCACATGAGATTTCCATTTTTGTATTTATGTAAAAATGGGGGTTCTCTATTGAAGGATCCACGATCGTGTTAAATCGAAAAGGTCCTTTTTGTAAACAAAATAGCCAGAATGATCGAAACGTCACTACGTTTTTTTCCCAGTATCTATTTAGGGTCCTCTAACGAAAGATCCGTGATTTTCTGAATCGGATCCGCGATCGTGCTAAATCAAAAAGGTCCTTCTCGCAAAAAATAGCCGCGCCATTATGTTTTGTTGGTATCTATTTAGGATCCCCTCACAAAAGAGTCCCGTTTTTTTAAGGATCTTTTCATAAAAAACGTGAAAAGGACCGATATATAATTACGGATTTTTCGAAGGACTTAAACGAAAAAATTTTTTGAGCCGAACCGAGCGGCTCAAACGCGTGAGAGCACGGGAAGTTTTCAAACTTTAGGAAAGGTAGTACTTGGATAATTTTCACGGCGACACACGTCGCGTGTGTTGTCTTTTTCGTGAAAATAGTTTTATTATTTTCCATCGGTGTTTTTTTTTAAATCATCGAGGAAACGCATCAAACGGTTGAAAGAATACAAACGCATCCGCGATTGCTGTGAGACCCCCATTCCGAGGAACAGGAAACTCCATGTGAATACCGTACTAGTCCCTGGATCAGTATCTAGCACTCACATGTTTACACCATTCATATCACAACCAAAAGCCAAGCTTTAATACATAACTGCCATAGTTGATAATTATACAAGCATTAGTTACAAGCGAAATAAAACAGCGGAAAACAGAAAATGCTTAAGATCCAAAAGCCTGGTAGCATGCCCAAACCGAAACCCCACAGGCATCTGACTAGGCAAACACCCTAGAAGAAGTCATCGACGAACTCCCCGAGACCTACTTGGAAGAACGCTTCTTCAGGCACATCACAGGGACTTCCTTCTGACCAAAGTTGATAGCAAGAATGAGTATGGTTGTACTCAGCAAGACTTAATAGCAAATGCAATATTAGTCATGCAGGCTATATCAAAGGAACAGGCACTAAGTTATTTTGCATTTTGCAGAAAGAATTTAAACATATGACATAATAGATTGCAATTCGCATTTTCAAGAGACAGCATGAGATTTGTATAATTGCCAGAAAATAAACATGTTCCAGGACATAGCATCCCAAATGGCGAAACTCTACAGAAGTCGATCCTTTGACTTAAACAATTGGTTGTCAAAACAGAACCACCCCATTTTATAAAATGCAAAACTCTAACATTGGAATGACTTCACCGAGTGCTCATGACCGCGAGTGCGGCTAATCGATTAGATTTATACTCTGCAGAGTTGTACAGCTTTACCCACAAGGAATGAAACACCTTTATTGCTAGGCCATACGACACACTTCCTTTGGTGTGCCGGCAAGGCGTTCATACAGAGCCGTTACATTGTTCAGACATGACTTAGGTCCAGCCGGGATGTTAACCCCGCCAGAGAAAGCGAACACACACACGAGATGTGGATCCACTTTCAAGACACCAAACACAACGCTTCAACACGGCAGTATGTACACCGCTGCAATCGCCAGTAATTACCCACACGAACTGTGGAAGCCCTCACAAGCAAACCAAATTGGAGTGCTTCCGCTCGCTCCCGCCTACCAATGAACAAAGCCATGCTCGAACAACTTAATAGGCTAAGGCTACCCCATAAATAGCCCTCGTGGTTGCACGGAAATTCTTGGATCGATAACGCCCATTGCTCGGTCCTTAATCCGACACGCAGGCGACACTCCACCCTATACTACGTGCAAAGCCCATATTGCACAACCGCTATTGCCAATAATCGCCGCATCAAAGCATAGTTTTCGGTTTTCAAGTTTTAACCAACATATCAACAACCTTTAGTAGAGTAATAACTAGTTGTGAAATCATTTTAAAAGCATCATGACGATCTACGGCAAAACTAAGCGAAGTGTATATTGTAACGGTTATACCCAACTGACATTTACTATGTCTAAGCATACTATGGTTCGCAAGGTTCACAGAATCAATCAAATTAAGGAAAACCATACATTCCAGGGATAGTTACTAACCTTACCCAAGATAGCAGTTTTCTTATGGAGAAGTATCCGAATGCACTATACTGATTGCAAAAACAACATATGGTAGGTGAATTAGTAGGTTCAACATGGTCAAGGATTTGCTTGCCTTGCTCTTCGCCGCAAATGTCAAATCTCGATTGGCAATCGCCTCCTCCTCTTCCTCCTCGAGGGCGCCAAGGCGTCTACGCCAAAATCGAAAGAACCAACAGAATTACAAACTTGCAAAGAAAGAACGACAGAGAACAAATAGAAAAGCGAATAAAACCCTTGCATAAGATCCAGGGTTGCTTTCTTATGAGTCCTTTAATCTTGTTTTACGAATTCAAGACGCAAAAATAGTTTAGATTATACATTTAGTCATTAGTTGCACAGTGTATTGATCCTATTGCTCCTCAAAGAAGCATTCGGAACTATATTGCTAATGTGTTTGCTTGAATAGGACTTAGAGCCAGAACTAGACAACACAAGATTAGTTCCCTAGATTTTTACAGAGCCTATCATAAGGATCAACTCGAGGTTTTCTTCACTAACTTCAGGTTTGAATAAGTTGCTTCGCGAGTTAACGAAAAGTCTTAATTGATTATATAAGGTCATGCGTAGTTGATTCCTTTACTTCAATTTGATTTCACTTAGAATTGGCTTTGTACAATTTAGATCTCCAACTGTAGGCTACTGGCTTATTTTACATTATTTTTGAGAAGGTTCTGGTGATAAAAACAACTTAAATATAGTTTTCTTCACTTGCAACTACAGTTCATTCAATCTCATTACAGCCTTTATCATGTGACTACTTAGGGTTGTTAAGCTTATCAAAATTAATAGGCTACATATGCTGGAATAAGATTATCTCTTCTTATTTGGATAGCCTATACTTGGGACAACACCACAGATCAATTTCATACGTTTTACACTTTAGATGAGACTTTATATTTATCGTTGAAAAGGCTCAAATGGCATTGTAAAATTTACGCTTACTAAATCGGCCAGAACGCAAAGTGGAGTGTTAACACTTAAAGGTATTAGGTCGACTAGATTATTATGCAAAGCTTAACCAAATAAAATTCTTTTTACAGAATATGATAGTATGAACTTTGTACAATGTTTCTAGACTGGTTTTACTGATTTTAGTATTTGGGAAACCTATTTAATCTACCACTGAAATAGCCTAAATGACCATATTGTTCAACGTCAAAGTCGGCCAAAACTCAACTTAGTTTCTAACTACCACATGCATAATTCTTGATTCATTTTCAACACATACCACTCCCAGAGATTTATATCGCCTACTTTTGTGAAATCCATTCATTTCCTCTTGCAGATTTTATTTTAGACTCACTCTCTTTTTAGACGAATTGAATCATGGATTTATTTGACAAGTAAACTAACTTTAAGCATAAACATTTTTACCAATTTGAACTCATTCCAGAACAAGCATCTCAAAGACATTTGATTTTATTTATTTTTATTTAATCCAAATTAATCTTTGTCTTAGCTCATAACTATATATCTCAGGATTTTCATTTCAAATACTCCCACCAAGTTCTCTTGGAAATATTTTTTGTATATTCGGAACTATTGGATTCTATATAATTTTAGGAACTCATTTTACCGACTTTTAAACAAAGAAATTCCAAACATTACATCTGTTTGAATTTAACTCAGGCTCTAAATTTCATTTAAATCAAAATACGTCTCTTTTGCTCAGGAGGCGCCTTCTTCTCACGCTGCTAGGTGAGTTCAAACCTCCCAGTCGACCAACCGCCCAGCGCCACGACACGTAACGAGCATTTCGGTTTCTTCCTTGCCGCCGGCGAACGATGGCCAGAACACCGGGATGGGCAGCACCTACAGCTACAACGCGACAATCACGAACATGCAGTGGTACCGATTCAACCCGAGGTGGCGGAAGGTAGTCGCCACCGTGAGGGCGGCGGACCCACGGGCGAAGGCCAAGCACTTCGCCGCCAAGCATCCAGGAAGAAAGGTTCGATGAGCATCGGTGAGGGTAGAGGATGCTAAATCACCGGGTTCGGGTTGGAGATGAACCGAATGAGTGCCGCTTCAGGCGCCGGATCTCGAGAAGGAAGCTCTGCGGCGACGCAAGAATTCAAGGAATGGGCTGAAATCAAGCAGAGGAATGAGCTCAGGAATGTTTGAGGGCGCTCTGGGCCAACTGATTCGGGGTACCTTCCACTCTGTCACAGGAATTCCATGTTCTCCTCCTTCTTCTTCTGTTCTTGGCGCAGAAACGTCGAAAGGAAGAAGAAGAGCAGCGCTGGCTCTTGGAGGAAGTTAGTAGCGGCTCTGAGGTCTCCTGGCGATGCGCTTTGAGTCTTTTGCAGCAAGCCAATAGAGAACTCCCGAATGAATCGCCCTTGCGGCCTCTCTTGGAAATCACGGCAAGGCTGCCAGACTTGAGAGCCTCGGCCGTGGCGAGGAGGGCAGTACGCCACGGTGCTTGCCATGGCTTCGCTGAGTGGCTCGGGAGAAACTCCAGTACGACCGCAGGCGAGTGACTCAGCAAGGATCGGAGAGAGAGCGAGAGCAGCTCGCTCGAGGAGGAGAAGAACCAGAGCGAAGCAATCAGAGAAGAGGCTAACTGGTGGGGCTGAACCCACATGGCAGTGAGGGCAAGGATTTGTTGAAGGAGGGATTCGGTCAAATGCACTGAGCTTGCATTAATTTGCCACTAAGCTTTGTCAGCAAATTTTGTATACTCTCTCCTGGCAGTGGACAAGCTACTGAGAAAATTTGGGGTTAAAATATCCAGTACCATATTTACTAAAATTCGGATATGGTACAGTACACCAATTTTCAGTTTCTGTGTTTGAATTACCAGACAATTCAAATCTTTTATAAAATTTTTGAAACTTTGTTTTTAAAATGAATTTGAGTCAATAATTCTTGTATAAAATTTTCAGCTCAAGATGTTGCTCCAGTAATTTATAAAAATTCTGACATTCTATTTTTCAGATTTTGTTGCTTTCTGTATTCGAATTATTTGGGGCTTTATTCCATCTGATAAATTCCTAATATTTTTACCAATGGTAAATACTGTACAAATGGTGACTTGGTAAATTTTTCAGCTGGAGAGCAGCTCTGGATATTTTTCGAAATTTCAGAAGATGCACTGTTTCTAGTCAAACTGACCCCATTTGAAATTTTTAATTTCAAATTATTATTTGTATCTTTTATCAGCATATAAATTGGTTTCCTCACCTATTTGGATTCAGGAAATAATTTATTTCCAATCTTTCTTTTAGTTCTTTTTACTTTTCCCATTTCCTTCAATTGTCTTTGCAACCCAAAATCCAAGAAATCAATTCAAGAAAAATCAGAAATTCCATAAAACTCAAAAATACTCAAAATGCAAATTTATATTATAGCATTTCACTGTTTAAAATTTCCAGGATGTTACAGATCTACCCCCCTTACAAAAATCTCGACCCCGAGATTTGGTCGGTCTAAAGAAAGAAATCAGGATATTCTTCTCTAAGGCGATCTTCGCGTTCCCACGTTGCTTCTTCTTCGGAGTGGTTGCTCCACTGAACCTTCACCATCTTGTGAGATTTGTTACGAGTATGGCGCTCCGCTTCTTCGAGAATCTTGATTGGACGCTCGCGATAAGTCAAATCGGGTTGTAGATCAAGTTCTTCAACTTGGGTGAGTTTAGACGGAAGACGAAGGCACTTTCTAAGTTGAGACACATGAAAGACATTGTGAACACTAGCCAACTGAGGTGGGAGTTCTAGTCGATACGCTTTTTCTCCCATTTTCTCCAAAATCCGATATGGTCCAACATATCGCGGTGCTAATTTTCCCCGAATCTGGAATCGGCGAACACCACGAAGAGGAGAGACCTTGAGATAAACAAAGTCTCCGATTTCAAAATTCAAGTCACGCCGACGATTATCAGCATAACTTTTCTGGCGAGATTGAGCTTCCTTCAATCGACTTCTAATCATTTCCACATGCTCTTGGGCTTCTTGGATCAAATCTGGACCAAAGAATTTCCTTTCTCCAACTTCAGACCAGAAAAGAGGCGTCCGACATTTTCTGCCATAAAGGGCTTCAAATGGGGACATTTGCAGACTTGCTTGAAAACTGTTATTATATGAGAATTCCGCAAGTGCGAGACATTTCTCCCAATTAGTGCTGTATGATAACACACAGGCTCGCAACATATCTTCAAGGATTTGGTTTGTCCTTTCAGTCTGCCGATCGGTTTGAGGATGATAGGCCGAACTGAAAGCTAATTTGGTTCCCAGCAAACTGTGCAATTTTTCCCAAAAACGAGATGTAAATTGTGACCCACGATCGGATACAATCGTTTTTGGTACACCATGTAGACGCACAATATTGCTAATGTACAGTTCAGCAAGTTGGTCTCCAGAGTAGGTAGTTCTGACTGGAATGAAATGTGCTACTTTGGTTAGTCGATCTACAATTACCCAAATAGAATCATTCCCTTTCTGAGTTCGGGGTAGACCAGTAATGAAGTCCATACTGATATCATCCCATTTCCACTCCGGAATTTGCAATGGTTGAAGGAGTCCTGCTGGACGCTGATGTTCGGCTTTAACTCGCTGACAAATGTCACACCTAGCCACATATTCAGCTATATCCTTTTTCATATTAGGCCACCAATATTCTCTTCTTAGATCCTGATACATCTTTGTACTTCCAGGATGAATGGACAAAGGCGACTCATGAACCTCAGAAAGAATCAATTTCTTGATTTCAGAATTGTTTGGCACATAAATTCGAGTTCCTCGTAGAATTATCCCATCCATACTCTCAGTATACTCAGATTCTTGGCCTTCTTTCAATTGTTGTTGAACCTTCATTATAACTTCATCTTCAAGTTGTGCAGTTTTTATTTGATTTCTAAGAGTTGGTTGGACTTTAAGTCTGCTACAAAACCCTCTTCAACTAGATTCAGTTAAGTTTTTGAAACTCTGTACTAACTTCAGATTGATCAGAAATCCAAGTACAATAGAGTTTCCAGCTAAGAGCATCGGCTACAACGTTGGCTTTTCCAGGATGGTAATGAATACCAAGATCGTAGTCTTTAATTAGCTCTAGCCACCTTCTTTGTCTCAAGTTTAAATCTGGTTGAGTGAAGAAGTACTTGAGGCTTTTGTGATCTGTGTAAATTTCAGTTCTGTTTCCAATAAGGTAATGCCGCCAAATCTTGAGAGCATGAACTACAGCTGCTAACTCAAGATCATGTGTGGGATAGTTTTGCTCATGAGGGCGGAGTTGCCGAGATGCATAGGCGACAACCTTTCCTTCCTGCATCAACACACACCCTAATCCATGATGTGAAGCATCACAGTACACTTCAAACTTTTTATGGATATCTGGCATCACCAATACTGGAGCAGTTGTTAATCTCTTCTTCAATTCTTTAAAACTTGCTTCACACTCAGAAGACCATACAAACTTCTTTTCCTTTCTCAAGAGTTGAGTTAATGGCCTTGCAATCTTTGAGAAGTTTTCAATAAACCGACGATAATACCCAGCCATTCCCAGAAAACTCCGAATTTTAGTGATTGATTGTGGTCTCTTCCAATTTAATACTGTTTGAACTTTACTCGGGTCTACTACTACTCCTTCACTAGATAAGACATGCCCGAGAAATGCAATTTCCGTTAACCAGAACTCACACTTTTCAAATTTGGCATAAAGTTTAATTTCTCTCAACTTCCCAAGAACCAGGTGCAAATGTTGCTTATGATCTTCTTCATTCTTGGAATAGATGAGAATATCATCAATAAAGACCACTACAAATTTGTCCAAATATTCCATGAAAATTTTATTCATCAAGTTCATAAACCGGAGCATTTGTAAGACCAAAAGACATTCTTGTGTACTCATACAAATCAAGTAACGAGTAGTGAAGGCGGTCTTTGGAATATCAGAAGGCCTGATTTTTAATTGAAAGTATCCCAACCTTAGATCAATTTTTGAAAAGACTTGAGCCCCATTTAGCTGATCAAACAAATCATCAATTCGGGAAGAGGATATTTATTTTTGATTGTGACCTCATTTAGAAACACGATAGTCTACACACATTCGTGACCACCATCCTTCTTTTCAACGAATAAGACCGGATCGCCCCAAGGTGAAGTACTCGAGGCGAATAAAGCCTTTTTCTAGTTGTTCTTTGAGCTGCTTCTTCAATTCTATTAAATCATTAGGAGGCATTCGATCACGGACGCTTGGATATGGGTGCGGTCCCGCACCAAATCAATAACAAATTCCATATCACGGTCCGTGGCATTCTTGCAATTCATTAGGAAACACATCGGATACTCCTTGACTACGGTACTTGATTAATCTCCAAAACAATTGCGTAACGAGAGAATTGGCAAGTGATGGAGTAGTTCTAGCACTAGGTAGAAATTCTACATAGGTGCCATCTTGGTTCGTGAGAGCTCCTGACTTATTAGCACAATCTATGTAACCTTGGTGCTTTGCTAGCCAATCCATTCCTAAAATGATATCCAACCCGGAAGTTTTGATTAAAATGAAATCAACATAGAACGTTACTCCACTTATTTCTATGCTGACATTAGGACAAAGACCTGTAGTTTTGATGGTGGCTCCTGGGGATTTAATAATCATAGGAAAAGACAATATATCGGCTTCTAGACCACTGCTCTCGAAAAATTTCTTAGACATAAAGGAATGGGAAGCACCGGAATCAAATAAAACCATGGTAGGGACTGAATGCACCAAACACGTACCTAGCACCACATCGTGCATCTTGCGCTTCCTCGCCAGCCACGTGATGCAATCGTCGCATGATTGCTACTTGAAGTTGGGGCCAAATCGCTCTCGAGCCGGCTGTCCACCAACTCCACGGGACGGCCACATGGTTGGGAGTCGGTGCCCACCTTTTTTCTTGGGATAGAATCGCATAATGCCCCGCCATTACAATGAAAGCGTGTTACATTAGGTGCTTGCCTCGAGCACCACTCGCACCCTAGTCTGTTGAGGTGAGCGGGCGGATTGCAGCAGGCTGTGATGCGCGAGGAGCTCGACTCACAAACCGCCGAGCTTGAGGAACTTGCCGCTGGGTTCGCTGCACTTGGAGTGGTGGTCGGCGAATATTCGCCGACGGCACACCCGACGATCTGAATTGGCTAGAGCCGCCAGCTTTTCACGCCATCCACTTGCGCTTCCTGTTTTCTAACACTTCCTTGCTTCCCTGTTCCACTCTCACCGCCTTGTCCACCAAAGACTAGAAATCATAGAAGTCTTGTGCTATCAGTGCCCAATTAATTTCCTCATTCGGATGCTCCTGAATCTCTCAATTTTTCTAGCTTCATCGGCCACTTCATAGGTAGCATATCTGGACAAATGATTAAAACGATGCAAGTATTCCATCACCGACATACTTCCTTGCTTCAAGTTAAGAAATTCCTTCTTCTTCACCTCAACAATACTTTGGAATATGAGTGCGATGAAAAGCTTCCTTAAATTCCGCCAAAGCACTACATGACCCTCCGTCGAACCGCGATAACTCTCCCACCAAATAGTCATGCGGTTCCTCAGAGTGATATGAAGCATATAACACTTTCTCCTCTCATCACATTGCGCAATAGCTAACTTGTTTCCATGGCGCGCAACCGGTCATCTGCTTCCATTGGTTCGGATGATGAGGAAACACAGGAGGTGAGTCCTTAAGAAATCATTCAACTTTGGATGCTGTGGTGGTCCTCCATTCCCTCCACGATTTGCACCAAGTGTAGCCGAGGTTTGTGCCATTTGTTGGAGTATCAAAGTGTCGGTTTGTCGACCTTGTTCTATCATTGCGTAACTTGAGCCATGGTAGGCTCCTCAGCAATTGTTCTTGAAGCAGATGTTGGGTTCCCCGAGGAGCAGGAGGATCACTTCTAGCCGCCCGGGAGGATGAGGCTCCATGCATTGGGTCTTTGAGGGTTTGGTTGAGGAGGAGTTGGGACACCCACCCTTGGAGTGCGAGTATCCGGATCCTCCGTAGTCCTAAGGATCTCGACTTAACGACCTCGCCGACCTCATCCTGAAATTTTTTTTCTATTCTTTTAGTACCACATATCGGAAGAATACAAAATACAGGATTATCTCATCGAAAATTTCACTAACACAGCTTACCATTTATAGAGAAAATCCTTTAGCATTTGTTCATCACAAACATATCCAAAAGTCACAACACACATCCAAAAGTCACAACAGTAGTCCTACCTTACTTGCATAATACACATACTGATTACTTAGTACGCACATATACATAGAGTGCTATTACATTCAAACTACTTTACTTTAGTACTAATAGTTTGGATTAGAACTGTTGCATCTACTAGTCGGAATCATTTGGGGCTATCCCACCCCACCAATCCAAGGATAAGGAGGTGGTGGATTCGCATCACAGCTACTTTCCGAGCTAGATGGACTAGAAGGAGGCGCCACTGCACCAACTGGGTGAAATCGGCGCAGGTACTCCCTCCTATTTCCAGTCCTCCGAATTCTTGGCATCATGCGATTTCGTCGCGACCGGACGCAGTCATTCATATTTAGCCTATGAACCTGACAAATCTTCCGCATCAACTTCCTGCCTGCTTCTTGAACCGCTTGGCTCCTGAGGGGATTGCAATGCTTTGCTTGCTGGCGCAACACATGATCTCTTAGGATAGTAGTAGCATGCGCCTGCACCTTGAAGCCAACAGCCGTTCGTCTGACCGTAAACATGGTTTGGTTTTCTTCCTGCCCCAAATCCTCGGCTAAACTCCCCGACTAGCACCGCCAGCTTAACGAGAATAGCCATCTGAAATTTTAAAGCGCTTGAGCAAGAGTAGTAGTAAATACTTGCTATCAACACAAAAGACACATACAGTTGCTAACATTACTGTTATTACTTTGCACAAGTTAAGTTCACGGACTTCTTAATACCTACAAAAGCTATCGCCACCTTCATCCCATATTACACAACATCACAAAAGAGCTTCTGACTTCCACTTCCATTCTACCTCCTACATTTCTTCCCCAACTGACACCCTTCCACTTCTTCACACAAATGTCCGTAAGAGGATTCGGCATAGTCAATGCTCTTTCAAAAGCCTTAGAGGTGCACTCCTTGCTTTGAACACTGGGAGGAGCCTCGGTAGGTAGGTGCAAGTGCTCTTGGGATTTATGCCTTTGTCATTACATGGCGAGGACAACCTCCTAAAGTAGACATCCTAGCTCCTGACGACTTTGGAGTAAAAACATAAGAGGTGGCGGAGGACGACTAGCAGTGGAATCTGTGATTCTCCAATACTCAACACGCGGAGAAACTGCACCACGGGCTACTCCACGGCCGTGAGTTTCAGAACGCCACACGCCTCGCGTCTCCGAAGCTCTGCGCCAATTGAACATAATGCCCATCCAACCTATTCATAAAGTCCACCATAACCCTAAGACCACGATTCACGCACTCCAACCGGATCCCCATACACATTGCTCCCAATAAGAGGCCTACCAGGAAGATAGAAATACTTGGGACTTAAATCGAAGCATACTGACGAATCGAACCATTTGCCCGATATGCGGCTTCATTCATCGATCGTCGATCGAAGAGCCGATCCTCAAAACACTTTTCCCTTCATTGAAGACCGGCCTAGGGGAATAAACACCGAGTGGCGTACTCCTTAGTTTCGAACTTAAGTATGCTCGAACACCACATAACGTGGATGACCACGATAATGGCACTCTTCCAAAGTAGTGCCAAACGCCCATCATTCTGGCTTCGAGGAACTGTGGACTCGTGACATGGGACATAACGAACCATCTACAAAGACATGAACATAATATTATTAACCATAAGAACAGATAGTTGAGAAGCTACAAATAAGAAAATTAGCAACTATGCTAAATTTCATTATTAGTAGGGGACGGCTTTTAAGTTATTGTAATTTTATATCTTCATATTCCTTACTAGTTACCTTAAAATTTTTAGCTCGGGGTTTCCTTACGGTCATTAGGCTCGATACCAATGTCTTGTGAGACCCCATTCCGAGGAAGTGAAACTCCATGTGAATACCGTACTAGTCCTGGATCAAGAGCTAGCACTCACATGTTTACACCATTCATATCACAACCAAAAGCCAAGCTTTAATACATAAGCGCCATAGTTGATAATTATACAAGCATTAGTTACAAGCGAAATAAAACAATGGAAAATGTAAAATGCTTAAGATCCAAAAGCACGTAGCATGCCCAAACCGAAACCCCACGGGCATCGACTAGGCAAACACCTAGAAGAAGTCATCGACGAACTCCCGAGACCTACTTGGAAGAACGCTTCTTGAGGCACATCACAGGACTTCCTTCACCAAAGTTGATAGCAAGAATGAGTATGGTTGTACTCAAGAAGACTTAATAGCAAATGCAATATTAGTCATGCAAAGCTATATCAAAGGAACAGGCACTAAGTTATTTTGCATTTTGCAGAAAGAATTTAAACATATGACATAATAGATTGCAATTCGCATTTTCAAGAGACAGCATGAGATTTGTATAATTGCGAGAAAATAAACATGTTCCAGGACATAGCATCCCAAATGGCGAAACTCTACAGAAGTCGATCCTTTGACTTAAACAATTGGTTGTCAAAACAGAACCACCCCATTTTATAAAATGCAAAACTCTAACATTGGAATGACTTCACCGAGTGCTCATGATCATGAAAAGTGCTAATCGATTAGATTTATACTCTGCAGAGTTGTACAGCTTTACCCACAAGGAATGAAACACCTTTATTGCTAGGCCATACGACACACTTCCTTTGGTGTGCCGGCAAGGCGTTCATACAGAGCCGTTACATTGTTCAGACATGACTTAGGTCCAGCCCGGGATGTTAACCCCCGCCGTAGAAACAGAAACACACACACGAGATGTGGATCCACTTTCAGTACACCAAACACAACGTTTCTGAACACGGCGTATGCACAAGTAACCGGCCAGTAATTACCCACACGAACTGTGTGGAAGCCCCTCACAAGCAAACCAAATTGGAGTGCTTCCGCTACGCTCCCGCCTACCAATGAACAAAGCCATGCCTGAACAACTTAATAGGCTAAGGCTACCCCATAAATAGCCCTCGTGGTTGCACGGAAATTCTTGGATCGATAACGTTCCATTGCTCGGTCCTTAATCCGACACGGGCGACACTCCACCCTATACTACGTGCAAAGCCCATATTGCACAACCGGCTATTGCCAATAATCGCCCGCATCAAAGCATAGTTTTCGGGTTTTCAAGTTTTAACCAACATATCAACAACCTTTAGTAGAGTAATAACTAGTTGTGAAATCATTTTAAAAGCATCATGACGATCTCACGGCAAAACTAAGCGAAGGTATATTGTAACGGTTATACCCAAATCGACATTTACTATGTCTAAGCATACTATGGTTCGCAAGGTTCACAGAATCAATCAAATTAAGGAAAACCATACATTCCAGGGATAGTTACTAACCTTACCCAAGATAGCAGTTTTCTTATGGAGAAGTATCCGAATGCACTATACAGTTGCAAAAACAACATATGGTAGGTGAATTAGTAGGTTCAACATGGTCAAGGATTTGCTTGCCTTGCTCTTCGCCGCAAATGTCAAATCCTGGATTGGCAACTGCCTCCTCCTCTTCCTCCTCGAGGACGTCGGCGTCTACACGTCAAAATCGAAAGAACCAACAGCAATTACAAACTTGCAAAGAAAGAACGACAGAGAACAAATAGAAAAGCGAATAAAACCCTTGCATAAGATCCAGGGTTGCTTTCTTATGAGTCCTTTAATCTTGTTTCTACTTAATTCAAGACGCAAAAATAGTTTAGATTATACATTTAGTCATTAGTTGCACGTTGTATTGATCCTATTGCTCGGCAAAGCATACGGAACTATATTGCTAATGTGTTTGCTTGAATAGGACTTAGAGCGAGAACTAGACAACACAAGATTAGTTCCTAGATTTTTACTGAGCCTATCATAAGGATCAACTCGAGGTTTTCTTCACTAACTTCAGGTTTGAATAAGTTGCTTCGCGAGTTAACGAAAAGTCTTAATTGATTATATAAGGTCATGCGTAGTTGATTCCTTTACTTCAATTTGATTTCACTTAGAATTGGCTTTGTACAATTTAGATCTCCAACTGTAGGCTCTTGGCTTATTTTACATTATTTTTGAGAAGGTTACGGTGATAAAAACAACTTAAATATAGTTTTCTTCACTTGCAACTACAGTTCATTCAATCTCATTACAGCCTTTATCATGTGACTACTTAGGGTTGTTAAGCTTATCAAAATTAATAGGCTACATATGCTGGAATAAGATTATCTCTTCTTATTTGGATAGCCTATACTTGGGACAACACCACAGATCAATTTCATACGTTTTACACTTTAGATGAGACTTTATATTTATCGTTGAAAAGGCTCAAATGGCATTGTAAAATTTACGCTTACTAAATCGGCCAGAACGCAAAGTGGAGTGTTAACACTTAAAGGTATTAGGTCGACTAGATTATTATGCAAAGCTTAACCAAATAAAATTCTTTTTACAGAATATGATAGTATGAACTTTGTACAATGTTTCTAGACTGGTTTCTTGATTTTAGTATTTGGGAAACCTATTTAATCTACCACTGAAATAGCCTAAATGACCATATTGTTCAACGTCAAAGTCGGCCAAAACTCAACTTAGTTTCTAACTACCCTGTGCATAATTCTTGATTCATTTTCAACACATACCAGCTCCCAGAGATTTATATCGCCTACTTTTGCTGAAATCCATTCATTTCCTCTTGCAGCATTTTATTTTAGACTCACTCTCTTTTTAGACGAATTGAATCATGGATTTATTTGACAAGTAAACTAACTTTAAGCATAAACATTTTTACCAATTTGAACTCATTCCAGAACAAGCATCTCAAAGACATTTGATTTTATTTATTTTTATTTAATCCAAATTAATCTTTGTCTTAGCTCATAACTATATATCTCAGTATTTTCATTTCAAATACTCCCACCGAAGTTCTCTTGGAAATATTTTTTTGTATATTCTGGAACTATTGGATTCTATATAATTTTAGGAACTCATTTTACCGACTTTTAAACAGCAAATTCCAAACATTACATCTGTTTGAATTTAACTCAGGCTCTAAATTTCATTTAAATCAAAATACGTCTCTTTTGCTCAGGAGGCGCCTTCTTCTCACGCTGCCTAGCTGAGTTCAAACCTCCGTGAGGTGACCAACCGCCCAGCGCCACGACACGCAGAGCATTTCGGTTTCTTCCTTGCAGCCGTGACGATGGCGAACAGCCGGATGGGCAGCACCTCAGCTTCTAGCGACAATCTGAACATGCAGGTGGTACCGATTCAACTTTGAGGTGGCGGAAGGTAGTCGCCACCGGTGAGGGCGGCGGACCTCTGGGCCGGCGACTTCGCCGCCGTGCTGGCATCCCGGGAAGAAAGGTTCGATGAGCATCAGTGAGGGTAGAGGATGCTAAATCACCTGGGGTTCGGGTTGGAGATGAACCGGAATGAGCTGCCGCCTGTGCGCCGGATCTGGAGAAGGAAGCTCCTGCGGCGACGGCGCAACGGGCGGAATGGGCTGAAATCAAGCAGAGGAATGAGCTCGAGAATGTTTGAGGCGCTCTGGGCCAAGCTGATTCGAGGTACCTTCCACTCATCACGGAATTCCATGTTCTCCTCCTTCTTCTTCATTCTTGGCGCAGAAAGCGTCGAAAGGAAGAAGAAGAGCGTACCACTCTTGGAGGAAGTTAGTAGCGGCTCGAGGTCTCTGGCGATCGCGCTTTGAGTCTTTGCAGCAAGCCAATAGAGAACTCCCGAATGAATCGCCCTTGCGGCCTCTCTTGAAATCACGCAGGCAAGTCTTTTGCACTTGAGAGCCTCGGTATGGCGAGGAGCGAGTATGCGCCGGTGCTTGCCATGGCCCATTGAGTGGCTCGGGAGAAACTCGATCTGACCATGAGCGAGTGACTCAAAGAAGGATCGGAGAGAGAGCGAGGCGGCTTCGCTCGAGGAGGAGAAGAACCAGAGCGAAGCAATCGGAGAAGAGGCTAAGCGGGTGGCTGAACCCACATGGCAGTGAGGGCAAGGATTTGTTGAAGGAGGGATTCGGTCAAATGCACTGAGCTTGCATTAATTTGCCACTAAGCTTTGTCAGCAAATTTTGTATACTCTCTCCTGGCAGTGGACAAGCTACTGAGAAAATTTGGGGTTAAAATATCCAGTACCATATTTACTAAAATTCGGATATGGTACAGTACACCAATTTTCAGTTTCTGTGTTTGAATTACCAGACAATTCAAATCTTTTATAAAATTTTTGAAACTTTGTTTTTAAAATGAATTTGAGTCAATAATTCTTGTATAAAATTTTCAGCTCAAGATGTTTCTCCAGTAATTTATAAAAATTCTGACATTCTATTTTTCAGATTTTGTTGCTTTCTGTATTCGAATTATTTGGGGCTTTATTCCATCTGATAAATTCCTAATATTTTTACCAATGGTAAATACTGTACAAATGGTGACTTGGTAAATTTTTCAGCTGGAGATCAGCTCTGGATATTTTTTGAAATTTCAGAAGATGCACTGTTTCTAGTCAAACTGACCCCATTTGAAATTTTTAATATTCAAATTATTATTTGTATCTTTTATCAGTGTATAAATTGGTTTCCTCACCTATTTGGATTCAGGAAATAATTTATTTCCAATCTTTCTTTTAGTTCTTTTTACTTTTCCCATTTCCTTCAATTGTCTTTGCAACCCAAAATCCAAGAAATCAATTCAAGAAAAATCAGAAATTCCATAAAACTCAAAAATACTCAAAATGCAAATTTATATTATAGCATTTCACTGTTTAAAATTTCCAGGATGTTACAATTGCGCAAAATTGAAAGGTCATTTTCGTGAAAAATAGCTGAAATGATCCAAACGCCACTACATTTTTTTTGGTATTTATTTAGGGTCCTTTCACGAAAAATTTGTGATTTTTCTGACCAGAAGATCCTCTTCATAAAAAACCGTGGGAAAGACCCACACGTAATTACGCATTTTTGAGGGACCTACACGTGAAAAGAAAAAAAACGAGCCGAGCTGACCGATCGTGCGTTGTTTTTTTCGCAGAAACAATTTCATTTTCTTCGTCGGTGTTTTTTTTAAATCGTGGAGGAAACGTGAGAAATGGTTGAAAGGACACAAGTGCATCTGCGATTGCGCTAAATCGAAAGGTCCTTTTCGTGAAAAATACCCGGAATGATCCAAATGTCACTATGTTTTTTTTTTTGTATCTATTTTGGGTCCTCTCACGAAAAATCTACGATTTTTCTGAACCAAAAGGTCCTATTTGTAAAAACCGCGGGAAGAACCTATACGTAATTACGGATTTTTGGAGAGACCTAAACGCGAAAAAAGTTTTTGAGCCGAGCCGACTTCTTTGGTGAGTAAACATGTGACCGCCCACTCAAATCGCCGACAAAGACACGAAACTTGCAAACTTTATTGAAGGTATTATACCAGTATTAAACTTTGAAGATTTTCTAGGCTCTTGGCGCCTCCATGTCAGCTTGTGCGTGGCGTGGATGTGGGGGCGAGCGCCGCGTCACGCGCGTGAGCAGTGAACTGAGCCGCCGCTCGTACGATGTGCAGATTGGTTGACACACGTCGCCTGCTTGGTTAACGCAGTCGTCGCGTTTCGAAACAGCAGATGCAGATCGATCGAGGAAGACTTGTTGACTCCATCAAGCAGTGGCGGAGCCAAGGCCCGGCCAGGCCGAGCCCATGCCCGGGCTAGCCCACTAACTCTTGGTTAGATTTTGTTTGTAAAGGCTGGTAATTGAGTCTGATACGGGTAATTGTTTGTAAAGACTGGTAATTGTTTGTAAAGACTGGTAATTGCGCCCAGGCTGTTCATTTGTGCTGGCTCTGCCACTGCCATCAAGTACGACAGGTACTACAGTGTATGTATGCACGCGCGCACGCATACAGTACGTGCATGCTGGTTACGTTTGGACCAACATTCAGATCGCGGCTTGGATCGAAGAAGACGTCGTCGGCGAAGGAGATCGAGAATATTACTAGTAGCTAACTTGCCGGTTTTTGCCGCAATACAGCTTCTTAATCTCATGTAAATCCAGTTGCTTTATTCAGTCGCTCCCTTCTATCTCTGGTAAACATGGTGTAATCAATTCAACATTGCTTGCTTAAGTTACTTCTTCTATAAAGCTTTGGCAGAGCTCCTGCCGTTCAAGTTCAAAAAAAAAAAAAGATTCGGTCTACGTACGTAACAAATTAGAGCAGGATTGAACGAAAGACTTGACTCCGTTGATCCCATGCGCACATACGAGATTTGATGGGTATATATGCCTGCGAATCGAGGACTACCTCGTCGTACCTTCACTGCGGACTTCTTAATCAGGCAGTACGTCAATTCAGCACCAGCTAGCTGACGACCCTTCCGACAGACCAACTCATGGAATTTTAAAAAATAATAATTTTTAAATAATTTTACATAAACAATACCTTGAAAAATATAATTACAAGAATACATCTCTGTCACCAATTCATTTGGTGATAGAAGCTCAGCACCTAATCGCATAGGTGACTGGACAAAAGCTTATGAATCAAATTCGCTTATCGACCAATTGAATCGGCTGACAAAACAATTATTAGCCAAATAAATCAGTGACAAAACATCTATTACTAAACGAAATGGCAACAAGATTTCATTTGGTGACCGATCGATGTATACTTCTATAATTATCTTTTAGGTATTATTTTTGCCGGTAGACACCTAAGTCATCAATGATGCTACAAATTGATATCTCATAACTCGATTATTAACCTCACCTTGCAAAGGCCTTGCCACCCTCCTCCGCCAATGTGCTACCATGACAGGTATTAACCTCACCTTTCTCCGCCATAGCACGGTCCTGTCGCATAGAACTCGCGACACCGCTTGCCGGTTTTGCTCCACTACCCATGCCGCCCTCCGTGGACCTTCTGTCAAATTCCTTCTGTCAGAAGCTCGCATGCACACACTCACAGCTGGAATTTGCTGCACCACCATGCCCATGCTACCATGTCCGTCGGGGTCAGCATATTTATGAAACCCAATAAAATTACAATATTGTTGTCGGCGTATTCCACCTGACAGGCCGGAGGATCTGAGGCCGGGTTTGGTTGGAAGGCGTCTTGGTGGCTAAACCTAGAGGGCGAAAACCCTAGGGACTCCTACGCGAAGGACTCCGGCGTCGACGAACTGCAGATGACACGAAGATTTTTACCCAGGTTCAGGCCCCCTTTTCCTTCGGGTAACAGCCTTACTTCCTGCTCGATTGTTTTTAGAGGGTGTGAAGCTGATACAAAGCTCTTGAGTTACAAGTTTTCTTCTCTCGAATGCCCCGTCCCCCTTTCCCATGCACCCGGAGGCCCTTATATAGGCCAGGCTAACGGGAGTAGGTAAAAGGGAGGTCATCATGCTGATCCTCATACATTTATTACTCCTTCCCGTGCTGTCCCGTTCCTCCAGCCTCATTAAATGCTTACGCTGCGTGCCCTTGCCCGGTCCGCGGATGGGACCCTTTGCAATGGTAGGTGAGGCGTCGAGAGAATGGGCTTATTGCGAAAACCCTTGCGGTGATAAGCTGCTATGGCGAACTGCCGTTCGACATAATACGGTAGTGGAAGGAGCCTTGGCGAAAGCCACCGTGCTCCACCTTTTGCCTGCGGCGGGACGGCGGGGCGTCCTCGCCCGCCTGATGCTAGGCCGCCACGTAGGTGGGCGCCCGCGAGGCGTGCTTTCGCCCACTGCGCCCGGACGCCACGTGGTGACGCTTTGGCGGCGGGCGTGATCGCCGCCCGGTGCGGTACGCCACGTAGATTGGGCGCCGGCGGCGGCGTCTTCGCCCCCTGCTCGCCGGACGCCCGTGGGCGGCGCTGGCCGGCGGGCGTGATCGCCGCCCGATTGCGAGCTTACCACGTAGATTGGCGCCGGGCGGCGGCGTGCTTCGCCACCGCCGCCGGACGCCACGTGGGCGACGTCGCCGGGCCGTGATCGCCGCCGTTGCCGAGCCGCCACGTAGATTACGGCCCGGCGGCGAAGCGTCTTCGCCGCTCGCCGGGCGCCACGTGGCAGCGCTGGCCGGCGCCGCGTGATCGCCGCCCGATGGCCCGCCGCCCACGTAGATTAGCGCCGGCGGCGGCGTGCTTCGCCCACACTTTCCCGGACGCCACGTGGGCGACGCTGGCCGTGAGCGTGATCGCCGCCGTTGCCAAGCCGCCACGTGGGCTGTATTTTTATGCGGTGGAGAGGGTACCCTAGCGTGTACTACGCTGACAGTAGCCGGGCCTGCCCTAGAGCGCAGGCCTAAGACTCCTTTTTTAGAACCTTCATTTAATGCACTCAATGCTTAGCGCGCTCTCGGGCAGGGCCACTACTCATGAGGATCGGCCGCCGGTTCCCATGACGTATCTGCCGTTTTCCTTGGGACCAAAGCGGCGCATAATTACTGCCCTTCGTGAACCACCGACGTGGGGAACGCATATATAGATGCATCATGTCGGCGGTTCCATATACGCTTTCTTTGTCCTTTTGCCTCTTCTTCCCAAAGCTCTTTGTCTTCTTCGAGCCACCATGGTGAACTCCATTCCAGCCTCTCATTGTTGGCCTTGCCTGCCGTGAGGCGAAATAGGGATAGTCAGCAGCCGAAGGCACCTTCCGATACCGTCCGGGGACCGCCACGCCCGTGTGCCTCTCCGACGAGATTGTCCTGCACACCTGGGCCATGATGGCGGGCCTTCTTCCGCCCTTTTCTGAATTTTTTCTCACCGTCCTCCATTTCTACGAAATCCATCATCTTCATCTCACCCCCAATTCTATCATCTTCCTCGCCATCTTTGCACACCTCTGTGAAATGTTCATGGGGGTGATGTCGAACCTTCCTCTCTTCGCCATTTCTTCATTCTGCGCCACCAACAACGCAGCAGTAGTGGGGAGTTGCTATTTCCGCCGGGGGCGGGATGGCCTCCGCTACATTCCCTTCAACCTGAGTCCAAGCGGAGGGCATGGCGCCGGCCAGGCAGACATCGAGATGAAGCGGAATCGGCGCCAGGGTGCCGCCGGACCGCCGCTGACGCTGAAGCTGGAGCTCGCCGGTCGAAGAGACAGCGAGCTCAGCGCAATCAGCGGCCCGCGACGGCGGGTTCGGGACGCCGGATCGAGCGGAGGGTGGTAGCCCAGACTACGGCGGAGGATCAGCCCTCTTCGCCCGGCGCGTCCGGCCTTCATAGCGATACGGGCGACAACGACTGACGCCGACGTGTCTTGGGCGTAAGCCCTTGTCTTCTTCTAGTTTCCTTCGCACATGTTTCTCCTGCGGCTTCCTACCAACCGACCGCCATCTTTTTTCCCTTTTTTTCGTGACAAGCGAGGGCAACGAGGAGCCAAACTGGCCGGTGGCTTCGCCGCTACCGATCTTCTGCCGGTCCCAATCGACACGCCTTTCGGCGGAGGCCCGCCGCTCGCCGACACAGAGCACGCGAACGCTGCGGGTCGTCGAGCTACTCCGCCGATGGACTCCACAGGGCGGCCGTAATCCGCCTCGCGGCCGTTAGTGATCGAGGGCGTACTGCCCGCCGCGATCGGGCAGCGAGCAGCGGCGATCGCCCGCCGACACACGAGCTCGGACCTAAAGGGTCAAGACCCGACAAAGCACCGCCACCACCGGCCCGGCCGTGGCGGTACCCTCAAGGGCGGGGCACAGGGCGCCCCGCCCGCGACTTCACCTCCGGCGCCGACAAGCTGCGGCGCCGCAACCTGGCGCGAGGCCAGGCCACCGCTCGCCAGGCGGCCTCACGCTCCGGCACGGCCGCTTGAGCTTGGCGCCACCAAGGCGGCCTCGAAGCGCGCCAAGGTGCCAACACCCCGGCGCACCGAGACGGCGGAGGTTCTGCGCGGCGCCTCCGCCGCCACCGCCGCCAGGTCGGAGACACTCCGGCACCAGCGCCGCCGAGGTCTCGCCCTCGCGCGCCACTTCGCCGCCCGGCCGCTTCGTCGAACTCTTCACCTGTAAGCGAGATCTGCGGCACTAGGCACCGTTCTTCCGCCGCCTCGGGCATGGTGCCCAGACGCCCAACAACTTGCCTCGGTGGCGGCTGGGCGGGAGCGGAGGGAGAGGCGGCAGGCTGGCGCAGAGAGGGCCAACACGACCGCAATGCACGGCGGCGGAACGGCCGAGACACGCTGAGAGAGGGCCGAGGCGGCGTGAAGACCTCGACACTTGAATCCTTCCGGCCGGCGCGTAATCTCGCGACCATCTTTGAAGAAGCGTTGGCGCACTAAGAGGTGCTGGAACCCTTAGGCGTGGTGAGTCGCCCTGGAGGACTCGGCGCTTCAATTCGCCCATGCGACCAACCCGAGCCGCGGAGGCGTTCTGAGACTCCCGCCGCCTAGCCGCTTTCGCTCCGCCACGGAAGGGCCTTGGTCGCGATCATGGCCGCAACCTACACTGGCCTTTCTGCGCCCGACCACGACGCCGCTGATCCCATGGCGGTGGTGGCGGCGGTGTCGGGAGACGCGAGCGGCGGCTCGGGCGGGCGCTAAGGCTTGGCGCGCTGAATCGTGGTCGGAATGCTGCGGGTGGAGCAACCGGTCATGGGCGTCTCCACCCCCTATTGTCGGGCGGCGAAGCGAAGAACTCGACTTGGCGGGGCGAGGAGTGAAAGGCGGCGGCTTTCTTCGCTTCTTTTTGTTGCTTCGTTGATGAACTGCGCCTAAAAACTACGGGCAGCTTTTGGATGAATGTTAGATGTTCAATCGTTATTCATGTGTCCGTTTATTTTCGTATGATTGAATTTCCGTTATATTTGCTTGTTGGATGGCCGCCATTCGACTTAGGCAAAACGTTTGTAAAACGCTTGAATTAGGGTAGCGTTTACGAGTTACGCCAAATGATTTTATGTACTGTTGTGATCGCAAGCATAGATTACGTGGACCACATAAAGCGTGGCGAAAAATGGCCTTAAGTCGAATGAGGAGCGCGGACACGGCAAGGCCCTAGCGTCAAGTTTGCGCGAGATAATCGCAAGTTTGACCTTCGGAACTTAGACCCGATGATTGTCAGAGAATGCGCCCGCAGCGTAGCGTGGCGAGACACAAGAAGTTTTGGAAGTGCCCTTAGGCCAAGAGCGCTCAGCGGAGACGACCGGCGTGCTTGCCGAGCCAACCCGAGGCGTCTGAGCCGTGCGAGGCGTGGTACCCAATCGACACTCCGATAACTTCGGCCTCGCTGAGACGTTAACACTTTAGCACACCTTCTTCTTTTATCATGGGGGCATTGGTTTCAATACTTGCGACAATCACGCGTAGCTTGACCCATCTCGGGATATGATCGTGAAATGGCCAAAAATGCGGTATAGGTCGCTTATCTTGTTTTATATGCCGGGATAAGGAACTCGAGCGCTGGGCGCGACTTGAGGCAGGCGGCGACCCCAAGCTGAGGCGACCACTGGCGGCCGAAGGCGACCATCACCAGGCGCGCGGCGAGCACCTTGGGCGCTGGGTGAGCAGCTTTAAGGCGCTGGCGGCGAGCCCCAAGCAGGCGACCAAATTTCGAGCCAGGCGACCGGCCTTAGACGCAGGGCTTGTCGTGAAAGTAAGCCAACACTTTTATGCTTACCTGCGGCGCCTGGGGCGACTCTGGAAAGGTGAGTAAACATCTGGAAGAGCATCGCAAGGTAGGCCAGAACATTCTAAGTCTCAGCATGAAGTGTCCTGGCTCGCCTTGTTTGGATTCTATGTCCTTGTGAACGCCAGAAAGCCGAACAGCGGTCTTTGTGTACCAAAGCAATGAGCTTTACGGGGGTGGCATTAGGCCAGCGGTGCTTTCATGGTGGCGACGGCGGTGCCGAGAGAGCCAACCCGAGGTGTGCGAGCAGCGTCTGAGCACTGCCTAACTTCGCCCCGATCGCCCGGGCTAAGTGTACCAGAGCGCCAAGATCGCCATGGATTTCACAAAGGAATTAGCAAGCGCCGCAGAACCAGCAACATACATGCGCATAATTGCCACTCGAAGCACAACTAAGAGGAATAATAATGGAGAAGCAAAAAAAGCTTTACAGGCAAGCGCCTTCTTGATCGCCAAAGCCGCCAACCCGGTAGGAAGAGGGCGTACCTCGAGGTGATTGGAGCAAGTCATTGGTACTTAATTCCTCGGGGATAGAACTTCCGCAACAAGGCTATGTTGTAGGAGTTAAATCGACTCTTCACCGTCCTCGGTGTAGCCGGACCGCCCGGGTCGAGATCTGAGACCACCTTGAAGGGCCCTCCCATCGGGAGGCAGTTTATGCAACCCGGCATGCGTCTGAATCTGCGCAAGACCAGTCGCCTTGCCGTGTTCTCTCGAGACCCGGTGGCGTGGTACCGCTGAGGCTCTGGCTTGGTAGCGGGCGGCGGAGAGCAAAGCGATCCGCACCTCCTCGGAAGGTTGACATCTTCTGCGGAGATCCTCTTGGTCTTCTTCGTTGAACACCGAGGCGCTTGAGGAACCGAGCGACAGCTTCGGAGGGGAGGACAGACCTCACCCGTATACCGGAAGAAAGGCGTCTCGCCGTCGCCCGGCTTGGTGTGGTCGCGGGCGACCACAAAGACCTGGCGGGAGCTCTTCCGCCCACCGCGCCCTCTTGTGAAGCCGATCGAGCGCTCTTGTCTTGAGGCCCTTGATGCCAGCGCATTGGCGCTCCCGCTGACCATTGCTCATGGGATGGACCACCGGCGAAACATACCTTGGTGCCCATTTCTTCCACGAATTCGAAAAAACGCTACTGGTGAACTGGTGCCGTCATATTTCTCTATGGCACGGGCGAAACTGTCCGGCGAGCCCGCGGCGCAGCCCGGCGGAGAAGGCTGGCACCCGGCGCCAGAGAGGAGCCGAGCCGCTCATCGAAGCCGGGTTGAGATCGTCGCTGGCAGAGCGAGGCGGCTTCGCCGCAGATCGAGAGGAGTGGACCTCCTCCGGCCCCAAGGTGAGAGCCATGAGGGGACTCTCATTGTCGGCCGCCACCGCTTGCCATGGCGGCGCTCTTGGTCCGGATGGCGCGGCGAGCGGCCGTGAAGGTCATCACCGGCTGCGCGCTCTCGTCGAATGAGAGCGAAGGTCCTCACAGTTCCTCGAGGCCGGGCCGGATGGCGCGCCGTTCCTTGACCCTGCCCACTGGCGAGGCCCTTCGTTAGGGTGACTCGAGGCTGAGCGCCTGCATGCGCCTTAAGCGCCGAGGTACGCCTTCGGTGCGGCCGCCGAGAGCCCTACCGGTTGGGCGCATCCACGAGGCCAGCAATGCTTGCGACCACGGAGTGGCCGGAGAATCCCCGCGAACTCCACCGCGGTGGTCGAGAAGAACGGGCGGCGTGCAAGTTACGGGCGGGGTGGCCGTCTCCATGGCCAGCCTTGACGCCGGGCCGCTCCACCGCTTAGGAGAGCGGCGGCGCCGTCTGCGGCGAAATGCGGCGGTTCCTCGGCCGTATGACGGCCGAGGCGCCTTGGTCGTCGCTCACCCCCGCGAGATCCTGGTGCTGCGGATCCGCCATCTTCTGATGCGCGAGCCTGCTTCTAAACCGCGAACACCGAAGTCCGCCGGGGAGTTAGCCGAAAAAGCCAACCACTAGCCCCCTACAGGCGCCCCTGCCGGCGTATTCCACCTAACGGGCCGGAGGATGCTGAGCCAGAGTTTGGTTGGAAGGAGGCGTCTTCGCGGTAGCTAAACCTAGAGGGCGAAAACCCTAGGGACTCCTCTGCGAAGGACTCGGCGTCGATTTAACTGCAGATGACACGAAGATTTTACCCGAGTTCAGGCCCCTTTTCCTTGAAATGACCTTACTTCTGCTTTCGATTGTTTTTAGAGGTGTGAAGGCGATACAAAGCTCTTGAGTTACAAGTTTTCTTCTCTCGAATGCCCGTCCCCTTTCCCATGCACCCGGAGGCCCTTATATAGGCCAGGCTAACGGGAGTAGGTAAAAGGGAGGTCATCATGCTGATCCTCATACATTTATTACTCCTTCCCGTGCTGTCCCGTTCCTCCAGCCTCATTAAATGCTTACGCGTGCCCTTGCCCGGTCCGCCGGATGGGACCCCTTTGCGACAGGTAGGTGAGAGGCGTCAGAGGAATGGGCTTGTTGCAGAAACCCTTGCAGCTGATAAGCCTGCTATGGCAGGCCTGCCGTTCTGACATGGTACGGTAGTGGAAGGAGCCTTCGAGGCGAAGCCACCGTGCTCCACCTTTTTGCCCTGCGGCGGGACGAGCAGGACGTCCTCGCCCGCCCGATTGCTAGGCCGCCACGTAGGCTGGGCGCCCGCGCAGCAGGCGTGCTTCGCCCTTTCGCGGGGACGCCACGTAGGCCGACGCTGGCCCGTGGCCGTGATCGCCGCCCGATTGCCAGCCCACCGTAGATTGGCGGCCGCGGCAGGCGTGCTTCGCCCACTTTCGCCGGACGCCACGTGGGCCGACGCCGGCCGGCCGTGATCGCCGCCCGTTGCCGAGCCGCCACGTAGATGGTAGCCGGCGGCGAGGCGTGCTTCGCCTTTGCTCGCCGGACGCCACGTGGTAAGACGCTGGCCGGGCCGTGATCGCCGCCCGATAGCCCGCCGCCACGTAGATTGGGCGCCGGGCGGTAGGCGTGCTTCGCCCACTGCTGCCGGACGCCACGTGGGCGGCGCGGCGGCGGGCCGTGATCGCCCGCCCGATTGCCAAGCCGCCACGTAGGCTGTATTTTTATGCGGTGGAGAGGGTACGCTAGCGTGTACTACGCTGACAATTGTAGAAGTATTTTTTGGAGACAAATATATAATATGATTTTCTTGTATCTAATTTAAATATTTAAAAAGATATTTACGACAAAATTTTTGAAAGTTTGACTTTGCACATATGTCCGCTGCACATATGTCCAAATGATAACTATTTACGACCGGTAGGGCGGTAGGAATAGTACACTAGCACTGTTTATGCAGGGTATGGGTCAACAAAGCTAGCTAAAGCTAATACTCCATATGTGCCTTGGTAGTTAGTACGAAGCTGCTTGCATGTTGAGAAGTCCAAAAGAGTTGGGGTTATTCTGAGCGACAATTAATCGGAAAGAAATTGTTTGAGATGTTGGCTTTGTTGAATTATATACACATTCTGGCTAGCTAGGAGCCTAGGAGACACATATGCTCGGTTCCTCCACTACTACAGAACCGGCCTTCACTACCAGCCTATCACAAGTGGTTAGGTGCGCACCGCTTGTGCTCTACGTGCCACAAGCGGTTCGTGGGCAACGGGCGGGAGGGGGTCTCTAGAAACGGTTCTTGACACGAACCCTTTGTGGAGTCCCATCTCTAGAAGCGGTTCGTGTCTAGAACCGCTTCTAGAGATCTAGAATCGGTTGGAGATCTGGCGCTTCTATAGGTGGGGATCGAGGCGGTTCGTGTGTAGAACCGCTTGTAGAGACCCCTTCCGCTTCAGCGCATTTAAACCCCATCTTCCAGTAAGATTTAAACCCCATCTTCCTCCCGAGCTCGCAGAGACAGAGTGGTGGGCCAAGAGCGATTCATGGGGGAGGTGCTGCCAAAATTTTCAATTGAGGCTATTAGCTCAAATTAATTGTTCCTAAGGTGAGTAACATGTTGCGACATCCTTCTCACCTATATATTGATGTTTTTGTGCATTGGATGTTGAGAAATCATGTTTTGTTCTTGTGGGAATTATTAGTGTTTACATTGTTGGCTTATTTTTTTGTTCTTAAGGTGATATATTGTTTGGTGTATGGAATGAAATGCAATAAATGT
Source organism: Guadua angustifolia (assembly GCA_036346375.1). NCBI lineage: Eukaryota > Viridiplantae > Streptophyta > Magnoliopsida > Poales > Poaceae > Guadua > Guadua angustifolia. The sequence goes on from CM070508.1 coordinate 61,707,261, forward strand.
GAAACGATGAAAAATTACAATGGTGGGGAAAAGGTAAAAAATAATTTTTATTTAGTAAAATTAAAACGCGGAATGATAGAAAAGGTTTGCATGAATATGTAACAATTAGTTAGTTTTATTTTAAAAAATGCAACAGATTAGAAATAATTAGTTGGCTTTAGTGAAAAGAATACGAGAATGATTAAAAAATACAAAACTATTAGACATAGTTAGCTTTAATTAAATATTGTGATAGATGTTGTTATTATTTTTATTGGTGTAGATGAACCGCAATGGATGTACAATGTGGACCGTCGGTCAAGAGAGTTCAGAGATGGCATGAAGGAGTTTCTCAACGCGCCGTTGCATTCTTGCCTCGAGGAAGCTTCATCGTTGTCCGTCGTGGACGCAAGAATGAGAAGGAGCACTCCGAGCGATGGATGGTTATGAGGCATGTGATCACGAGAGGTTTCATGGCAAACTATACTGCTGGACCCACCATGGCGAAACAGGCGATTGACGGAAGGCGATGAAGAAGGCGAAGAAGAGGAAGATAGAGCCACACGATATGCGGACACCACTCAATACGGGTCCGTGGAAGATCTGATCGACGAGTTTGGCGATGATGAGCTAGATCGGATGCTCCGTGATGGAGAGGAGAGTTCACAGAGGAAAGACAATACAAGAAGTTTGAGCATGGTAGAGGACCCGCAGGCGCTTTGTACCCAAAGTGTGGACAGGGTCACAAAAAGCTGCGTACTACACTAGAACTCATGCAATGGAAGGCCACAAACGGTGTGTCAGACAAGGCATTCAATGGTTTGTTATCACTCGTAAAGACAATCCATGTAATGGTATAGACAGCACATTTTTGAGTAGATAGCTTCTTCCCACACACAATCTGTTTTGATTCTCGTGCTAGAGTCGACTCTAGATTAAGAGACGGCTCAACTTTTCTATACGCACCCTCTCTCATTCACGTCATTTTTTATCCTACGTGGCAAAGCTTAGAGACTGCTGACATGTATCATTGTATATGCTCTTATTCGGTCGCTCCCTTCTATCTCTGGTAAACATGGTGTAATCAATTCAACATTGCTTGCTTCTTAATCTCCTGCAAATCCAGTTGCTCCCTTCTGCCTCTGGTAAACATGGTGTAATCAATTCAACATTGCTTGCTTAAGTTACTTCTTCTATAAAGCTTTGGCAGAGCTCCTGCCGTCCAAGTTCCAAAAAAAAAAAAAAGATTCGGTGGTCTACGTACGTAACAAATTAGAGCAGGATTGAACGAAAGACTTGACTCCGTTGATCCCATGCACATACGAGATTTGATGGGTATATATGCCTGCGAATTGAACGAGGACTACCTCGTCGTACCTTCACTGGGACTTCTTAATCAGGCAGAACGTCAATTCAGCACCAGCTAGCTAACGACCCTTCCGACAGACCAACTCATGGAATTTTAAAAAATAATAAATTTTTAAAATAATTTTACATAAACAATACCTTGAAAAAAATAATTACAAGAATACATCATATCATGAAGACCGTAAAAAGTTAAAAAATATCAAGTAAAAAAGAACGGAGAATAATAAATAAGAACGTGAAGGTTTAGGTAAGAAATATTAATTAATTCCTTGTTATTATCGAGTAAATATATATATATATGATCCTCTGATTGTAATGATGTATGTGCAAGAACTTAGAGTATATATGTACATATGTACTAGTGGTAATGTATGGTTTTATATATCCGTGTATTGATCACCAAAGAATTAACGGAGATTTGCCGGCCGATGCTTTGCCCACCACAGCAAGTAAGAAAGCTATCTGGTCGACGCTTTGCCGGCCGGCGAGCAAGCTTGCTCGTCGACTGATTTGGATGCATGCGCGCAACGAGTCAAAAGTCTTTCTGAAACACGCTAGCTTCAGGCATTTTCCCTGATGATGAGAGGTTAGAGAGGGAGGAGGAATCGAGCATATGTGTCTCCTAGGCTCCTAGCTAGCCGGCCAGAATGTGTATATAATTCAACAAAGCCAACATCTCAAGCAATTTCTTTCCGATTGTCACTCAGAATAACCCCAACTCTTTTGGACTTCTCAACAAGCAAGCAGCTTCGTACTAACTACCAAGGTACATATGGAGTATTAGCTTTAGCTAACTTTGTTGACCCATACCCTGCATAAACAGTGCTAGGGCACTATTCCTACCGGTCACAAATAGTTGTCATTTGGACATATGCGCGGCGGACATATGTGCATAGTCAAACTTTCAAAAAAAATTGTCGTTAATGTCTTTTTAAATATTTAAATTAGATGCAAGAAAATCATATTTACAGATTTGTCTCCAAAAAATACTTCTATAATATTGTAATTTTATTGGGTTTCATAAGTTATGCTGACCCCGGCGGACATGGTAGCATGGTCATGGTGGTGCAGCAAATTCGAGCAGTGAGAGTGTGCATGCGAGCTTCTGGCAGAAGGAATTTGACAGAAGGTCCACGAAGGGCGGCATGGGTAGCGGAGCAAAACTGGCAAGCGGTGTCACGAGTTCCGGGCGACAAGACCGTGCTATGGCGGGGAAAGGTGAGGTTAATACCTGTCGTGGTAGCACATTGGCGGAGGAGGGTGGCAAGGCCTTTGAACGGTGAGGTGGCTGGTTGCCGAAGTTCTACCACGGCGAGGAAATACACAGGGTTCGGCTGCCATGGCAGGAGTTCGGCAGGGGACTTGGCTGGACGCGCAAAGGCAAAAGGGAGGAGAGAGGAAGTAGGCACTGGCAGGTGGGCCAAGGGGTGGCTGTAGCTGCCAGTAGGCCAGTGACGTCAGCCGCACAACGAGCCGACCAGCTGCCATTTGGGGCCCACACGGCAGAGAGGAAAAACTAGGTTCTAGGTTTTCTGGAATCATGGATTTGCAAATTGTTTGAGCTACCAAAGTAAGTTTAAATATTTTGAAACTTTTTTGATAAGGGTCTTAGTGAGCTACTGATGCTACCATAAAATTTTCAGATTAAGATCAGACTCGAGAAATTTTATAAAATTCTGACAAACTTACTGTTCTTTTAATGATCTTTCTGTTTTTGATTTTCTAAAGGCATGAATGAGATAAAAAAAATTTACTGGATGTTTTTGAGATAATGGGGATGATTTTGCAAAATTTTCAGATCAAGGCCATGCTTAATTAATTTTATATAAATCGGACATTGCCTCTGTTCCAAAATCCAATTTGCTATTTTTGATTTTTATTAAATAATAAATAGGTTCAGGATTTTCTGTAACTTTTTAGAGATGATGATGGAAAAATCTAGGGTTTAAATAAATTATTTCCTGAGTTTGACGCAATTGGAAATTTTGAGTTTGAAATTTTATAACCCTTATTTGGGTTATTTGAAATGCTTTATATAATTTCAAAAAATCCATAAATTTCAAAAAATGTACAAACTCAAATTCAAACCAAAAAGCAATTCAAACATTTGATTCTAATTTTTATTAGATTTGGGATGTTACATTTACTAAGCAAAACCTTTGCACGGCCACCAGTTAGTCGCCATATCTAGACCGGTAGACCTACTGCTGCCGGCGAGTTCAACGGCATTGTCCTCTAATCGAGTTATGAGATATCAGTTTGTGCCATCACTGGAGACTTAGGTGGACTAACGGCAAAAATAATACCCAAAAGATAATTATAGAAATATTCATCGGTCACCAAATGAAATCCTGTCGTCATTTCATTTGGCGATGATGGATGTTTTGCCGCTGATTTATTTGGTTTACATATTGTTTTGTCAGCTGATTCAATTGGTCGATAAGTTGATTTGATTCATAAGCTTTTGTCCTGTCACCTATGCGATTGACGGCTGAGGTTCTATCACCAAATGAATTAGTGATAGAGATGTATGTAGCGACCCTCATTTTTGACATAAAATGCTAAAATGAGAATATATATGCATACAGTGCTAGTCCCATGATTATCATATCTTATCTTTAATTTATTGCATTTAGATCATCTAAAAAATTATCATTAGGGTTCTGGATGATTCCAATATTTTAACACTATTTTTCAGATTTTTATTGCTATTATGTATTTACCTTTTTTTTACTTTTACATTTTTACTATTTCAATATATTTGACTTTTTGTTAAAGAAAAAACTCAAGAAAAACCAATAATTCTATATAAAATTGAGAAAAATAAAATTCAAATTAATAACATATTTCAAATTCATTTGTATATAGTTTGTTTGCTTTGGTAGAAATAGTTTTAATATTGCTATCTTTCTTTTCTTAAGATTAAAATGCAAGAAAATGAAGAAAAAGATATTGTTTTAAATCAAAATCTTGATTCCAATTAAAATTTTTATGCAATTCCATTTTTAAATTTTCAAAATTCTCATTTTTCCTATTTTTAAAATTTTTGGGATGTTACAATGTATTCTTGTAATTATTTTTTTCGAGGTATTGTTTTTGTAAATTTATTTAAAATTATAATATTTTTTAAAAAATCCATGAGTTGGTCTGTCGGAAGGGTCGTTGCATGGCTGGTGCTGAATTGACTGCCTGATTAAGAAGTCCCAGTGAAGTTACGAGGAGGTAGTCCTCGTTCAATTCACAGGCATATATACCCATCAAATCTCGTATGTGCATGGGATCAACGGAGTCAAGTCTTTCGTTCAATCCTGCTCTAATTTGTTACGTACGTAGACCGAATCTTTTTTTTTTTTTGGAACTTGAACGGCAGGAGCACGTACTAGCCCTGCCAAATTAAGCTTTATAGAAGAAGTAACTTAAGCAAGCAATGTTGAATTGATCACACCAGGTTTACCAGAGGCAGAAGGAAGCAACTGGCCGGATTTGCAGGAGATTAAGAAGCTGTATTGCGGCAAAAACCGGCAAGCTAGCTACTACTATTCTCGATCTCCTTCGCCGACGTACGTGGTCTGAGGAGGCGATATGATCGACGTCTTCTTCGATCCAAGCGGCGATAGATCTGAATGTAGGTGCAAACGTAATTAACCAGCATGCATGCATTCAACAAAAGTGAATCGAGCTAGCTATGCATTTCCAGGCATGTACTACTGTATGCGTGCGCGCGCGCATACATACACTGTACCAGTCGTACTTGTTGGAGTCCAAGTATTCCTCGATCGATCTGCATCCGCTGTTTCGATTTATCAGAACTTGATTCATAGTTTCATACAGCTTTCTGTAGTACGTTATGTTTACCATTGACCGGCCGGTGCTTTCTTACGTAGGAACGTGTGCACTCACTTTTAATTCACTACAGGAAAAAACAGTAATTTCGACAGCCAAAACCGTCCACCCTAGAGACGAAACCGTCCACCATAAGTAGGGTCGACAGCTAGCCGTCCACCTTAAGCCGCCGAAAGTAAGTGGTCAACCATAATATTAAATTCGACGGGCTGGCTGTCCACCCTATTAGGGTCGACAGCCAAATATAGGCCGTCCACCATAATAACGCTAAGGTCGACGGGAAAAAACAGCTGTCCACTCTAGACTAGGGTGGACGGCCTTTCCTTAGCTGTCGACCCTGATAAATTAAAGTCGACGGCCTGTGCACGTGGCCGTCCACCCTAAGTTAGGATGGACGGCCACGTGAAAAAGACCGTCCACCCTAATTAACCGGCATTTAAAAAAAATAGTCGCCCGAATGGCAATGGCAGCATTCAAAATCACATTTAGCAAACAGATATCAGCTTTATTGAGGTGTAAAATGGCAGCTATGAATTCTCCATAGTCTATGGTGCCACTGTTGTCAATATCAGCCTGAAGCATGAACACAATGAACATTGATGAATGTTTCATTAAACATTTAGCAAGAGAATTTGTGAAAAAAGTATGTCAACAGTTTAATCGAATCTCTAGCATTATTGCAAAAAATACATATCAGGGAGGTAAGCACAAAGAGCAGGAAATCATCAAAGTCCTAACATGTAATTGATCTGCCCGCTATTGTCGGTATCCATCATCTTGAACATCTCCTTTAGCCCGGCGATCTCCTCCTCTGACAAGTTCTCCGCGATCACCTGCGCAGTCCAGCGACTCTTTAGTTTAATCGTCACAAAGACCCGCAACTACTCTTTAGTTTAATCAAAGATGAAGAAAATTAAATCAAAATAGACAGAAAACAGTACTAATTTGGCGAACCCTACATTGAAAAATGAACTACAATAGAGATACAACCAAGCCCACGAAACAGCTCAGCTCTGCTTAATTCTCGAGAAGAATTTCATGTCCTCAACAAATATCAAAAGACCAAGCCTCCAGCATGACAAACTGCAACTAAAAAGGCTTAATTCTCAAGCGGATCAAACCACAAAATTGACTAGAATACACCGTACTTGTCTACTTGCACTCCATCTTGCCCCACTAAAATTCTGTTTTTTCTGTTACATACTAGGATAATTTTCGTGGCGTGACACGCCGCGTGCGGTATTTTTTCGTAGAAACAATTTCGTTTTTTTTAGCGACGTTTTTTTTTAATCGTCAAGAAAACATATGAAACGGTTGAAAAGACACAAACACAATTACGTTTTTTTTGCATTTATCTAAGATCCTCTCACAAAGGTGGCGAAGGCTTCAGACTTTAGGATATGCATGATATTACAAGATACCAAACCACACATTCTTCATCTGGTTCACCTAAATATAATGAGGGCTGGGATAATACAGTAAATAATGGTACCGGTCCCCTATCGTTCCAAAACAGCATCTGAAGTTAGCATTGGCACCTTAAGATAGGAGCTCTTTTACAATACACAAGAATGAATATGGACCGTCCATTTCTTTAGATCCAAAGGTTGAGATTAGATTAAATTTGACTATACTACCATATGTAGTATGGGTAGTATAACCCGTGGAGGGGTATAATGGTAAATTACTCCAAGAAGAGATCGAATGTCATGGATTTTTCGCAGACTGAATGTCAGTCAATCAACCATGCGACACGGTCAGGCTCTTCTCTTCTTGGAGAAGGCTAGTTCCGCATGCGTCGCTAGACTATAAATACGGCCCCTCGGGTGCGCCTTCATCGTCATCCCAACTCAAAGCAACCAGCTCGGCGTCTCCAACACATTGCTACCTGTTCGTTCGTAGCTCGATCGAAAACCTGTACTAGCTAGCTAGCGCGACCGAACAGCAGTCCGGGATGCCGCCGGCGAAGCCGCTGGAAGGCATAGATAAGGCCTCCGCTGACTACATCACAAGGGTGAGGGAGCGGCTGCAGGCGGAGCAGGCGGCGGATGCGGCTGCTGGCGGAGGAGGAGGCGGAAGCGGCGCGGCGGCTGCTAATAAGCCTGCTGCAAGGCGCTCGAATTGAATTACATGGATGGATGGGTACTGTCCTGAGATAAGATTTCTCTAAGCGTTATGGTTAGAATCTATCTTTTTTTATGTGGACGAATTCGAACTTATCTCTTGCTAATTTCTTTATATAGTGGACGTTCCCATGTATAAGAAATCAATCTAATAAAAGCGAGAGAACTTGTCCCCTACTTTGTGTGTACTCCTGTTCTTGATTTGCGTGTTCCTGTTGGCGTGCTGTTGATTGATATTAGATCGTGAGTTAACGACTACGTTTTACAACAGATACAAAGATGCTTCTGCTTCTTTTTTACTTGACGTCCTAAATCTGCGTTGTCGAATTTGTATCACTAATATGTTTCAAACTATCTAGACTAATTAACTATATGAAAATCATATTATTAGATTTATCGTTAAAAATATTTTCATAATACTGTAATCCTATTAGTATATAACAATATAATTATAAAATTTAGTAGTTAAGTCGTATCATAGAAGATCGTAAAAGTTAAAAAATATCAAGTAAAAAAGAAAGGAGAATAATAAATAAGAACGTGAAGGTTTAAGGAAGAAATATTAATTCCTTGTTATTATCGAGTCAATATATATGATCCCCTGATTGTAATGATGTATGTGCAAGAACTTAGAGTATATATGTTCATATGTACTAGTGGTAATGTATGGTTGTATATATCCGTGTATTGATCACCAAGAATTAACGGAGATTTATAGACGTGTTTATGTACTAATTAAACTAGTCACGGGTAGTACGTATACGTACTCACCAGATGACCAGATGCTTAATTTCTCATTGATTACGTACTATACACGCTAGCTGCATGCATGGCTTTTGATCTTTGAGGGCGTTTTCTATTTTTTTGCAGAATCAATTAGTCAACTCAACCAATTAGTCAAGCCAACCAGCAACAGTAGCTAGCATAAGTTGGAGCCTACAAATACAACCCTCATCTCTCACAAGATTTTCTCATCAAAGCAATTAACTGAAACACACTTGATCAGCTAGCTAGCGATACCTCCAAGCCTCGTTAATTAGCTGCAATAGATAGATGTCGCGAGCAGGAGAAATCCGTGTCCACAACTCTTAATATATAATGAATTTGAACCTACAATTTTATATATAGGTAGAGTAATCTATAAAGTACATCTACAATTTTTTTTAGAATTTTTTATGACCTTTTTTAGTTGGTGTGCACGGTGTGTACACGGAAAAATCTGTGTGCACAAGATACGTTGTCAATTAAGTTGGTACAACTTCAGTGAATGAGGGCGACTGATTTTATGTCCTTGGTCGTAGAGGACCTAGCTGTGCTCTTAATTAACTGCATATGTGTTCTCATGAAGTAAATTAATGAAGTAAAATCCTTCATAAATTTAATTGCTTTAACATACTTACACCTTTTTCTTTTACCAAATTAAAGCCAATATATGACGAACACTTCTATTTGACAAAAAAAATCATAGCAAAATAAAATATGTTAATTGGAAGTAGCCAATCACTACACCATGACACATTTTCAGCAACAGTGTATTTGTCGGCAAAAACCACGTATTGTGACATATTATCTGTCGGCAAAAGTTATGCCGACAGAAAATAACTGTCGGTAGAAGTCCTGTTGGCAAAAACTTTTACCGACAGATATATTTTTACCGACAGATGATCTGACCTTGTTATAAGACATTTGCCGACAGATATACATTTCCCGACAGATTGACTTTTGCCGACAGATTGACTTTTGCCGACAAATAGTCTGATGATAAACCATATTGTTATGAATTCCATTAATTTCTCAGATAGAAAACAATGATAAACATTATTGTGAAGAATATTATAAATCTAACTGATAATTAATTCATATTTTCATACATCACAGTAGAAAATGATTCAATTAATACATCCATTCAACACAACAACTGGAACATCAAAATTTATCCATCAAAATACATCCATTCCATTTCATTAGTATAAATGGCAGATTTATCCATCAAAATACATCCATTCCATTTCATTAGTATAAATGGCAGACATAGACAAGCAGACATGAGGCCAACTCCAAGTATATTGTTAGGCCGCATGCAACTAGAATATACAAATTAAATTTGTCCAAAAGCCCAAAGTTCCTACATTTAACAATCAATCCTTTACAAAATTCAACCCTGTTGGATCTTGAAAGCCAGAATCAACTTGTCTTCCACCCACATGAGGTGTGAAGTACATACAAAATGATCAGTTAGCATAATATAACTAGTTGTTTTAAACAAAAGCATCTGTATATGATGGTAACACCAACTTCCTAGGTCCTTGCAATTCTGCCTGTAAAAAAAAGAAACACTTCAAAATTTGTTTATATGATTTTGTTTTTGGACAACAACATGCATTTAATACTTGAACAACTACCGGTCAAAATTACATCTAGAAGACAGGGGAAAAATCAAAATTGAATTATCACATGAAACAGAGAGATATGGTACAATTGATAACTAATCAAGTGGTGACACTAGTATACGAAGGCTAGGACCCAGAGAAGTTTGTGATACCCATAGGTCTGTCAACTTGGGACCTCTCACTTAAAAACATAAACAATGAGAAACATGAGAAAGTATCCATGCATCAGTTACAATATGTAAAATCTCGATATAGGCACATTCATGTAAATTTTTGTAAAATGAAAATCAATTTGATACTCATACTAGGGATACCCCCAGTAGGCTGGAACACCAAATAGGCCATCTTAGGCCCAGCTCTGGCTGAAGGCTTCGTTGGGTCGCGAAGGACCCTCGACCCCGATAAAACCCACCAGGGGGCGATCCGACCTGCCTCGGTCGGCGCCTGCAGTTCGACACGCCGCAGGTCGGGCGCCCAACGAGCTCCGACCTAGCGACCTCCGCCACAGGGTCGAAGATCATCGCCGGTCGACCTCAAGCTGGTCACCTGCCCCACGAACACGACGGCCATGCTGGGGTAGTTGGCTCCTTCCCAAGGTGGCCAGGAGGCCGCCAAAGTCAAGCGCCAGTCCCTTCACCCCGTCATGCACAATGGAGAGACACGCTCCCTCCCGAGGCGACACCAGAGCACACAGAATGTGGCCAAGATCTCGACATGCGCCAGAGGCAGTGTCCGCCCGACGGAACGCCGCTGTTGTGTCTACCAACCTGCATGAGATGAACAGAACTCATCACTCACGGGACCAAGACCAGGACTCTCTGGCGTAGGACACCCCATCCTTTTTTCTCCAAACTCCCGTGTAACCTGCCCCCTCCGCCTATATAAAGGAGGCGGGACCCTCGTGAAGGGGAGGCAAGCATATCTGAAAGGACTGAGGCACTCACAAGCACTTACGAGCATATAACTCATACGAATGAACAACTCTAGCTCACTCCGACCACACCCACTTAAGGGTGCAATCGGATCGGATTCGGTCGGATATCACTCTTTCCATATCCTAAACCATATTTTTTGTCGGATTCGGAATCGGATTCGGATAGCACCGGATACGGATACTGGCGCGGATAATATCGGTGGCGGATTCAATCGAATACGGAGCGGAATCGATCTGATGTCGAATAATTTTTGCGGATAACGCGCAAAAACAGATGCCGCATAAAGCACACATATAACACTGATTAGCTAGGCAATGATAAGTTTCGAAACATAGAATGATACGTAAATAATATTACAATAAGTCGATAAAATGATCATGAGGTCCACAACTCCATGTTTCATAAAGTGACAATACAACTCCATGTTTCATAAAGAGACAATACGACAAGTCAATAATATTTAGATTACATCATAAGGAGTACTAAATTAAGTAGCAACATCTCAAGCAGTCAATCATTCTCATTCGCCACCATAGTCTCATCCTACAAAACAAAAAGCAACAATAAAGTTAAAATGGAAAGTATAGCAATTAAAAAGTGTCAGTATAAATAATCTGTGAGTAGATTCAAGCCAAATTTGCTGAACTGTCTGTCAACCATGACCAGGTTCAATGTTCTTATCTTCTATTTGTCAAATTATTTGTACCATTTTTATAACTCTACTTGACTAATTGCAATGATTTGTACAATCTGTTGCTACTATTTGCATTTCCATATATGGTAGTGGCGTGTTACTGCCTTAAGCCTCAGCAATGCTGTGCTTCTATGCGTTTTCTTTTCCTTCAGAAGTCAATGACAATAATACTGAACGGATAGAAACATCACTCATCTTGGACATGTCTACTGAACGTCTGTATAAGTATATAACCATTGACTACAACCGATGCAAGGGCAAGAAAATCGAATTTTTCAAAAGCAAAAGAGATGGTGATACATGAATACTAAATGCAATAGTACATAAAGATAGAAACCTGCATAAAAGGGCAAATTAATTCCAACATGCTAATAACCCCAAAGCTACCAGGTACTCATCAGAAACATCACTCATCACTGTGCTGTCTCTGGCATCCAGTTTCTCGAGAAATCAGGTCAATGGACAGTAGCAAACGTCTTCGCTATATGGTCGGTTAGCATTAATGTGATACTTTCACACAAGCAACGCTTCAATGCTTTTTCCATTTCAACACCTACAATCTAATTTCATGCAAGCTTTTGGCAGTGGTTATGAATAATGGAAATTCAGAAACCTGAATGATATCAGTGCTTGACATGAAAGAAAGTAATGTAAAGAGCATATGGAAGTAATGTACAAGTATCTCCGAAACCAGCCGTGTACAGAAACATTAACATTTTACAGTCATGGTCATGTTTTTCCTAAGTTCCATGACTGCATAAAGACCATCAAAAGTATACTCAGAATAAAAGTCAAGCCAGCCAGCAACTAGGCACAATATGACAAACTAAGAGAAGCCCTGAACATTTTTATGGACTCGGTTGTGGTTGTGACTTCCAACATATATAAGAAATTTGGATTGTCATCCAGAAATTTGGATCAAGAAATTTGGATTGTGCATGACATTTTTTGTTCATGAACTTTACTGGCTTAAAGAACATCTGGGTTCTACATTTTGTGCCCAAATATCTTTGAGCAGAACATTTAACATCTCAAACAATTCATCAAATCATCTCAAAACAATTCATCAAATCATCTCAAAACATCTAACATGTAATATCATGGCAGGAGGGGGCACCACGATGGGCTAGCAGCCGGAGGGAGCGGTGGCGGCCGACGGGACTCCAGATCGGGGAAGGACCGAGCACAGGGGGCGGCGGGAGGTGTGGCGGCGGGGACTCAGATCGGGAAGATCAAGCGACGGGAGGGTCATGAGGGGCGGCGCAACAGTCGCACCGGCGAAGGAGTTGAGGGAGGGCGGCGGGAGGGACTGAGGGCGGCGGCGGCGAAGGAGTTGGGGGAGGGCGGCGGCGATGGAGTTGGGGGAGGGCGGCGGGAGGGGCAGCGCAACGGGCGCACCGGCGAAGGAGTTGGGGGAGGGCGGCGGGAGGGGCTGAGGGCGGCAGCGGTGGCGAAGGAGTTGGGGGAGGGTGGTGGCGGCGATGGAGTTGGCCAGTTGAGGATGGGGGAGGCCGGGAGGGCGATGGGAATGGGAGTCACGGCTCAGGGCTCACGGGACTTGTCCAAGAGACCAAGAGAGAAGAGTCAAGACTCAAGAGACTGAGAAAAGCTAGGTTAAACGCGTTGGTCGGGGTTCGGATATCCGAAACTAGTAATTCGGATATATCCGAAAATTTCCTCGGAATATACCGATCCGACGGATAGTGCTCTTCCGAATCCGAATCCGAATCCAAAATAAATTATCCGAAACCGAATCCGAATCCGAAAATTATCCGAAAAAAATATCCGAATCCGATCCGAAACTATCCGGTCGGTCGGTCGGTCGGCAAAAATCCGATCCGATTGCAACCCTACACCCACTCATACGAGGTGCTCAAGGCCTGCCCTTAGCCCTCGCTTGTAAACACCGTGCAGTCTTTTGCACCCGAAGCAATACATAATCACCACACGAACTGGAAGTAGGCACGTTCAGCCCGAACCAGTATACATCTTGGGCTCCCTGAGTCTAACGGCGTAGGACACCCCATTCTTTTTTCTCCAAACTCCTGTGTAACCTTGTAACAGCCCAAAAATTAAGAACGGTAAAAATATAATATTTTAAATTTTATTGTGAACATTTTTGGGATTTCTGAATATTGTTTGCTTTGTTTGAATTTTCTTGGATTTTTGGTGTTGCAAGAAAAATCAAACAAAAGGGAAATAAAGAATGAAAAAGAGGAAAATGCAAAAATGTAAAAAGTAAAAATTTATAAAATTTGCCATGAGAACCCTGATCATTCAATGTAATCATTTTAGCCAGAAATTGAAATTTTATGCATAAAAAAATGAAGACATAAAATGAAAAGACAACTTTTAAATCGAAACAATGCATTGTCAGAATTTATAAAATATTTATAAAACTCAAATGCATCTGAAACATTTATAATGAAACTCTCAATTCCATATATACCTCTGGTAAAAATATTATGAATTAATATTGTCATTTAGGACTTCTAAAAATTTAAAAACAGAAACTCTGAAGATCTAGGAATTGCAATGTCAGAATTTTTATAAAATAATGGAACCATATTTTGAGCTTAAAATTTTACAGAAGCATTATGAGACCAAATAATTTAGAAAACCAAAATTTAAAAAATAATAGACTTCAATTGATCTCAACCAAAAATCAAAATCCGAAACAAGTAATTAGGAGCAGTCACTGTTGTCAGAATATTATCAATTTTTCGGTAATCCATTTTAACCTCAAAATTTTATCAGGCATCAAAATCTATTTAAAGACCATGGTAAAAAAGTTTGGATATTTTCTACTTCCATTTGGCAGCCCAATACAATCCGGGACTCTTTCTGTTGGCGCCTAATCTCACTGACTGCTGGTCCCCAGGCCCACTTGTCATCTTCTTCCTCCCCGTTCTTGCGACCGAACGGAAGACCCCGGCGAGACACTCCAACAAGCAGCTTGACCAGCTTCAGTTCAGTGCATCCCTCTTTCGATTGGTCACCTCGCTGCGTCATCCTCATCTCATCTCAAGCTCGATCGTCGCCACGTTCGTCCGGCTTCACTCTCGCGCCATACCGCTTGCCCTGTTTTTCCTTGTCACCTCTGGTGAAGTCCTTATCTAGCCGAGCCTTGCCTGAGGTGGATTCAACTGATTCTATAGCCATACATTGCACCCCAGTGTTCGCAGAGAGGCAGTGCTTCATTCCCCTCACTTCCCCTTCCCTCTCCTCAAGCCAGCGCAGGAAGCCCCTCTCATTTCCCACGCCATGACCGCCAGCCCAGAAACTCAAATCCCATCGCAAATCTTGTGATTTAGCCAACTATTCTCCAATTCATTGAGCGTAGAGCATCACTAGCATACCAGGAACCAAACCCCTCAATTTCTTCTCGAGTTGTTCAAGTGAAATTGTGCCGCCACCGTGAGCCTGTCTTCTCCATGCCCGGCCACCGTGGGCGGAGCCCCTCGATGTTTCACCAAATTAACAAGCCCAAAATGGAATCCTTGGCAGCCAATAATGCTTAAATTGCTACCGATTCCATCTCTCGCCTTGGTTGCTCTCTCCATCGCCGCCATTTTTGCCGCTCAAGCTCATTGCCAGGCATTCGCTCCCTCTCTCGCCGAATCGACTTCACTCAGGTGCGGCTCGCGTGCTCTCCTCCCATGCCGCCGCCGCCGCCGAGACTCACCGAGCACTGCCGCCATTCCACCGAGCCGCTCCTCTGTCTCTCTGTCTCTGCTCACTGTGGGGTCCTGGATGTCGAAGCTTCGAGGTTGAAGAGGAATAGAATAGAAGGCGTTTTCCCATTGGTAAAACGTATTTTGATTTTTCAAGTATTTTCACTTCGAATAAAAATTCAATCTTAATTATCTTTCGATTTGTGATCCAATTTCAGTGAGATAAATTTTATTATTCATCTAAAATCATAAATAATCTAAATATACAAAAATATTTAGTTTTCAAGTACATGATTATTATTCAAATTAAACTTTGATTATGGTGCTAATATGATTTTTAATGAGAATTTGTGTATAATAAGTAATGAAATGATTAAATCAATATTCATGGGATTTTAGGATCAGAATGTATTTAAATATACATAAATACTTAATTTTGACTCACAAAACAATTAGTAAAATTTAATTTAGGAATAAACATTATTATGGATGTTGTTGTATTCAAAGAAGTGTAATACCAAAAATCATTAAATAAATTTATATGTGTCTTGGAATCATAATAAACTCAAATATGTAAAATCATCTAATGTTGAACTCCATTTAAATTATTTGCTTCATAATCATTACTTAACCTTGTTATGGCCATTAACAAAATAAGTGCATAATAGCTCACACAATAATAAAAATACCTTGAATAGGTTCCTGGAGTCAATAGAGAACCATTTATGTAAAAATATTTAAAGTGAGACTTATCTTGCATTCTTGATGCAAGAAGGTGCAAACAACAATAGCAAATAAATATATAATCCATCGCAATTAAAGCTAAAATAATGCTAAATCAACTATAAAATATTTCTAGGATTGTTTACTATTAACACCTGAAAAATGAATCAAGAATCATGTATAGTGTAGTTGGAAATTAAGTTTGAAACTTGGACGATTTAAGGTTTGCAAATATGATCATTTAGACTATTTCATCAATTAATAAAATAACTCGTCTAAATGTTAAAATCAATAAAACCAGTTTGGAAGCACTGTATAAAGTACATACTACCATATTCTACAAAAACATCTTAATTACAGTATGCTTCCCATTTAAATCAAGCTAGTTCAAAACCCTTAATCGCTAATCGTGCGATTTACTTTTGGCCGATTCCGTATAACGTAAGCTTTACAATGCCACATAAGCCTTTTCAACAATGATTATATAGTCTCGTCTAAATCGTGAAAGTTATGTAATTAGCTCAGTAGTGCTCCCCAAAGTATGGTCTACTCTATTACGAAAAGATAATCTCATTTCATCGTGATTTACGTATTAAATTTGATAGCTTAATAACCCTAAGTAATCACGTTACTTTAGGCCGTAATATGAATGAACGAACTATAGTTGCAAATGAGGAAACATGTAGTTAAGTTATTTTTATCACCAGAACCTTCTCAAATATCATGAAAATAATCCCTGTAGCGAAATCAATTAAAGATAAAGAAGTATTCATTCATACTATAATGTAATCATTTAAGCCTTTTTCATCAACTCGTAAAGCAGCTCATCTAAATCTGAAATTTGTAAAGAACAGCCTAGAAATGATCTTTAGGATATAATCTGCAGTAATCTAAGGAAATATTCTTATTTCGTCTTGCTTCGAATCTGAATCATAATAGAGCAAAACCCATAAGTAACAAAGTTACCCGAAATCGTATTGTGAATAGTAAAATCAATGAAAGCTTGCAACTAATGATTAATTCTATTTAATCTTAATCAATCTTTGCATCTTGAATTCATAAAATAAGATTAATAAATTCATAAAAGAGCAATCCCTGTTTCTTGTGAAGAGTTTTATTTGTCTTTCTATCAATTTTCTTTTTGCCCTTATTGAAGTTAGTATTTTGCTGTATTTCTGTCGATCGACGTGTAGAACTCGACGCCTCTAATTCCGTCATCGCCTTCATCAGCCGTAATCATCGTCTTCATCGTAAACGTCGAATAAGCAAGGCAAGCACCCCTTTGACCATATTGATCCCAGTATTTTATATTCCTTTTGTGCATCAAATTGTTTTATGCATGCGTTTACTTTATGTAAGTTGCTATTTTGTGGATTGGTAGTTACACCTGTTGTCTCGTGAATCTCCTTTGATGATTATGGAAATGTGCACCTTGATAACCACAGCATAGGGCTAGACATCTCTTAATGTCATTGTGGGTATATACGTTCATATTATTCATGCTTAGCCATGCTTTAGAGTCAGCAATGTACATGATCAACTCAATATTTGTTTTCCTGAAAACATTGAAAATAGCACTGTTGGTTGCGGGTACTTTGATTAAAAACCCAAAATGAAACTATGCTTTGATGCGGGCGATTATTGGCAATAGCCGGATGTGCGAAAGGAATTGCACGTAGTGTAGGGTGAAGTGTCGCCCGTGTCAGTTTAAGGACCGAGCAATGGGACGCTATTGATCCGAGATTTCCGTGCAACCACAAGGGTGAGGATGGGTTAGCCATAGCTTATTATGTTAATTAGACATGGCTTTGTTCATTGGTAGGCGGAGCTCGCACAGTTTTCGGTCAGTCTTCCTCGACGGGTATTCCGGCCAGTCTACTTGCTAATGCAACGGTGTACGCCCTGCCATGTTTAGAAACGTTGTGTTGGGTGTGTGAAAGTGGATCCACGGCTTGGGTGTGTGTTTCTAGTTCTATGGCGGGGGTTAACGTCCCGGGCTGGTCAAAGCCATGTCTAGGTAATGTAATGACTATGTATGGTCTTCTTGACGTCACACCTAAGGAAGTGTGTCAGGCAAAAATTGATCATTCCTTATGGGTAAAGTTGTACACCTCTGCAGAGTTTAAATCTAATCGATTAGCCGTGCTCGCGGTCATGAGCACTTGGTGAAGTCATTCCAATGTTAGATTTTGGTATTTTCTGAAAACTGGAGTTTCGGTTTGAAACTGTTTTGCAACTGTGCTTTTCGTCGAAGGGCCGACATTGATGGACTTTCAGGAATGTGAATGATTCGCCGCTCACGTCATGGTGGACTGTGAGTGTTACTTATGCTTTATTTATTTGTTATCAATCAAATGCTCTTATAAATTCCGTTTGCAAATAACTTGATTTACAAATGAAATTCGCTTTATGCAAATTAACTGTAGAAGCTTTTCCTTTGAAATGGCCTGCATATATTATAGGTTTTGCTCAAGTCTTGCTGAGTACGTAAAGTACTCACCCTTGCTTAATTATTATGTAGGTGGATGAGTTAGCACAGCTTCGAAGGTTTGTTCATCGCAGGTTTCGGGAAATTCTTCAACGTGATCTTTTCTAACGATTTATGCCTGGTCAGTTGCCTGCGGGATTGGATGGGTACACTACAAGGCTTTGCTTCTTTTGCTGCTATATGCTCTGAGTTGTAATATTTATTTGTATTTGTTCGTTTCCGCTTAATTAATATGTTGTATGGTTGTGATTCCAAATGTTGAAATGTGCGTGCTAGCTACTGATCCAGGGACTAGTACTACAAGCACATTAGATTTCCATTTTTTGCATTCTGTGTAAAAATGGGGGTCGTCTCAAACCTGCCCCTCCGCCTATATAAAGGGAGGCAGGACCCTCAGGGAAGGGGAGGCAAGCATATACAAGCAGACAAGAGGCACTCACGAGCACTTACGAGCATATAACTCATACGAACGAACAGCTCTAGCTCACTCCGACCACACCCACTCATACGTGGTGCTCAAGGCCTACCCTTAGCCCTCGCTTGTAAACACCATGCATTTTTCTGCACCCGAAGCAATACATAACAATCACACGAACTAGAAGTAGGGACGTTCAGCCCGAACCAGTATACATCTTGGGCTCCCTGAATCTAACCATTCAAGGAGAGGAAGCGCGTGGCCCCTTGACTACAAATTTACTTGCCGGTATACGAAATACCGACAAGTATGACTTCTAAAACTTCCCAACTAAAGAAGCATAGAAAGGTTTTGCTTTCGCAGGTGGCATAGCCACATGAAAATCTGGCTTGTTAGCATGCAAAGATATCCTTGTTTCTTGTTGAAGTAAATTACCCACGATTCATCAACAGCTAATCAAGTTTTTGGTTGAAAGTGTAAAAAACTAAATTTGTTATCAAAGGCAATGGTCCTGATCAGTACGTAGAAGTACACATGCACACTCCATGTGAGTCACCCCTAACACAAGTGGTTCCCATAAAACAATTTCATCTGATTGATGTAATCGCTAAAATAAGTGAACATGGAGCCACTTTGTCACTACTTCATTGCTCGTAAGATTCAGTAAAATTTGCTTACTCTTCACGTATCTTGCTCAAGACATTCAAGACATTTGCATGATGCATGTGTGCATTGAACCACAATTTATTGTTCTATCTTTCATGAAGAGACTCCTCTTTAGCAAGCGTTGCAAGTTTGTGAAGCCAACAAAAATGTGCATATAGAGCACGAGGCCGAGCCACCAAGGTAAGGATGACATATTACACCAATATTTGTTTTCAAGGGTAACTGACTATAAATAGGGGCAAGGGCAAATGCAAGCAATGAGCTTGCAACCCGTAGATTTGAATCTTGAGCTTGGAATGGATTGATTTGATAACAAGTTGCAATTTTAAGGAAAAATAATTGCAGCCCACTTTGAGTTCATTTTGTGGGTGTGACGGTTTAGAGCTATTAGTTTTGAAATGAACTTAGAATCCATTAATATGATTCAAGACCTCGAAATTTCTAGGCATGCTTTAGTACAAAAGGAGAAAATAATAATATGAAAAATAGGAGGTATACCGAGAAGCAAGAACAAGTTGAGGAAAACTAAATTTCTCTACTAGTCTTCTTTAGATTCTGATTTAGATAATTTTATTGTTGTCTCATCCAGGGAAAAAAATGAGGAAAAAACATGCAGATTGATTGTGCACACAAAGGCTGATATTTCATCCCATCTAAAACCATCCTGTCCTTCAAACAAGGCATTTGATAAAAAAGAGAGCCACTTCACAGCACATTTATCATGGCGTGTGCCATCTTGAGAGGTGTTCTGGTAATTTCTGAATGGGGGAGGCCTTTTTGTTTTGAGTGATATTGGAGGATGTTTTGATTGTTCTTTTCTTACATTGCATGTAGCCGCCCATGAGTGCTCAGTTTTATCTCTAATTAAGGGTCGCCCCTGTCAAAAACATAGATTATAAGGTGGCAAATGTAAAGCCCTTGCTCTCTTTCTCCTCTGTATTCTGTAGCAACGGAATCATCGTTTCTTACAAGGAACAAAATCATCACTTTCAATTCTTCCCAAATCATGAACTCTACTGGCAATGCCAAAAATTCACCAAATATCTAAATAGAAGCATCCTAAACAGCACATAGAAGGGGTAGATAATTAATTGCTGGGTAAGAGCTGCCTATCGAGCTATTATTGAGTTTCTTTCGAAATTAACATTATTCGATGTAAAATCATTTTATTTACTATTTAAGTGGATATTTCATATTTGAGCCCTGAGCTTTTTTGTCAACCCCGCTAGATTCACCTTACAAATGTCCAGTACAATATTAAGATTCATGGGCCTGTGCTGGTTGTATTATAGTAATTCAAGGTACCAATTGACATTGAGAGGAGATAATCATAGCCGCTTGCATCAACTCCTTTTGCAGCTTCAGCACTACTTTCTTCATTATCGTCCTCGTCATCTGTAGCTCCAACAGCAGTTGGCTCGTCATCTGTAGCTCCAACAGCAGTTAGCTCCAACAACAGTTGGCTCCAACAACAAAATTGAGTTCATACTACAGTAACACTCAGAAAGCTGCTTACATCAACAGAATAATAGTAGCAAGTTAGCAACCCAAGGTTACACTTTTGAGTGTCTTTAACATGACAAATGGAAATATATTAAGGTTGTAGCAGATGAAGAACATTGTAACAAGTGAAATTGAAAAGGCTAATCTTCCTAGCTTGATTTTACAGATCACAAGTAGAATGTCCATATCATCATTTACAAATCACACAATTGTTTTTACATATGCAAGCTTATTTCACTTTGCAGACCAATTAAGATCAATCTTGATTTCTGAAATATCAATAATTTTATTGTTGCAGTATTGATCTATATATCTTTTGATGCCAAAAAATGTTCTTTCTGCAGGTAAAAAAGGAAGGGCATAGCTCAACGATTCTTACACCTCCAGTTCATGCGTGGAGACTCCATACCTCTCTCTTTTGGTGTAATATATATGCTTGTACAAACTATTATCTTTTAGGGGTCAGCTATATTGGTGTTATTGTAATATACTTTTGGTGTTATATGTAATCGTTATTGTCTCGATTGGATGATATGCTATCTTTTGGACAAATTTGATTATCGATAGAGTAAGTTGTTACTTTGAATGCTTGAATTATCCTATCATGTTTTATTGATGCTTGAATTATATCATGTTATGTCTCGATTGGATGAATTATCTTTATTTTTTTTTGAAGCGATCTGATTATAGCAACGAACTGTGTGTCGGCAATACTAGACATTACCAACACATTGTAAGTCGGGAAACACAAGTGCGTCGGCAAAAACTGAAATCGGACGGCAAAGCGAAGTTCGTCGGTAAAATTATGTCAGTCGGCAAAAAGTCCTAATTGCCGACACACTGTCCGTCGGTAATATAAGATCCGTCGGTAAAATGTTTTGCCGACGGGACTTTAGCCAACACTCCTAATCCGTCGGTAATACTTTTTACCGACGGACTGTCTGTCGCTATATAGGGTCTTTTCCGACACACAGTTAGACGCGAATAATATGTCATGGTATAGTGTGTTGCTAGGAAAGCATATATTTTTGTACTTGCTTCAAATTTCGATTATAATGTTTGGTGAGATTTTTTTCATGCACATTTAAATCTCAAGCCATGTATACAACAAAATGGACTCATCCATGAAGAATATCCGGAGAACTTATGTATTCCACAACAAAATATCATAGCACATTGTACTCATGATCACCACAACTAATCTACTAGATCGAAATATAGATTGATCTTAATATGTTTGCAGGTGATGGATTTTCAAAGTCAATAATGTAAAGTCAAGAAAAGTGATGGATTTGCACAAGAAGAAATGTAAAGTTTTGAGTAAAGTACACGCAATTTGAGATGCCGCTTTCTTCTTCTGTCCTTTATCTACCAAGTTATTAGTAGTTAGCAACTAAAGTTCAACCATTACACTAATCAAAATGGAAATATTGTGTAGTGTAGATTATTACCCTCTTGTGTGGCCACATAGCAGACGGTTTGTGAGCATCACCTATATTTTCTATACCATCATATGGACGTGGCGTGAACATCTCTTTTGAATGGAACAGATCCGACAACTTCATAATATTCCCATCCAAGATGTTGATCTCCCACTACGGTATTTGGGTCGGTTGAGGTAATTGTAGCCTTAGCAACAGGGATATCTCTCACAAGAGCATACAATATTACATCCCTACCAACCTAAAGAATATATTGCAGTTGCAAAGAGTTAAAAAGAATAATAGACATTCAAGACATAAATTGAAAGTGTGTATGAAAAGGTGGACAACATTACAGCGCTGTCATCTTCATTGTGAGAGGCTTCATGGATATAGCTCTTGACCATAGTCATTTGCCAACTGTTGGAGAGGTTCTAAATCTTCATGGGGCTGTTATAAACTACCATCATCCTCAAAATCCCCCCTATCATCTAAACCACATGCTAAGTCATTAAGCAAATCAGAAATATCATCATCTTCGTCCGACTTCTCTCCAAACTTGGCCTGATCGCAGTCATGACTATTAACAAAAGAGGAGTTGGCGTCTCCATGAAACATCTGTTTTTTGTACTTTTCTATAAATCCCTCACATATCAAGTGCTCACGCACTTCGCTTTCCCCTCTCCAAATGGCATTCACACATTTTATACAAGGGCACAATATTTTGTTTCCTTTCGCTGAATTTCTAAATGCAGACGCTACGAATCTATGTACCCCTTCTACATAGACCTTTGTGTGCCTACATATGCAGCATATATGCAGCATGTTAGTTTAAATGTTGACTACTGCTAACACCTGATAACTATATACAAGAATTGTGTTGTACCTAGGCTCATCCGTCCACCTGTTATCCATAAAGGACTTTTACCAGCTATGTCAGCAAGCTATCTAATTTCAGTGTACAGGTTATATATGAGTGTAGACATATACAGCTGCAAAGAATCAACCAAATAATATCAAAATGAAACAACACTATTGAATTGTGTCACCTAGTAGAACACATCCATAATGTCCTTTCATGCCCAACTCAGAAATATATGAAATCAGGTATATATAAGATGGTAAAAATAATTAAGAAAGGACAAGAACGAAAGAGAGTACCTTACAAATTTAGACACTGTCTAGAGTAAGTCAAGGGTTGTTGTAGTCCAAATGCCTACTCAAATGATTTGCAATGTGCTCACCATCTCCTCGATACTGAAAGTAACACACATGTAATCCATAATGTACATTTGTCATCCAAGCATTAACATACACAAGCATTAACATACACAAGTTTGTCCAATCATGAAATTCACAACATGTGTCATTCCTCATCAAGCCAGTGTTAAGGAATGGAGATTCAGATTGCATGTATATCAGTATATTAAAGAGCAGTGTATTAAAAAATAAGTCACAAGTTTTTTCCTGTATGTAATAATGTCATTTGCAAAAGAATTACAAATGAACTATAAGATGTTATCAGTTTTAGTATTGCGGCTACAGGGAACTTTTTAAGGTTGCTCCACATACAACATAAATATTTTATTAGTCTAGGTGATCTGCAGTAGTGATAGAATTAGTAATGAGCTAGAGAAAAAATGTTGCAGTTCTACTATTTTAATTCTCGACCAGAATGAGCTTCTTAAGGTCACAGCCCGTAAATCATGGTACTCTAATAGGTAGAAGATTAGTTTCCGGTTGGGTTCTATTATAAAAGGCAACAACATCTTAAGGAGCAGACGAAGTGCAAACAATGCAGCAAGATCTGTTTTTAAACAAAAAATAGAAACTAAAATGTATCCAAATGCATAAGGCAGAAAAATGTAGCACCTAAAATGTATCCAAATGCATAAGGCAAAACCGACCAACAGCAGGACCTATACAAACCATAGCAGGACCGATAAAGAGCAAACTAGAGTGATGCTGTGCTCCACAAGATGTATCCATATCTATTTCGTTCAGCACAAGCTGTGGTATCCACACTCTCATGATATAGTGTGGATAAGAGACTGGTTGAAGGCATGATACCCTCAAATCATTCTTTCAGTTATTCGACCCCCTGCCAAATCCTACAAACTCTATTGGTAATAGATGCACCATGCATTTTCCTCTTGCATGCTAAAAAGGGAAAAAAACCTTCCACTAAACTCATGCGATATGCTACCATTCAGGAAAAACAAAATGCAACTCTTAACACGCAAGTCACCCAAACACTAGCTAGACTCTGAACCCACTAATTCACTAAACTTACACGCGTTTACTCTCTTACACTGGCATGTGCTATGTAAAAGCTGAGAATTGCCAGCAATAGCACCTCCTCACATAATGCTAGCATGTGTACTGCATATGGATCTTAATCAGAGTTTAGGCAGTGGTTCCACAAGTATGTCCAAAAAATACAGACGTGTCCAAGGCATCACCACATGGGCTACTGTCACTGGATGCATCAAGAAAAGAAGCCAGTTGCGGCAGCACTCTTTTGACAACTAGATCACAAATGGTATAAAAGCAAAAGTTGGAACCGGAAGTACCCCTTTCCAGAGAGGCCGGTCCATACATCATGGCTACACCTTTGACAATGCAGTGTGAACTACCTACTGAAGTTGCTATCCGCATGGGGAGAGGTTTTGCTGCTGCTCTGTAACTGAGGACAAGCTTAGATCAGCAAACTGTGTGCAAGTCTGTCCACATGCATGGTCATACATATACATACGATGTATCTTTCACAGAGAGAAGCAAGACATTCGGATGATCTACTATAACTGAGGCTCTTAAAAGATAAGTTCAGACAATATGTCATATGCTAGGATGACGAAAAAATTTATAGCATGCTGGGCACGTACAAGAACCTATTGATCCAGAAAGAACTATCTTTGACACACAGTAATTTGGACCTAATCTCTCCCTGACATGTCTGAAGATAATCTTGAATTAAAAATGCTAGGATAATTATAAATAACTATTTTTTAGATCAAAAGGACATCAGCAGATGCCCCAGTTCCATTAATGAAACTTGAAACATTCTAGTTTGCAACCGAACATCACCAGAAGCTAAACAAACGCACAGCAACCAGAAGAGCTGAACACACCTCAAGACCTGACAATACAAAGCCAAAATCAGCACACACCCATTCGCCCCAAAACCTGGAACCAAAACTCAGCCTACTGTGCCAGCAATGTATAAGCCCACATCAACACAAAACCAAAAGCTCATGCACTCAGCAATACTCAGCACCAACAATTGGGAATTTCATGAACGCAGAAACATCACCAGGTGATCGATACAACAAAACTACCACTAACAAAACATTCAGTCTAACGCCTCTACAGACAGAATACCCATGCGCCAGGTAAAAGAAATTTTCCAGCTTCCTGCAGAAATCTTGAGACATGAACTCAGCAACAGCCCGAGACCTCAAGAACTGGAATCACCACCCTCTTTTACACCCCCTGACATTCCAGCTGAAACGGTGCCCGAATAGTGAATTCCATACTTTTGCAAAATTCCAAAATTCCAAAATTACAAATAACTATTATTCTGTTCAACAGAAGAAACTAAGGTAAAGGCATTTCAAGGGTGTTAACCATCATCTTTTGCCGCCTGATATGTGATTTCAAGGGTGACCGCGCGTGGCTGAGCACCGGAGGGCTGGAGGTGGACACCAAAGGTGTCGGCGTATTCCGCCTGATAGGCCCGAGTCTACAAACCGGGTTTGGTTCAGTAGGAGGGCGTCTTCGTGGCTGGCAAACCCTAACGGGTGAAAACCCTAGTGACTCCCACACGAAGGATTCCGGAGCCTATGAACTAAGATGACACGCAGATTTTTACCCAGGTTCAGGCCCCCTTACCCAGGGTAATAGCCTTACTTCCTGCTAGATATTTTATAGAGTGTTTGAAGCTAGTACGTACAGAGCTCTCAGGTTACAAGTTCTCCCTTGGGCTCTCCGACTGATCTCTTCTCCTCTTCTCTTGATCGATCGACCACCCTTACCCATGCAATAGGGTGCCCTTATATAGGCCAAGCCAACGTGGGTAGGTAAAAGGGGGGTCATCATACTGATCTTCACACATTTATTACTCCTTCCCGTGCTGTCCTGCTCCTCCAAATTTCATTAAATGCCGACGATGGCCGCCGGTCCCGCCGGATGTGACCCCTTGCGACGGGTAGGTGAGAGGCGCCAGAGGAAGGGGCTTGTAGCAGATTTCTCACAATCAATGGATCGACACAAACAGTTCGCTCTGTATAGTACGATAGGGAAGGAGACTTCAAGGTGAAGCCACCCGCCCCACCGCTTTTGTTTTTGCGGCGGGCGGCGGGCGCCTCGCCCACCTGCTGTTCGAACGCCACGTGGGCGGCACTGCCGGCGGGCGTGCTCGCCACCGCCGCCAAAGCCGCCACGTGGCTGGCGCCGGGCGAGCTGGGCGTCCTCGCCACTGCTCACTCGAAGCCACGTGGCCGCAGCACTGGCGGGGGCGTGTTTCGCTTACTCCGCCGCCAAGCCGCCACGGGGTGGGCGCCGGCGAAGCCGGGCGCTCGCCCACTGCCGCCCGAAGCCACGGTTTGACTGCCGGCGGGCTTGCTCATCCACCTGCCGCCAAAGCCGCCACGTGGCCGGGCGCCGGCAGCAGCGCCTCGCCACTGCCGCCTCAACGCCACGTGCCGGCACTGACGACGGGCGTGCTTTCGCCACCCACTGCCAAAGCCGCCACGGGGCCGGGCGCCGTAGTAGGGTGTCTCGCCACCGCCACTGAACGCCACGTGGGCCGCTTTTATCGTCGAAGAGGGTACCCAAATAAAGTACGCCGACAAGAGCCTCCTGCCTGCCTCGAACGCGTCGATCCTTTTGGGGCCTTCATTAAGTGCCGGTGCGTTCTTGGGTGGGGCCACCACTCATGAGGATACGACCGCCTCTGTTCCCTCCCGTATCCGTCAATTTTTCTTGGGACCCGAAACGGCACACGATCTTGTCTCTTCGCGAACCGTCGGTGTGGGTGGTGTATATATACAGATACATCTGTACCAAGCGGTTCACGCCTTTTGCTTTCTTGCGCACTTCAACTTTCGCTCCTTCGTCTTCCTTGCTCAAAACCTTCAGCATCTTACTGCTTCCATGGCGCCCCACATTCCTGCTTCCACGGTTGACACCGCCAAAATGGCATCGCTCTCCATCATCGCGCCCGAGGGCACCTTCCATGCCCGGGCGGGGACACCCACGCCACGCTGCCTCTCCAACAAGATCGTCATCCACATCTGGGCGCTAATGGCGGGCCTGGTGCCGCCATTTTCTGATTTGTTTCTCACCGTCCTCCACTTTTACGAAGTCCATCACCTTCACCTCACCCCTAACTCTATCGTTACCCTTTCCATCTTCGCACACCTCTGTGAGATGTTCATAGGGGTGATGCCGAATCTTCCACTTTTTCGCTACTTCTTCCTTTGTCGCGGTTCCTCCGATGACGAAGTGGTGGGGAGTTGCTATTTCCGCCTCCGGGACGGATTGGCCTCCCGCTACATTTCCTTCTAGCCCAAGTCCAACTGGAAGGTGTGGCGCCGATCGTTGTTGACATCGGCGACGACAATGAGTCGACGCTCGAGGTGCCGTCGGGCAACGGAGGCCTCCAAAAACTGGAACTCGCCGGTCGAGGAGACGGCAGAGCTCCTTGCAATGGCGGCCGTGATCAACAGATCATGGACGCCGGTCCGACCGGGCACTCAGTGGCCCGGACTTCGTGGCCCGGAGGATCAGCCCTCTCCATCTACACGTCTGCCCTGAATGGTAGTACACGGGCGACGACGACATCACGCGCACGTACCCCTGCCGTAAGTCTTCTTCTTCTTCTTTTTATTTTTCCTTGGCTTCTTTCGCATGGGAGCATCTTTTGTTAGCACCCTACCAACCAACAAATTTTAGCTTTTTGCCTTTGCCCAGCGCTGAAATTTGAGGGCAAGCCGTCGCCGATGGCTTGTTTGACATCGCCACGATCCCCAACGGCTTGACATTCGTCGCGCGCCTACCAATCGCCGACTGAGCACGCGGAGCACCTGCAGATCGTCAGGCTACTCCCACCGATGGATTCCATCGACCTGCAAGCCGCCACCAGACGGTCCTCTGGTGATCAGGGGGACGGCCTCCGCCAGCGATCGGGCCGTAGGCAAGCGGCCAGTCGTTCCGGACGCCACGAGCCCCGATCACAAGAAGGCCCGCACCATGGGCGAGCTTCAGCGGCGCCATCCAAGGTGGCGCGCCGCAGGGGCGGCGGCACAAGCCACCCGACATACAGATCGGGCTCACGGCCCATCTTCTGCGGCACCAGCGCCACCACCATTGGCGCCGACGCACTCGACCTCGCCCTCCTCCTCGCGCCAGACTGTCGCCATCTCAAGGCCTCCTCCGCAAGACCTGGCTCCTTCGACCACGGGAGTCCGCACCACCACCCAACAGGCGGACTTGTACTCCAAGATCGCCACCGAGGGCGCGGGCGCAATCGTCTTCCGCGGCTGCCGGGACGGCCGAACCCTCCGCGCAGATGCCGCCAGCCTCCGCCACCGAAGGGGTCGAGGTGGTGGCCTTGCAGCCCTCGCCATCTCGCCCCATGTGCCATTGCACCAGAGTAGCTTCTTGGAGCTCTTCACAGAGCTGGGTGAAGCGCATGCAGCGTTGGGCACCATCCTCTCTACGGCCGCCAGGCACGGGGCCTAGATGGCCCGGTAGTTGGCGGCAACGAGCAGCGAGCTAGCGCGAGAGCGCGAGCGAGCGGAGACGGAGATGGCACAGGAGAGGGCCAACGCGGCCGCCCTGCAACAGCGAGCGGAGAGGGCCGAGGCGGCGCTGAGGCACTCGGAGTCTGAGTCCTTCTGCCTGCGGCACAACCTCTCCTCCATGCTCCAGAAGACCTTCCGCCGCATGAAGAGGTACCTGGAGCCTCTGGGGGTGAACCTCCGCGATCCCGTGGAGGACTCCGCCTTGCAGTACGCCCATGCGACCAACTAGGTCGCAGAGGCACTTCGGGAGCTGCCCACCGCCCTGGCCGCCCGCTCCGTCGAAGAGGGACGGGAAGTCGCGATCATGACCGCGACGCACGTGCTCGCCTGCTACGCCAGCCGCGACACCACCTTCGATCCAATGGCAGCGGTGGCCGGCATTCAAGGGACGCAGCAGCAGTGAGGAGAGGAGTCTGTGCGTCACGAACAAGTGGCCGAGCAGTAGAAATGAGCCGGAACCGATCTCGACGCCTCTCGACGCCACTGGCGGAGGAAGGCAGAGGCGCCGGGGACATTGACGTTGGCGACGAGTGAAGGGCTGGGCTGCCGCTTCATTTCTTTTGTTTTACTTCTTTTTGTTGGTCTGCCTGCATTCGTGAACACTCGGACAAACTTTGGTGTAATGGATGCTTCTTTTTTAGTATTACCTGTGTGTTTATTTATCTTGCGTGATCAAATTCGCTTGATCGAACCACTAGGTGGCTAGTTTTTAACTTGGCCGGAATGCCTGACAAATGCCTAGGTTAGGGCAGCGTTCCAGAATCCCGCCAATAGTCCTATGTAGTCGCTGCGAACATAAACATTGATCATGCAAATCATACAGGACTTAGGCGAGGAGGACCTTAAGTCCAACAGGATATGCAAAACGTAGTCCAGTCTTAGCATTAGTTTTTTATGCGAGATTGTCGCTGGTTCAAATCCCATCGGAACTTAGATCCCGATGATCTCCTGGAAATGTGCTGCAGCGTGGCGTGGCGAGGCAACAGGTTTCCGGGAGTGTTTTTAGGCCAGCAGTACTCGACGGTGACAACCAGCGGTGCTTCAAGGAGCCAACCCGAGGCATACGAGCCGTGTTCGAGTACTGTGCCAAACTCGCACTCCGGTCATCTGCCCTTGCCGGACGCCAACACTGAGCACTTTCTTTTTATCATCAAGGGGCCGTTGGTTTCCGATGCCCGCGACAATTACGCATAGCTTGATCCATCTTAGTGCATGCACATAAGGAAGTGGCAAAAAATGCGGCACAAAGCACTTATCTCGCTTATATGCTACTGGGCGACTAGCCCCCAAGCATCCGGGCGACACGCGGAGATGCTTGAGCTTTTCATAAAGTAGGTCGACACTTCTACGCCTGGCCTGTGTGTGTACACAACTACCAAAAGGATGAGTAGACGCTACGCAGAGCATATGCAAGGTAGACCTAAATAATGTAAGTCCCCGCATGGGCTAGTCCTGGTCCGCTCTCTTTGGTTTCTAAGTCCTTGTGACTCTTCCAGAAATCGAACCACGGCGCTGTGTGTCAAAGCAGCGGGCTCCCAGGAGGGGTACCAAGCCAGCGGTGCTCGCGGTGACGACCAGCGGTGCTTCAAGGAGCCAACCCGAGGCGTTCGAGCCGCATTTGAGCACTGTGCCAAACCTGCCCCCTGGTCGCCCGTCTTCGTCGCACACAAACGCCGGGCGCCATCGCGGATCAACAAGGAATTAGCAAACATATGGGACCAGCGATACCCATGCGAAAAATTGCACTTAGGGTACAAAGAGGGACAAAAATGGCAAAGCAAAAGCCTTCTGGGCAGCAACTTTACTAACTGCCAGTAGCCGCCGATCAGCCGGGGTAAAGACTTACCTCGGGGCTGACCAAAGCGAACTACTGGGTACTTACAATTCTTTCATGGATAGAACTTCCGCAACAACTCTATGTTGTAGAAATTCGCCAGTTCTTGACCGTCCTCAGTGGCCAACCGGACCGCCCCGGGTTGAGATACCGAAACCACCTTAAAGGGGCCCTCCCACCGGGGAGACAGTTTATGCAACCCAGCATGCGTCTGAATTCTGCGCAAGACCAGGTCACCCACTACCAGTGTTCTCTCGGAGACCCGGGTGGCATGGTACCGCCTGAGACTTTGCTGATACCGGGCGGCGCGCAAGGCGGCCCGATCACGCACCTCCTCCAGGAGATTGACTTCTTCTCGTCGAAGATCTTCTTGGCCCTCCTCGCAGAACCTCAAACGCTGCGTGGCGAGCCGAAAGCGATAGCTCGAGGGGAGGATACTTCCGCCCGACACCAGAAGAACGGCGTTCGCCATGGTCTGACCGGTGTGGTGCGGCGACCGAGCACACCGGAGTTCTTCCGTCCATCGCGCCCCCCGCTTGTGAAGCCGGTCAAACGCCCTTGTTTTGAGACCCCTCAACACCAGCACATTGGCGCGCTCTGCTTGACCATTGCTCTTAGGGTGGGCCACCGAAGCAAAACATACCTTGGTGCCCATCTCTTCACAGAACTCCAAAAAGGCCGCGCTAGTGAATTGGGTCCCGTTGTCAGTGATGATGCGGTTGGCAACTCCAAAGCGGGTGAAGATCCCGTGCATGAATTTGACAAAGAATGGAAGCCGTAATGGCACGCATCGCTTTCGCCGACCCACTTAGTGAACTTGTCGATGGCGACAAAGAGATGGGTGAAGCCCCCTGTGGCTTGCGGGAACGGGCCCAGGATATCCAGCCCCCAGACCGCAAACGGCCAAGAGAGCGGGATGGTTTGAAGAGCTTGGGCTGGTCGGATCTGCACTGCGAAGAACTAACAAGCATTTTTCACCACCGCAAGCATTCTAGAGGGCGGTAGGCCAATAAAATCCTTGGCGAAACACTTTGCCGACTAGCGTTCGGCCGGACATATGGCTCCCGCACACGCCTCCATGGATATCAGAGAACAGGCTGCTCCCCTCTTCCCGAGTGATGCACTTCAGCAGAACTCCGTTTTTGCTCTGGCGGTATAGGTCCCCACCTACCAGAGTATAGCACTTGGCCTTGCGTGCAATCTTCTCAGCTGAGGCGTCATCATCGGGGACCACTCGGTCTCGCAGGAAGGCTAAGATAGGATCCATCCACTAACCTTCCCGGCCAAGTGTGGCGAGCACACGGTGCTCGCCTGCACTCACTGGGCCGAAGTTT
Organism: Guadua angustifolia; assembly: GCA_036346375.1. Taxonomy (NCBI): domain Eukaryota; kingdom Viridiplantae; phylum Streptophyta; class Magnoliopsida; order Poales; family Poaceae; genus Guadua; species Guadua angustifolia. Next base: position 61,739,457 of record CM070508.1, read on the forward strand.
TTCCCAGGTGTCGATCACGGCACCGCCGCTTTCCTCCCGGACACAGGCCGAGGCGGGCGTGCTACCCTCCTCCTCGAACCGGAGGTCAGCGTGCAGCCAGCCGCCTCCCCACTGAGCCAGAGGTCAGAACGGCCACGCCTGTCGTCCCCACTGAATCGGGTCATGACAGCAGCACCATCGCCCCACACCGAACCGGGTTACGATGGACGGTCGCGATAGTCTTTCTTCGAAGACCCCGACCAGAACAGAGACCCTTGAGGACGCGAGCTGTGAAAGCTCGTTCGCAAGGTGGTTGTCGCGGCGAGGGATATAAATATACCCCAACCCTTCAAAGTGGCGCACCATTTTTCTGACCTCCGCCAAGTACACCGCCATGGTGGGGTCGAAACACTGAAACTCCTTTTGCACTTGGTTGATGACCAGCAGGGAATCGCCCTTGACTTGGAGACACCGGATGCCCAGTGCCGAAGCGATGCGCAACCCCGCCAGCAGGCCCTCGTATTCAGCTATGTTGTTTGTGGCCTTGAAGCCGAGGGCGACAACATACTGGAGGGTCTCACCGGTCGGGGAGACCAGGACAACCCCAGCCCCCGCGCCTTCCAGCCTGAATGAGCCATTGAAGAATAAGGTCCAGGGAGAAGGCACTGGGTTTTTCTTGTCCAGGAGTGGCGGAGTCCACTGGAACGAACTCCGCCAGCTTCTGGCTCTTGATGGAGGTGCGGGGTACAAATTTGAGGTTGAACACCCCCAGTTCCACCGACCATTTAGCAATACGGCCTTTTGCTTCACGGTTGTGGAGAATTTCTCGCAGAGGGTAGGCCATGACCACGGTGATCTCTTGCCCCTGGAAATAATGCCGCAGCTTCCTGGATGCCACCAAGACCGTGATACAAGATTTTCTCGAGCTCGCGGTATCGTGTTTCGCTTCATGCAACACCTTGCTGATATAGTAGACCGGCTTCGACGCCTTCCTCTCCACGATCAAGATCGGCCACCACCTCAGAGTGGCAGCAATGTACAGGAGCAATGGCTCACCTCGCTAGGGAGACCGAGAACCGGGAGAGGTGAGGTATTGCTTCAAGTCTTCAAATGCCTTCTGTGCCTCATCCGTCCACTCAAAGTGGTTAGTCTTCTTCAGCAGCTTGAACATAGGCAAGCTTCTCTCTCCCAATCGGGCAGGCAATAAACCGCCCAGGGAGGCCAGGCAATCGGCTAGGCACTGGACCTGTTTGAGCCGCACCGGTGGCTTCATATGCTCGATGGCCGCTATCTTGTCAGGATTGGCTTCAATACCCCGGTTGGACACCAGGAAACCCAGCAGCTTGCCGGAGGGCACACCAAATACACATTTTTCAGGATTGAGCTTCAGGCAATTCTTCCAGAGATTAGCAAAGGTTTCCTCCAGGTCTTGGATTAGTTCTTCGCCCTTTTTAACCTTTACAACTAAGTCGTCAACGTAGACCTCAAGATTTCGCCCTATTTGCGGACGGAAAGTGATGTGCATGGCGCGTTGATAAGTAGAACCAGCATTCTTTAAACCAAAAGCCATTCTAACATAACAATAAACACCCGTAGGAGTTACAAAAGCAGTCTTCTCTTCATCTTCCACTGCCATACTAATCTGGTGGTACCCAGAGTACGCTGGCCCGTAGCCACAAGACAGCTCGACCGGCCGTGGAGTCAACAATGAGGTCGACTCGCGGCAGGGGGTAAGGGTCCTTCGGGCAGGCCTTGTTGAGGTCGGTGAAGTCGACACACATGCGCCATCTCTCGTTGGACTTCTTGACAAGCACAGGGTTGGCAAGCCAATCTGGGTGAGAGACTTCGACTATCCTCTTGACGCAGCTAGCCTTCTACCTCCTCCCGAATGGCATCTTGTCGCTCTGGTGCTCGCCTCCGGACCAGCGCACTCGGGAGCGTTGTTAATCGGTGCTCGATCACCTCCTGGGACCCCAATATGTCGACGGTTGCCAAGTTTAACACGCTTGAGTTAGATCGAGGAAGGTGACGAGCGCCTTCCTATTTGGTGCCGAGGTCAGCCAATGTTGACGGTCTTCCGGTTCGCCCTCACTCAGGCGACCACCTTAACCTCACGGCAGAGCCAATGGAGGCGCTGGTCGAGGCGAGGGGCTCTCGAGCAGCGGCATCGGCAAGACGCCCGACGCAGTGGCATCGCCAGTCCAATGCGCATGCTGTGGTAGCGCAAGGCCTCTGACCTATCCACCTGAATCGCTATGGGGCCGCCGGGCCCCGGCATCTTCACCACCATGTAGGCATAGTGGGTTGCCACCATGAACTTGACCAATGCCGGTCGGCCAAGCAGGGCATTGTAGGGGAGGTCGAAATCAGCGACCTTGAAGTCCACCATCTTCGTGCGGTAGTTGTCTTCCTCCCCGAAGGTGACGGGGAGGCGCACCTGACCCAGGGGGATTAAACCAGCCTCCGGGGCTATCTCGAAGAAAGGCAGAGCCAGACGCAGATCCTGTTGCGAGATCTGGAGCGCCAGGAATGCCGTAGAGGACAGGAGGTTGATGGAACTCCCTCCGTCCACCAGCACACGCCCCAGCCGTACATTCCGGATCGTGGGTGACACCACGATCGGGAGATGTCCTAGGCCGGTGGTGCTTTCAGGGAGGTCGCCCTGACTAAAAGTGATCGTCTTCTCCGACCATTTCAGCATCCGACCCGCCCCTAAGCTCGATGGTGCGGCGCACACTTCCCTCTTTAGCCGCTGTATGCAGCGTTGGAGGAAAAGGTGGATGAACCACCGTGGATGTATGCCACAACGTGATCCGCCTGCTGGAAGGCCAGCGGGGCAGGGTCTTCGTCTTGGTCGCCGCCGGGCGGCTCCTTAAGCCGCCGCTCACTATTTCGCTCATGACCCGACAACCGCCCGGTCATGAGTGTTGGTCCGGATCGGGCAATAGAGTTCGCCTTCTTTTTGCTTTCGGGCGGCGTTCCACGATCATGGCGGCATCATCACGCCGGCCACGGCGGTCGCCGCGCCGGCCACGGCGGCGGCGCTCATGCTTCGGGTCTCACGGCCACGTTAATTTGCCAAGACCCGCCTGGTCTCTCTGCCACGCTCGCGGCTTGCTTGCATGGCCGGAGCCCTTCGAGGTTCCAGCTTTATCCTTGCCTCGGCCACCTGTAGGGCCAGACGCTGACCCCCTTGCCTCCGCAGGCTTGTGCACACCTATGTGCGAGGGAGAAGAGCTCGGAGGTGGTACCGATGGTACGGGTAGCCATCTTTTCTCTCATCTTACGGTCACGAACGCCTCTTCGAAAGGCGATGATGACCGATTGCTTCGAAATGTGGGGGACCGTGTTGCGGCAGTGGCAAAATCGCCGGATGAAGTCGCACAATGACTCCCCCTTCTCCTGCTCCAGGGCGTGGAGGTCGTCCTCCATGCCTAGTTGCGCAAAAGAACCCTGAAAGTTGGTGACGAAGAGGCCGCACAACTCCTCCCATGAGTGCACCGACCCTCGAGGGAGGTTTAACAGCCAGGAACGGGCAGAGCCCGTCAAGGCCGTTGGGAGGTAATTGGCCATGATCTTTTCAGACCCGCCAGCCGCTCGCACCACCGTAGTATAGATATACAGGAATTCCCCTAGGTTGGTGGTGCCGTCGTACTTCTCTATGGACGCCGGGTGGAACCTGTCGGGCCATGCCACGCGACGCAGCCATCGGGAGAAGGCCTGGCACTCGACGCCATAAAGGGAGCCTAGCCACCACGGAGGCCGGTTCAAGACCGCCCCCGGAGCGCGGGGCTCGGCTTTATAGAGTCGAGGAGGAACCACCTCCTTGGTCCGAGAGTGAGAGTCATGGGAGGGACTCTCACCGTCAGAGGCTATCCGCTTCCCTCGGCAGCGCTCCTGGGCCGGGTGGCGCGGCAGGCGACTACGGAGGTCATCACCGCGCCAGCGGCGGCTATCATCCAGGTGAGACCGAAGGTCCACACGATCCTCGCGAATCGGGACCTGCGCGCTTCGCCGACTCGGCCCGCTGGCTAGAGCTATTTCCGTTAGGGCGGCTAGACGCCTGAGTGCGTTTCAAAGACACGCCCAGTAACGGAGTACCAATGGTACCCACGGCTCGGGAGCCCTACCTGCCGGGCCGCATCCACGAGATCGGCGATGTCCCGCAGCTACGGGGTGGCCGGGGTGTCTCCTGCGAGTTCCACCGGAGGGTGGTCCAAGAGGAGGCGAACCGCATGCAAGTTCTGAGCAGGAGTGGCTGCCTCCATGGCCAGCCGACGTCGCACGGGGTGCTCCGTCGCTTCCAAAGGAGCAACGCTGCCACCCTGCAGGGGCGGGGTGAGACGATCCTTCATCCGGCGAGACTCTGGACGCACCTGGCGACGCCGCTTCGCCGCTTGACGTTGTGAACCCGCCATCTCCAGATGCGCGGGCTTGCTTCCTAACAAAGGACACCGAAGTCCGCCGGGGAGTTGGCCAGGAGAACCAACCACTAGCCCCCTACCTGGCGCGCCCCTGTCGGTGCATTCCGCCAGACAGGCCCGAGTCTACAGACCGGGTTTGGTTCAGTAGAAGGGCGTCTTCGTGGCTGGCAAACCCTAACGGGTGAAAACCCTAGTGAGTCCCACACGAAGGATTTCGGAGCCTATGAACTAAGATGACACGCAGATTTTTACCCAGGTTCAGGCCCCTTTACCCAGGGTAATAGCCTTACTTCCTGCTAGATATTTTATAGAGTGTTTGAAGCTAGTACAGAGCTCTCAGGTTACAGGTTCTCCCTTGGGCTCTCCGACTGATCTCTTCTCTTCTCTTGATCGATCAACCTCCCTTACCCATGCACTAGGGTGCCCTTATATAGGCCAAGCCAACATGGGTAGGTAAAAGGGGGGTTATCATGCTGATCTTCACACATTTATTACTCCTTCCCGTGCTGTCCCGTTCCTCCAGCCTCATTAAATGCCGACGCATGGCTTCGCCCGGTCCGCCCGTGATGTGACCCCTTTGCGATGGGTAGGTGAGAGGCTCCAGAGGAAGGGGCTTGTAGCAGAATTCCTCACAATCAATGGACTGACACAGCAGGCCTGCCTCTGGTATAGTACGATAGGGGAAGGAGACTTGAGGTGAAGCCACCCGCCCACATTTTTGCCTTATGGCGGGCGAGCAGGCGCCTCGCCACTGCTTCGCCTCAACACCACGCGGGCAAGACTGTCGGCGGGCGTGCTCGCCACCCGCCGCCAGCCGCCACGTGGCCGGGCGCCGGGCGAGGCGTGCCCTCGCCACTGCCGCCCGAACGCCACGTGGGCAAGACTGACCGGCAGGCGTACCGCCACCTTTGCCGCCAGGCGCCACGTGGGCGGGCGCCGGGCGAGCTGGGCATCTCGCCCACCGCCGCCCAATGCCACGGGCAAGACTGACCGGCGGGCGTGCTTCGCCCACCGCTCGCTAGGCGCCACGTGGCCGGGCGCCGGCGAAGCGGCGCGCCTCGCCCACTGCCGCCCGAACGCCACGTGGGCCACTTTTGTGCGTTGAAGAGGGTACCCTAATGCAAAGTACACTGACAGAAGGGATGACGTCGGCTTGAGGCTGAGTGCCGGAGGGCCGGATGCGGACACCGGAGGGAGGGAGGCGGAGCACTGGGGGGCCGGAGGTGGATCTCTGGAGCTTGGAGGCGGAGATCATGGGGCAGAGCCACTAGGGGATGGCGCAATGGGCCGGGAGGTGTGAGAGGCCGCATGGGGGCGAGAGGCAATGGCGCTGGGGGGGCGGGAAGGTGAAGTCGCGGGGCAGCGTGGGGGCGGAAGTCGCTGGGGTCGGAAGGCAATGGCGCGGGGGCGTGGCGGGGCAAGAAGCCGTGAAGCGGTGGCGGGCAGCGACAGGCGGAGGCACGCGTGGGGGCGGCGAAGTCGCTGGGGTCGGGAGGCAATGGCGCTGGGGAGGCAGCAAGGGCGAAGCCGCGCAAGGGGCGGGAGGCACGCGGCGGCGGCGACGTGGAGGCGGGGGGGGAAAGACGGGGAAGGTGCGTGGAAGCAGTGGGATTTGGGGATTTTGGCGAAGGAGCCGCTGATGTCTGATGGGGAAATAGGATATAATCAAGGCGGGTATGGGCGGTACACCTCAGAGACCAACCCGAACCCGAATCTCTCACGGGTACATACCCACACCCATACCCGAACCCGATGGGTACCAACCCAAATTAAATTCACCTCACAATCAAATTTTCAACCATCAATTGTCAATCAATTCATTTGTAATTTCTATGTTTAAAGGAAAAATATATGGTGTATATAATCATGAAAGTTACGATCTTACATCTCGAACGATGCTTGAAAATCTTGAATTAACCTTCCATTATTTTTAATTTATATTAATTAATTCGGGTACCCATGGGTACCCACGGGTGTAGAGCTGAACCCGAACCCGAACCCAAACCCGAACCCGAAATTTGAAACCCGCGGGTCTGAAATCAAACCCATACCCAACCCATTTGGTTCGGGTACCCACAATGCACCGAACCCATGGGTAATTTTGCCATCCCTAGTGGGAAACCTAGCAGTCTTTTGTTCTCCTGCCGAATCTTGCCGCGCATTAATTTTTTCGCTCCTAGATATTTGCCGACACATAGTCAGTTATGACATTTTTACCGACGGATGGTTTGATCCACAATATGAGATTTATCGACACATAATCAGTCCTTAATACATGTATAATTGCCGACAGACAATCTGATCCTGAAAGAAGTATTACTGACAGATAGTCTGTTGCGTAACTTTGCCGACAGATAGTTTGTTGGTGGTCACTGATTATTTTCGACAGCCATCTGACGGTAATATTGTGTCATGGTGTAGTGAATACAAAAGGAGCAAGCCTTTTCTTGTCTTGATCTACTTGTGACTGATATCTCGAGAGCACATTAGCAATTCTCTCTCTCTATATATATATATTATGAAAAATATCTTTTACTCCCGGGTGTAATTTCTCCCACCTCTGACACTTATATACTAAATATAAGATATTTCAAGATGAGCCACATGAAAAAATTGCAAAGAGGTACATAGTTTTTAACGTATTTTGCAAATACCTTTATATATGAACATAAAAAGGAGTATGTCTAAAAAAATTTACATACCACCTCTGAAAAAAAAATATAAATACTACCTAACTAGTCTTATGTGCATACCGTCTGATAGAGAGATACTCCTACATTGTGAGATACGGGATAAGGAGTAATTACTCTCGGGAGTAGAAAAGAGGTTTATATATATATATATATATATATATATATATATATATATATATATATATATATATATATATATATATATGTGCTTATCATGGTTCAAACACGCTTGGCATTTTCCTGATGAGAGGTTAGAGCAAACCTAACCCACCCCTAAACCTCCCCTATCCTAAATTATAAGGAGAATTAGAAAATGTGAGCTCCAACCCAACCCTTATAAGGAGCCCCTATTTTAGGGAGACCCTTCTCACCCCTACATCTAGGGGCTTTCTCCTTCCCTTATTATTTTTTTCAACATTTTTTTAATTCGTTATTTCTATTTTTAGTAAATAATTCATGGGTGCAAAGTAATAATAATGTTTAGATAAATAATAGGGGTGAGTAATAGGGAGTGTGGGTTGGAGACAAATTTAATATAGAGTGTCCCTAATTTTTACACCACCCCTAAATGAGTGATTTAGGGGGAAAATATAAGGGTTTGGGTTAGAGTTGCTCTTAGAGAGGGAGGAGGAATCGAGCATATGTGTCTCCTAGCTAGCTAGCCGCATATAATTCAACAAAGCCAACATCTCGAACAATTTCTTTCCCCACTGTCTTTCAGAATATCCACAACACTTTTGGACTTCTGAGCAAGCAAGCATCTTAATTCGTACTTACTACCGAGACACAAATGGAGTATTAGCTTTAATTAGCTAGCTTTGTTGACCCATACCTCGCATAAACAGTACTAGTGTACTACTCCCACCGGTCACAAATAGGTATCATTTGGACGTATGTGCATAGTCAAACTTTCAAAATTTTGGTCGTTAATATCTTTTAAATATTTAAATTAGACACAGAAAAATCGTATTTATATATTTGCCTCGAAAAATATTTTCATAATGTTATAATTTTATTGGATTTTATAAATATGCTATAATATAAATTAGTGGTCAGTTTTTTTTTTTTACAAATGTGTCAATGGCCAAAAAGTGACCGGAGGGAGTATTAGTCTACTAAGTAGCAGCTAATGCCTGACCGCCTGTTCAGATTAGAACGAGGTTTTTTTCAGAGGAAATCAGTGTAGAAAGAGTTGCGCAACAATACAAGCAGACCTAGCTTAGCTAGTCTATAAATACGATCCATCGATCTCTTACCATCGAGTACCCTCAAACTGATCGATCTGAAAGCTAACTCAAACTGATCGATCAACATTATTTCTCACCCACCCACCGTGTGTATATATCACATCTGTTTCCAGGATGTCGCGAGGCGCCAGCAATATTAATGGCGGTCGTGTGGTGGACGGCCATGAAATCCCTGTTCAGAGGGTGGCGAAGATGGAGGCGATGGTCGTGGATGAAGTACCTGTACAGCCGCCGACGGTGACCGGCGCCGGCGGCGCTGCGCCGGCGCCGGCGGAGGCCAAGAAGGTTCCTGAAGCAGACACCGGCGACAGCAAGGTGCGAGACGTCAACTACCGGGCTACAATTTTCATCCAGAGGAACAAGGCGGCGTTCGAAGGCCAAACAGAAGCTGCCATGAACAATTAGACACGCGTGCATGCATGCCTTACTTCGTATGTATATATATATATATATATATATTGTACGTACCTTACCTAGCATGCGTGTTTAGTACGTACTATATATGTGTGTGCATGTCTTTGCGTCATGATCAGGAGGCAATTAAGAGAATAATTGGCGGTGCCATGTTAAGATACTAGACTAGACTAGATATATTGCACTGCATAGATTATGTAAATTGTGAGCATGCGTGTGTCAGTATACCCGGATGTAACTAAACTTATAATATTATAGGTCTTACTGTACCCCCCTACTTCGCTGCAAATCGATGCACTCAACCCCTTGACTAATCGCTTCATGTATGCGTGGTCCTTTCGTCTTTTACAAGGAAATTTTGGAAGCGCCTTTCTTGCGACAATTTGACAAGCATTTAGTTTTAAAGCAGAGCTAAAATTTGGAAGAACTTTAATTCCTCCAAATTTCCCAAATCTATTTTTTTTAAAAATGGTAAAATATAGTTGGGGAAGTCATGTACAACTGTACTAGTGCTAGTTAAATGAGGCGGGGCTAGATTAGATTAGATGTAATTATTGGAAAAAGCCCATTTATTTATAAATGGGCCGGGAAGGCCCATTTAGAGCCCAAAGGTCTGGAGAACCTTCTGGCCCTAGATCGGACGGCCAGGGGGCCTTCGCCTCATGATCAGTCGGCTCAGCGGAACCCGCACGCGGCTGCCTTTATATTGCCGGACTCCCACCGCCGAACCCTACTTAGCTTGCTCGTCTTGCCCTCGCGCCGCAAGCCTCCTCGCCGCTCTTGCTCCGCGCCGCCGCCGCCGCCAAGATGGTACGTCGATCCTCGCCGAGAGCTCTCTCTTGGTTCTTTTGCGCTATTCCTCCGCGACTGATGCTTGTTGTGTGCTCTGCGTACAGCCGTTCAAGAGGTTCGTGGAGATCGGGCGGGTGGCCCTCATCAACTACGGCAAGGACTACGGCCGCCTCGTCGTCATCGTCGATGTCGTCGACCAGAACCGGGTATGCCTCCAGCCCTGTGCCTGCCTCCCTCCCTGGTCTTCGCCGTGTGTACCTGGTGTTACTGTTGCGATGTATGCTTTGTCATGTGGTTGCGAGAAACTTGTTGCGGGATGGATAGGAATCCGCTGACGGTGTCTGCTAGTATCTAACGAAATATGTAGCAAATTGAATTCGCCGATCGAAATCTTGTCGTGATTGATTGTTATGGCATCTTTCTGCGCGAATGGTGGGTTTCTTTCTTGGAGTAAATTTCATAAAACACTAGGTTGCGGACGTTGTTGCACAAAACCCCAGAAATTGTGGCTTGTCTCAATATTATGGTCACAATGTTTCACAAAACCCGGGTATTATGGTCGCGGCGAAGATAAGCTGCTGGAAGTAGTGGTGTGTGACTGCCGGAGGCGTCTATCAAGGAGAACAGCTTGCCGTTGTCATGTGCGGTCGCGATTGTGGAGGAGTAATTGAAATGAGGTGGGATTTTGTGAAATGTTACGATGATAATACATGTGGTTAAGTGACACAAGCCATAATATCTGGAGTTTTGTGCAACAAGGAATGGAAAACCTGGGTTTTTTTGAAATTTTACTTTTTATCTTGCTTTATGTCAGTAGCTGTGATTGATTATACTTGCCAATCTTGTTTCCTGAAATGAACCTCCTATGGGTATGCTCTCTATGTATGGAAATTACTTCACCGAGAAACTAGGGTTGCTTCACACCCTTCTGTCAGCATTTCTGGTGCTTTGTCACTAGCATATGCTTTAGCAGTCTAATTATTCCTTTGGATTTCACCCAATTTTTCTTGTCCTAGTTGGTTATGCTGTGCTGACTTGAATAGTGAAATTCTTGTAGCGCTGATGATGCATTCTGTGTATCAGGCACTTGTGGATGCCCCTGATATGGTCAGGTGCCAAATCAACTTCAAGCGGCTCTCCCTGACGGACATCACGATTGACCTCAAGCGTGTCCCTAAGAAGAAGACTTTGATTGAGGCAATGGAGAAAGCTGGTAATGATGGAATTGACTCTACCCACCTCTACAGCAACATTTTTTTGTCCTATGTGCAGTTCATACTTATCTGAACGCTTGTGCTATCCTTTTGCAGATGTGAAGAACAAGTGGGAGAACAGCTCATGGGGCAAGAAGCTGATCGTTCAGAAGAGGAGAGCATCGCTCAATGACTTTGACAGGTTCAAGGTCATGCTAGCCAGGATCAAGGTCAGGCATTTTACTGTCTTATGGTTAATTTCTGTAGGGCACTGTTTATATCACTTGCTTACACTGGTGTTTTTGTTTATGAACAGAGAGGTGGCGCTATCAGGCAAGAGCTTGCCAAGCTCAAGAAGGAGGCTGCGGCTTAGAATCACTTGGTGGATGGTGTGTTGAGTTCTTGGTTCCAAGTTGGATGAGCAACATGTTTCTGTGTTCTTAAATCAAGAGTTAGTACTACTCTTTTTGGGAACCTATTTCATAAATTTTAATCAAGCATGGCTGTCTTTGAGAGAATTTTGTGATGACTCTAGTTGAATGCCTAAGGTTGTTTGCGACACATGTGCATTCCTTTACTGTGATCTGCATGGGTTATTTTGCTAAAATGTTTTGATCCATTGTGGCCACTTTGATTTGCTGGTTATTATGAGTTGGGATTCATCTGGGTACTGGAGTGTGGGTTCCATTTCATCAGTTGGTCCACGAGATTTCAGTGTTTTGCTGGTTTTTAGGTCACCAGTATATCGTGGAGGCAGTGTCTGACTGCTTGCCAGAATTTTCATGAAAAGTTTGCAACCTCGTTTCAGTGTATACTGTTTGTTTTGGAGGTTGTAGCTACCTCAGGAACGAATCACGAAGCGTTGGATATGTTGTGCAAGTAGAAATGTGTCTCAACGTTTTTTGATCGGTTCAAACGCCATGACTGCATACTGCCATGAATAGTTTGAATTTGCCATGAACTTTTGAGGTCTTTGCGCTCCATCCTTCCATGCGACATTGAAATCGAGTTCACCAGAATTTAATTTAATTTTGCATGACTGGTTCACCAAGTTGTTCAACTGTTTTTTTTTTCTCTTCTGGAAATTGATGTTCTATGTTAGATGGTATATCTGGCAACTAGAAGTTGTCTTACCAAACCATCCAACTTTTGATCATCTTGCGTTTCATCGTACTGTGTTTCTGCCAGATAGATGAACAACAGTGCTGTGCCGCGGCAACAATGTTGTTCGAACCTATAGATGAATCACGCATTCTGAACCTACATCGAAAAAAGAACGATGATTCTCCGTCCTCACGCATCCTAGAAGGCTAGAACTACATCTGAAAAAGAACGATGATTCTGTCCTCTTTTCTGTATGCTTTTTTTCCCCTTGTTCCCCTCTGCCTCTAAGCCACAAAGAGGGTAAATTTCCATTTCCATTTCCACTGAAAATATCCTAATTAACCACACTCCGTCCATTCACGCGCGCTAAACCGTGTCAGGCCCGCGCCCAACTCGCCTTTGGCGAGGCCCAGGCACAACATGCTGTGTCGGTCGTAAGTCTTGTTTTGTCACACGTGTGAAGTCCTAAACACCACAGTCGTCGGTTTGTTGCCGTGACGTCACCAAGGACGATGAGCGAGCGCCGACTATGAGCAAGGATTCGGTACACATAATTATTTAGAAGAAAAGAACTAAACTTTATTTATTCATTTGTACAGAAACGAAGTTATTATCTCGTTAAAAATCTTACACCCTAGAATAGGGTTCCACTCATAAGGAAAAGAGTTTCCAGGTCCAACACAGCCCATCATTTGTACTGTGCCATGTTGCCCATTGTACCAAGTTTCCAGATCCAACACAGTCCATCATTCGTGCTATGCCACTCCGATCCAAAAACAATTGTGCCCTATTATGTTTTGGACCGTGCTAGATCTGTTGTGCCGAGAGCCAACCCAAAAGGACACGACCCATTGCCAGGTGTGGCTGCATGTACTACATGTAAAAGCAGCATCTTGCTGTGATCTTTTGCCTTTGTTCCAGGTCTGATTCGAGATGCTCATTTGCACTTTTGAATTGTTTGGCATGGATAGTGGAACACGCTTGCTTTTGTTCCACTTATTAAATCTAGTAATGTAATGCGTGCAGAATTTCCTAGAAAAGACTTTTGATCGAATGAACTCGATTAATCATTATTCATGCATACAAGTCTCGATCAAAATCCGATAGTCAGCTCCTTACCTTACAAAAATAAGGTTTTTCTCCTAATTACAAGTTTACTGTACAAATTATAAAAAAAACTGAAGGTTTTAACTTGTATTTCATAAATTACAGGTTTTAGAAGAATTTTTATAACAAAACTTCAAATTTTAGAATTGACCCTTTTTTTTTTGTAACGTGTCTAGTATTGTGAGCCCACGTAACATCTCACGCGAGTGAAATAGAAAAAAGGACACGTGAGGCTGCCATGCAGTCCAATACTTCAAACCTGTTAAAAAACATATAATTCTATAAACTATAGTTTTCTAACATAAGTTCTCTAAAATCTGCAGTTTTATAAAATATAAACTAAAATCTATAGTTTTTGATAGTTTATAAAAAAAACTTATAATGCGCGCGCAATTAGACCGTAATCATAACCGCGAATATTCTACTCCACGCTGCCTGCACTGCCGAATATCGATCACGAGGGCTTAATTTTGATTTAAGGTGCCTTTTCACTTTACAGTATCCGATGCAAATTCGGTGCATTTAGCGATATTTCCATATGATAATCGCTCTGCACAGCAACGACCGAACATTTGGGCCAAGCTAGATAATCATATGCTCGTGCGTGCTTCTGTTACCCAATAAAGCAGCGAGAGCTGCATGCAGTGCTGCAGCTTGTGATTGATCACTGTGCAATTCGCATCTGCACTGCAGTCTGCTTGCAGGCAGAGTGCAGAGTCCCTCAAGAACACAACTCCTGAGCCTATAAATGCTGACCAAACTAAGCTGGGAGAAAACAAACTCCATGTGTCCATCTGGAAATCGAATCGATCCTAACTGATTATCTAGGCTAGATCTTCTTCATATACATAGCTCACCGGAGGAGAAGATGCTTCGCAGTGGCGGCGGTGGCGGCAAGGCGGCTAGCACGACGAGCAATGAGCTGCCGGTCGACGGCGCGGTGAGGGTGAGGAAAGTGGAGAGGATCCAGGCCAACAACCTCGTCACCAAGCCGTCGGCGCACGCAAGCTCGACGGCGACGGCGAGGCCGGCCGAGAGCCTGGCCGTCAGAGTTGTCCGGGTCGGGGACGTGGATGACAAAGCCGACGGCTTCGTCTCGGTGGCAATTGCGCATAACTGATCAAGACATGTCTGACTGATCGCTTATATGTACATACATATACACCTACGAGTCTACGATGTTGTGTATATAGATTGTGTGCGTGGGAGGTACGAGTAATGTTTCTACGTATCACCCTTCCAATACAAGTCGTACAAATCTTAAAGTAAATGAAAAGGTAAGTAATAACCACATATCTTCCTTCATGCTTTAATATTTATATAACTTTTAAATAGTGATATATAGAAGTACATCCCATGTGTATGTGCCCGTGTGAAGGTTTTATAAGTGCCACAGTGTGACCTGCTTGTGATGTTTATATATATAACATGTACTCGGTTACTAATTTCTGAACTTGAATTGAGTCACTCTTTGCCACTTGCCAGTTAGTTATCTCTACTACCTCTTTTAAGGGAGCTAACAAGCCAAATTGCCCAGCAACCAAGGATATATAACTAGTTTCATGAACCCTTTGATTCTCATGAATTGTCTAATGGTATTGACAAATGACAATATGATGCAAAATAGGGACATCATCTGTGCTCTGAATGTTGATGGAATTCCAGCAGTTGTACTGCCTGGAGCCATGGACAAGTGAAACTCTCCTAGTTTCTATGTTCTGGCTGAGAAAGTCCTGGTAATTACTTCCTTGAAAATGAGCAGAATAAACACCGGAAAACTGTAAAAAAAAAAAAAAAACACACACACACACACGCTTTGTTCGCCCTTCCATTATCTACCCATTTCTGATCACAATTTTGTGGCATGTTTACCTAGCTAGTCTCAGTTAGAAGTATTTGCTGTCAGTACCATGCATCAAGAGTAAATTGAAACATAATATTAGTTTTACTACTCTAACCGCAGTACCAGTTTACGCGCACATATCTGTCATGAATACAAAATTAACCTGGTCGTCGCTGCCAATATTCAGAATATATATCCCTAGCAATCAAAGGTTGCTTAAGTAAAACTGAAGCCATTTCTGTTACGAACTGCAGTGCTAGCACCAAAAGCAGTGAACCAAACAACCGTAACAAGATTTTTCATTAACTACCAACGAGGCTACAACAAGTAGCCAGTACTCCCATAGGCGCTAGCTAGACAACAGACCGGCACCAAGCACCTAATCGCCGCCTAGCAGCCTAGGCAACTGCCACAAGATAAATCACCTAGGCGGCTAGGCGGGAGGGAGGAGTCTAGCGCCTAGGCGAGCTAGACGGACACCTAGGGGAACAATGCAATTAGCCAATAAGTGAAAACTATCAAGAGCTGTTAGAACTAGCATTTTGGAAGATTAACTAACCAAAGTAAACATGACAAGCAAAGTTTCCAAACCTCATTATCAGATTCACTTTCAGTTGTTTCCTTTATCAAACTTCACTAGCTACTCCTAAACGAACCATGTGTTAGAGATAACTCAATATCTCAACTTACCATATCTTTTAGTTTTGTCTAAATAGCTAGTTAGTCTAAGTCCGCTACAACTCAGACTCTTTTGGCTATTTAAACCACACCCCTGTATATGTAATCCTTGAACTATTATACTGAATTGTTTTCCGTAGTTTCTTCCTGCAAGGGTTTTTTCATGTGAAATCTTGTCTCTAGTTATTTTGCCATGCTTCTAACCCTAACAAGTGGACACCAAAGAAAGTCCTTCTAACCCTAACAAGTGGATGCCAAAAATGTCTTGCTCACATAGAACGCAATTGCCAACTAGTAGATATTTCATAATTAAAGGCAATGCATCAAATATCATAGCTTCCTTTGAGAGTGTCTCTCAAATATCTTTGTTTTCAAGTGTCTACTGTCTAGCTAGGCCATATCACTACTGAGTGCTAGTACTTTTCCTGGACGTATAAATTCCTTGGTATCTTCAGAGAGCCAGAGTTAGATTACTGTTGAGAGTCCCAAGTCTTTCAGTCTGGAGGGCACCTGATGCTTTGGAGCTGTATGAGCAACATACCAGAACTAGATCACAAATTGATCGCGATTGAGATCACCATGATGGGTATATCCTACCGATCCAGTACTGATACCTGAGCTGTACATTCGATTGATAGAACTATTTAGCAAGACGATGAGCTGCTTTTGCTTGCCATTTACTAAGATCAGATCTGGCAGGTTCACATGGGGACTTGACTCTGATATTCCAGATTCAATTCAGAGGAAGCATGTTTATGGCAAGAACACAATCTTACACCTGAAAGTCTGTTACATTACATGATACATATACTACTTCCTCCGTCCAAGTTTATTTGGTGTATTTCTTCTTGATGCATAGACTAAGAAGATATTAAAAATACTAGATTACCTCTAATTATTATCACTAAGTATTGTATTCAATGCATGCATATAAGGAATATAAAGTAAAGATGCATATTTATTACAAGTATATAGGGAACATCACACTAACTTTGCATTAGAATGTGAAATAAGCCTTATATCTATGGACAAGACCACTCAAAAAAATAAGCCTTATAAACTTGGATGGAGAGAGTATTATGTTTTCCTTCAAGAATTCGATAATCTGGTTATGTGAAGTTAATTTCTTTTCTTTGATTGGGATAAAACCAGTCTGAATGACATGAAGCCAACTGAAAAAATGAAGCCTTTCAGGTGCAGAGGACTGCAGAGAAACTTTCCACGGGTCAATTTCTCCATGAGATAAGTGTGAATGTGTGATATTTTTCCACTTGCAGCAGGAACCTGCTTTCCAAAGCAGACAGGAGTCGAGCACTTTCGAGCAATTTCTATGAGGAATCTGCGGAATTCCGCCCGGCTCCTTTGGACTTTACAAGCTGCTTCCTGTCCTTTGCTGATTGTTGGACACCCTTATCTCAATGGTGCTGACCTGGACCTTCTAAAATATCTCTCTGCTTTTTGTAATTTTTTATTGGCATTCTTGGCTTATTTAAACGTAGAATGGTTTTAAAAACATTTCAAAGAAGCAAAATTAGAGAGATAACATCGCAAAAGATCTGTGCTGCTAAATGGCATCCGAATCATCTTGTGCAGTAGTTCAAGCACAACAGCGGCAAACAAAGCATGTAAAACTGAAGTTCTGGTTGCATTTTCATCATGCGCATCTGATAAAGATTGCTGGGGTTCGAACTCCACTAAGAATCTAAGATTAGAAACATGCAGGCATGCGATGAATTAGTTAGTCGTGTTTTAAACGAAACCTACAGCTTTTTAATTAATTAATTAACCTACGTACTATGAACGAGGCTCCACTAAGCTCGTCAGCTCGCTAGTTGGATTCCCTTGCTTCTGCCAATTGGCGCCAACGGCTTGCCTGCAGTCATCTCCTGCGTCGTTGGTGATGTGTTGCTTTTGGCTATTTCCTGACGAATTTTGTCGGGATGAAGAGCCACAGCTCAGCATTATTGCCATGAAAACAAACTGATGCGGTTCTTCGGTTTGTGAACGCTGGAACGCGCGAGTCCCCGGTCGGAGACCTGCGCGCGAGAGGGAAGGGGTCGCCGTTGTAGTGGAATCTACGACGGCGAGATAACTGGCTGTACGGTGCCACCGGCCGGTTATCGACGGCAGCGCCTGAGACTAGATTTGTGGTACTGAAAGCGTCCCATTTTCTGTGGCTTTCTTCTCCTTTTATTAACCAAATCCCCTCCCCACAGGGATACTAACAAACAGATCCTAAAAACAAGTAAAGTAATTCAGAATTTAAAGTAAAAGGAAACTAAGGATGGGATCAAATCTTGCATGCGCCTAATGTGTTCCTTCCTGGTTTGGCGCCTGCATGCGGCGGACATAGACTCGGTCCGCATCAATGCTCCCCCCTGGACACCAAGCTTGTCCTCAAGCTTGAAGGCGGGATATGACCTTCGGAGAGTAATAGCGTCCACCCAAGTCGCGTCCGACGCTAGTTCGCCTTCCCACTGAATTAGAAACTGACGGTGCCCTCGAATAAAACGCCTGCCCAGACAAGGGCATTTGGGCCGCCGCCAGCAGACTCGCTCACCGTCATGTCTCTTGACAAAGGAGTCGGTGAAGTAGGTGGGGACCCATGGAACGGTTTGAGGAGGGAGACATGGAACACATCGTGAAGGCGAGCTGTCGCTGGGAGATCCAACCGGTACGCCACCTGGCCGACGCGAGCAAGTACTTTGTACGGCCCGAAGAAGCGGGGAGAGAGCTTGTGCTGTCCGTTGGAACGTAGCGAGTGTTGCAGATGGTGTTGCAGGCGCAGCCACACCCAGGAACCAACGGAGAAAGTAACCTCGCGGTGCCCTGCATCATACTGCTGCTTCATGCGATTCTGGGCGCGAAGAAGGTGCTGACGAGCCTGGGCGAGAAGCGCATCCCGCTCGATGAGTTTGCAGTCCACTGCATCGATGGTGGTGGCCCCTTGAGTGTACGGCACCAAGTTGGGCGGTGGCCGGCCATAGACCAGTTCGAATGGCGCCATCCGGAGGCCGGAATGGTAGGAAGTGTTGTAGCAGAATTCCGCCCACGGTAACCACTGGACCCAAGAGGACGGATTATCAGTAGCCAAGCAACGCAGATACATTTCCAACGTCCGGTTGACCACCTCCGTCTGGCCATCTCTTTGAGGATGGTATGCAGAGGACGTGAGCAAGCGAGTGCCACACCGCTTGAAGAGGGCCTGCCAAAAGGCGCTAGTGAAGACAGGGTCGCGGTCCGAGACAATCAACTCGGGTACCCCGTGGAGGCGGACCACCGCATCAAAGAAGATGTCCGCGACGTGGGACGCAGTCGTCGGCCGTTTGAGAGCAATGAAGTGCCCATACTTGGAGAGACGATCGATGACGACGAGGATGGCAGTGCGGCCCTGGGATTTGGGTAGCCCGACAATAAAATCCATAGAGATATCAGCCCACACATGGTGTGGGACAGGGAGCGGCTGGAGGAGTCCGGCTGGGGCTAAAGAGCTCGCCTTGTACTGCTGACAAATGCGGCATTGCTGGAGATACTCATCGACAGACTGGCGTTGCTTGTCCCAAAGAAAATGTTGACGAACCCGATGAAGAATTTTATGGGTGCCTTCATGTGTCGCATCATGATAGGCCGCGACCACCAAGGCACGAACGGGGGATGAGGCGGGTACGAATAACTCGCCCGCCTTGTACAGAAGGCCGTCGGTCGTGGTCCACTCCTCCTCGGCAGCCGGCGAAGAGGAGTCGGCTGCGCTCTGAAGCAGCTCGGCACAACGGCGCTGCACGTCCGGATCAGAGCGTAGAAGGGCCTTCCATTCCTCCATCACCGAGCCGGTAGGAGAGGAAAGGGCTGCACACGTCATCTCCTCATCATACACCCTAGAGAGGGAGTCGGCTGCGCGGTTGGCCCGATCCGGCTTATACTCAACGATGAAATCAAACCCCATGAGTTTGTTGAGCCAGTGTTGTTGCGGAGGCGTCACCAAGGCTTGTTCCAAGAGGTACTTCAAGCTGGCATGATCCGTGCGCACTACAAAAGGGCGCCCCCACAAATATGGGCGCCAGTGCCTAATAGCCTTGGACAGTCCGATGAGCTCCCATTCATAGGCGACAAGGCGGACATGATGCTCCGCAAGTCGTCTACTGAAGAAGGCCACTGGGTGGCCGTCCTGTTGTAGGACTGCACCAATACCCCGGCTGGAGGCGTCACATTCGACCACGAAGGTGGCCGTAAAGTCCGGCAAACGCATGACCGGCGCTGACTATAGAGCGGTCTTCAATGCGCGGAAGGCGGTCTCGGCGGCCGGTGTCCACTGGAAGGATTGACGCCGAAGCAGGCCGGTCAACGGCTCCGCGATCGAGGCGTAGTGGCATATGAACCGCCGGTAGTAGCCGGCTAGACCGAGGAAGCTGTGCACTCCTGTCGCCGACGCAGGGGTTAGCCACGAAATAATGGCCTGAAGTTTGGATGGGTTGGCTGCCACCCCACTGCTGGAAATAATGTGGCCTAAATAAGCCACCTCGCGTTGCGCGAAGGTGCATTTAGAGCGCTTGAGGAAGAGACGGTGGAGACGCAACTGCTCAAGCACCTGCCGAAGATGGTGTACGTGGTCGTCCAGCGAAGCACTGTAGATGAGGATATCATGAAGAAGACCAAGACAAACTTCCGCATGAAGTCCACAAGGACTTCGTTCATGAGAGCCTGGAACGTAGATGGGGCATTGCACAACCCAAACGCCATGACAAGGAATTCAAAATGGCCGTGATGGGTGCGAAATGCCGTCTTTTCGACATCTTCTTCCCGCATGCGGACCTGATGATAGCCGGAACGAAGGTCAAGCTTGGAGAAGACCTGTGCCCCATGCAATTCGTCCAAAAGCTCCTCCACCACGGGGATAGGGCACTTGTCCTTGATTGTTTTGGCGTTCAAAGCGCGGTAGTCCACGCAGAAGCGCCACGATCCATCCTCCTTCACCACCAAGAGTACTGGCGAGGAAAAGGGCGATCGGCTGGGACGGATGATTCCTTGACTTAGCATTGCGCTGCACTGACTTTCAATTTCATCCTTCTGTCAGAAGGGATACCGATAGGGCCGAACTGCCATCGGATCCGTGCCCTCCTGCAAACAAATGCGGTGGTCGCACTCCCGGGAGGGTGGTAACCCCTGAGGTTCCGCAAAGACATATTCAAAGGCTGCGGTCAAGGCGACCACCATGTTAGGCTGCGCCTCAAGCTGCAGCGCCTGGGGGCTCGTCGGCGCGCCCAGGCCTTGTAGAATAATAGTACGCCCCTCTGTCTGGAACGACATCGTGAGAGACTCAAAGTTCCACACCACATCGCCGAAGGGTTTGAGCCACTGGACCCCAAGCACCACATCAAATCCCTGCAAGGGAATGAGGAAGAAGGGCACTCGGAATGAGTAAGTCTCCACGCAGAAGTCCTCCGTGGCACGACCAAAACATGGAAGCTCGGCGCCATTAGCCACCCGGACCGGCTGGCCTCCGCCAGGCTCCTGGTGGACTCCCACGCGGTCGACTGCGTACGTACTGATGAAGTTGTGCGTACTACCCGTGTCCACCAATCCGTAGCGTCTTGCCCCGCATCAGAATCTTGAGCTGCATGGTGCAGCCCTTCCGAGGCCCCCGAAGCGCCAAAGCCGAGAGTTCTGGTTGCTCGTCCGAGTTTGCCTCCAGTTCCTCCTCGTCCTCACTTACTGCCTCCAAATAGAACAAGAGCTGGCAGCGATGGCCCCTAGTATATACTTCATCGTAGTTGAAGCATAATCCCTTGTCACGTCTCTTCGCCATTTCGTCGGCGCCCAAATGACGGCGATAAGGAGACGTCGCCAACGAAGAGCCCTGTGGCGCCAGACCGTGGCGACGACCCCTTGCGAGCCGCTTCGCGCCACGGCCGGCGCTGTCCGGACCACCGGCGTGGTGGTGGTAGGGGGAGAAAAAGGCGCCACCCACGGTCTTTGGTTAGCGGGGCCTCCGTTCTCGCCATTGAATGCCACAATGAACGCAGGGCGCGTCCGGCCCGGCGGAGCCCAACTCCGCGTCGCTCTGGTAATCCATGCGTCCTCGCGGCGTTCGGCCTCCCGTGAGAAAGCCACGCCTCTGCAAGATCGCGAGGCCGGTCGCGACGCACGTCCGCCGCCAAGGTAACCGAGAGCCCTGCTGTGAAGGTCTCGATTTGATCTTCTCGTTTCATTCTGGGCGCTCGAGCAAGGAGTCTCTGGAATTCCCGCGCATACTCATCGACCCGCGACTCCCCTTGCTTGAGATTAACAAGGTCGCCGAGGGGACCAGCGGTCGCGTGGCGCGTAAACCGCTGCATGAAAGTCTCATAGAAGTCGTCCCATGAGATGGGCCCTTCCTCCAACTCCCAGTTGTCTAGGACCTCCTGCGCCTCTCCTCGCACATGAAGGCCGGCCATCTGGACGTACTTCCGACATGGGATGTCATGAACACGTGCGAATCTCTCGCACTGCCGAAGCCAAGGCAAAGGATCTTCCGTTCCATCGTAGAGCGGCAACTCGTAGCGAGGCGCTCGGGGCACTAGGCGGTCGCGGTCTCCCACGTCGCCCCAGTCGTCGTGGTGTTGCCGGCGATGACGTGGCGCCGCCGCATCCTCCCGCTCCCCACGATTCGGTCGGCCGAAGCGCCCGGACCATCCATGCCCTAATCCTCCCGGGAAAACCATCCCTATAGGCCTGGTTCCCGGTATTCACGCCCTAGCCGCCCTCCATCCTCACGGCCAAGCGACGGACCGGTCCGGCCGATGTCGACGTGAGCAGAGCCTCCGTCACCATCCTCTCGGTCATCCTCCTCACGTCTTTTTCCCTGGGCCTTGATGAGATCGGCCATCATCTTCTCCAACCGGGCATTCGATCCGACCAAATCCTCCACCGCCGCCTCTAGCTTAGTGAGGCGCTCCTCGGGTCCTGACATGGCCGGAGGATCGATCGGCTCTGATACCGCTTGATGCGGTTCTTCATTTTGTGAATCTTTGAACGCGAGTCCCCGATCGGAGACTGCTTGCAAGAGGGAAGGGTCGCCGTTGTAGTGGAATCTACGATGGCGAGATAATCGATCAGACAGTGCCACCGGCGGTTTATCGACAGCGGCTACCGAGACTAGATTTGTGGTACTGAAAGCGTCCCATTTTCTGTGGCTTTCTTCTCCTTATATTAACCAAATCCCCTCCCCACAGGGATTCTAATAAACAGATCCTAAAAACAAGGGATCCTAAAAACAAGTAAAGTAATTCAGAATTTAAAGTAAAAGGAAACTAAGGATGAGATCAAATCTTGCATGCGCCTAATGTGCTCCTTCCTGGTTTGGCGCCTGCATGCGGCGGACATAGACTCGGTCCGCATCACAAACACCTGTGTTCTATCTTTGTCATGTGCTATCTACCTGTCTTGTTGGTATATAACTGTATATACATCCTGCTGTATGTTAGTTATCCATGTTTCTCGTGTGCTATTTATGTTAGCTATCTGCGCAGTTGTGTGAGAAATTTGCCTAGTTGCCACGAAAACAAATTTAACATATTCACATATCAATAAACAAATTTAACATATTAAAAAGATAATTTTATACGATTTTCAAAATTTTGAAAGTGCCGGAGCATACCCGACACCCCGGTACCGCCCCTGTTTGCCATGAAAACAAGCACCTGTCATGTGGTACATACACGTCCGAGTGAATATGTTCTGGTTACGGAGCTAAATAATTGTAGTGAGAGGTTTCGACGGGTTTCGAAATAGACTTAGCTGAAGCCTAGAAGATGAGAACAAGTTAAAAGATACTCGTTTATATAGTGATTAGTTACAAGTATTCCAACCCCCCACAATGGTGTCCCTTGAACTCTATTTAGAGGCTATTTGGTTGTCTGGTTTCACGCGGTTAAATTCGCGGGAGTCAGGAAACCAGCGTTTGGTTGCTTGTTGTATCGCATGAGTCTGTACCCATGCATGCAAGATGGCTGTTTGGTTGCCTGCACGGTGCGGATACCTAGTCAGTATGATGCACAAAGCATTTGCAGCCAGACTTATGGGAAATGAGCTCCATAACCGTTTTTTCCAGAGCCAAGCTAGGACGGTACAGACTTCTGCGGCCAGACTCGTGCGAGATGGCAACCAAACAGCCCTTTAGTATTGAGGTTTCAAAAATTACAATAATACCCCTAAAGTGCTAGGGGATAAGAACGTCACACTGGTACCCATCTGTCGTCTTTTGCCAGCTAAAGTCATGCCGCGTGCCATGAGCTTGGTCCACTGGACCATCTCACATCCAACGCCTACAGCCGCTGCGACGGCCAAATCCAATGGTCCATATGGACTGCCTCCACATCCGTGTCTACCAGAGCCGAAAGGATGGCCGGTGGGGGCCACCCCACAACAGTATAGACACGGATTTCACGTATCATTGACTTGACTTAGATGACTCAATACGCGAAACCACTGTTCGCACAACGGAGACCTTACTTCCGTCAGATCACGACCATTGCAGCGACCAGACAATCGAGGAATCGTCACCAGGTTTAAAAAACCAAAATTCGAAATCCTCTTTGAAATTTGTGGTACGGTCGCTCAAAAACCGTCAAAAGCAGAAGAGTTTAAAAATAAAAAATTTTTGAAAAAATCGAAAACCTTACCGCCGCTCAAACACCGTCAAAAGCCGAAGAGTCTAAAAATAAAAATTTTTGAAAAAATCGAAAACCGTACCACCACAAATCGACCCGGCCATTTGAATGTTCTTCGAAAATAGTTTTAAAAAACCGCTCACATAATTTTTTTCAAAATTTCGAGATTTTTTATTTTTTTAATTAGAATAGTTTACCAAATAGTTTTTGATCTCGAACGATTTTGTGAACCATCGTCGCCAAACCACCCCAACGGAGACAAGCGGTGCAGACATACACATGACGACATCTGCTGAACATTCCAGACAAGCACATGACGACACCGCTGCTCGCTCGCATGCTCGATCACTGTGACGGGCAGTGGGAAGAACACCACCCTCTGGAGCCTATAAATGGAGGCCACCGCCCACGCTATGGAAGGCAAGCCAAGGTCAAGAACACATCCATCCATCTAGGTAGCTAGCTAGCTTCCTCTCTCCTGCAACAAAACACGCACCATGTTTCGCGCCAAGACTGCCAAGGCCCCTCCCGCCAACGGTGAGGTGAGGGTCGAGAAGGTCGACAAGATTTTCGTCAACGGGGTCACCGAGCCTTCGCCGATGTACATCGACGACTACATTCGGAAGAAGAAGGAGGAGTTTAATCGTCCGAAGACTCCGAACCATGACTAGTTCAGTGACGAAACGGCAACACGTACCGATGCTCAAGATCATGTAGTGCTTACTATCCAGTATTCAGTCTACGGCTCAATCGGACAGCTGAATCCGAATTAGAATCCGACTCCTGTGTCCGTGTCCCTATAACACTGTGGACTGGTAGGTATATATGTATCATGTGAGCTGTTTGTCTATAATATATAACTCGATCTTATTGAGAATATGTATCTATCTACCAAGGCTCCACGCATCAATAGGTCTACCATAGTTATCGGCTGGTTTCTTCTTGAGGGTTTTTTTTTTTTCAATCTGAAATTCTGAATAACCTGAAATTAGCTGGACCAACAAAAGTTCAGCCCTGATTTCGGATGCTTCGGTTCCGCAGACAGGGACTCTCATCCACACGCGTAATCACATCGATTTCGATCATGCAACGCACCGACTTCTGTTTTTTTTTCTGGGTCACCTTTTTCCCAAAGCAGGAATTAGACACTTCGGACATTTTATTATGCAAGTAGCTTTTATCCTTTGCTGATTGATGATGATATCAATATGTAGGCCTTATCTTACGTGGTACTAATCTGGAACTTCTAAAATATCTTATCTTGGTTCAGAGATGTTGCAGCTATTCAAGCACAACTACTGTCAGTAGTTCTACTAGGAAGTTGAAATCTTTTGCAATATTATCTTCGGAATAGCTACTGCAATATGTGACAGTTATTTGCATTTGTACAATTGGTAATGGATTGCTGGAACGTTGCTGTTAATTATGGTGACTCATATCTAGTCTTTATGATTTGAAAAGGTGTGTCGATATATAAAGTCTCTTAATCGAGTTTATGAAAATATGATTGTGGGCTCCTAATAAACAAAGTGCCGAATGAGGATGAGAATTGCTTTTTATTAGCCAAACGGCTCAATAGAGTACACAGATTACAGGATTGGTGAGACTAAAAGTCTAATTACAATTGTGTTTGTCACCACTGCTTATTCTAATTGCCAATAATCTTAAATTGCTCTTTCTTTCATTTTTTTCTCATGGTATAGATAGGCTCCCTAATCATGCTAGATAAGGCGTCGTATAACCGAGAGATGTTTTCCCACCAAACGGTATTTTCTTGCTAAAGGGTGCATTTTCTAAAGATAACTTCTGGATAGTTACGCGTACCTGTCAGATAACAGTCCGCACGAAGATATGTGCTGAGATAACTGTTTGTCTCTAACCTGTTCACTGGTCGGATGACTATTTCACTGGTCGGGGACGACTAATGTGAAGCAAAATTATTGACCACCTTGACCAAACTGGTCAGAGACTTAACCATTCAGATAAGGGTGGGTTCTATCCTATATATTCTGGGCTTTATGTATTGTAGGCCTATTAATAAAGTATATTCACGAACAATTGAGGACCCAAATAAATAACAAACTTTTAATCCTCGTCAGCATGCTAGATGAATCCTAATCGGGTTAGGATTCCTACTTTCTTTCAAAGTAGGATCCTTACTTGCTTTGGAGAAGGAATAAAGGGGCCATATAAGCCTATGGGATGGTCATAGAGAACCCAAACAATCAATGCCACAAACAAACTCATCTAAAGAAAGAGGTGCATGAGAGGATTAGATACTAGGTTATTCTTTAGCACTAGATTTTTATATAGGATAAGAATCCAAAGGTGCCAAAAGGTTTGAGTGGTTGTGAGAGAGTGGTTGTAAGAGAGTGCAACAATCCCTTGTACTCTTTTGATGTAGTACTTAAATAATTTGTGGCCAGCTTCACTAAAATTTTCTCTCTCGTCGTGATTGCTTCAATGTTGTTATTTCAGTTCTTTTTATAAGATTCATCTTCTTTGTTCTTGAGACAGTGTACGCTCGTGCTGTATTTCACAAAACTCTGATCTGATCCAAAGGGCTACTGTGCATAACAGGGTATCTGAGTGTAATAGTTGTAGTACACCTAAGTATTATTGCTACGAAAACAAACATATGTATCCTATCTCTGTCATGTGGTATATACACATCCTGATGTATAGACATCACATAATATACACACCCTGATGTATAGACATCACATATGCATCTACCATGAGTCGGTACACGATACCACCACTCACACAAAGAGATCTTAATTCTAATTGTTGGAGTATATTTTTTTCATCATTACCTTAAAGCTTTCCCACATCCATTTAGGCGAGTTGGATTTCGAGGACGAAATCCCTTTACGGGTGGTAGGATGAAACAACCCAAATAATTATCAAACACAAAAATATTCATCAATCAAGTAATGGTGCATAATTAAAACATGTCACGAAAGCAATCTCCATTTTATTAACTCACAAATGTCATACAGAATTCATACATCGGAATCAAATACAATAGTAATTACAACAATTGGAAATACACAAAAGATTACAATGACCTACAATCTAAATCTTCAAAAGACTTGTAGCTTCAATCATCTAAAATCATTAATCCTCTAAATGATAGATAAGCAATGGAAATATTTAAAAGAGAAATTTTATGCCGTCAGAGCCAAATGTGAATAGATTACGCTCGAGATACCAAACTGTCCGAGACTAGTCGACACCTCTCACTAGATTGGGCGTCATCATCTGGCAGTTTTAAAACCTATATTTATCGGGTAGCCATAGCCATGCCTAAATAATGATAAGAAATATCACATTTTAAAAAAGGTAAAACCTCCCATAGTAATAAAGTAAAGCCACTAAGGTTACAAGGGAGCCAATAGCCAGAACCTCCCCCAGTCTAGTGCACTCCTAGCACACACACCACACAAGTCGAGCAAAGGAAGCAAAGCCAGCTGAAGCCTCCCGAGATCAACCCTCCCCACATCCATATATCTCCCAAGTAGCTAGAGACCACTAGGGATCCCCAATGCCAAGCCAACTGAAGCTAACCAAGCAACCAGCAAGCCAAGGCAACCAAGATCTAGGGGCAAGAGCAAGCACAAGCCATTAGGAACCAGGAAGATCCTCAAGACCTCAAGCCCAACTAGCTAGAGCCCAGCCTAGTCCATTGCCATTTCTACAAAAGCACACCACCAACAAGCTAGGAGTAAGCAAAAGGCAAGGAAGCAAGTCAAGGAAGCTATGGAGGGCCAAAGGAGCTTGGAGGCCAAGCACAAGACCACCTCTCCATCAACCTCCCAGACCAACCTCATCACCTCCAAACCCCATTTCCATCCTCTCAATCTAGGTAGCAACCATTCATTAGCTAGTAGCATCAACATAGGAGATATAGACCAGTATAGATATTAGCGACAGAAAGAAATACTAGAGGTCTCAGTAGAAAAAGTAGCCATAGGGGCATCACAGTGTGTGCCCGTGAACCCCGACGTACTCCTTGGTGTATGGGATGCCACAGGTGTTGTCACTGCACTGTCAAACCCAAGCATTAACCCAATATTTATCATCAACCAACTTACAACCGCAATGTGTAAATCATGTATCCAAGATTCTTGTATAGGACAATAATCTTAAAATGTTTGAGATATGAGAGAGAGCAATCCACTGTACTCTTTTGAGATCGTGCTTAAAGAATTTGCGATTAGCTCTACCAAATCTTTCTCTCTCGTTATGGTTACTTTAACATTGCTATTTTAGTTCTTTCTACGAGCTTCATCTTCTTTGTTTTTGAGATCGTTCATGCTCGTGCCATATTTTATAAAACTCTGATCTGATCCGGAGGGCTGCTGCACAAAAGAGGGGTACCAGAGTGTAAGAATAGCAGTACACCTCAGCATTATTGCCATGAAAACAAACATATGTGTCTGATCTTTTATCATCCTGGTGTATAGACATCACATAAGCTTCTACCATGAGTCCATACGTGATACCGCCATTCACACATGGAGATCTTACTTCTAATTGTTTAAGTATGAGTATATTATTTGCTTTTTCTCGTTAGCTTAAGATTATAGGTGAACTGGTTGATGTATGCAATTTAATATGACATCCAAGTCTAAATATCCTAAGTTAAAGACCTGGCTAACACAATACTAAAAAAATAATTGTAGCCTACTTTGAGTTCACATCTTAAACCATGTCCTTCATCTTCTTTAAAAAAAATCTGCAAGCTCGTTCGGACTTTGTATTAAGTAAGTAGCTTTCTGTCCTTTGCTGATTGATAATGAAGGCCTGTTTGGTAGAGCTCCAGATTCCAGCTTCTCCTGAAATCTGAAACTTATAGGCTAAAATAAAGTGAATTAAGTTTATATTTTTGGTATAAAATGTAAACAAGATGATCTATCTAAACACTCTTAATGTACTCACAGCTTCAGCTTCACGAATCTGGTGAAGCTAGAATTTTCAGCTTCACCAGATTCACGAATCTGGAGAAGCTGAATCCCTGCTAAACACACCCTGAGTTGTAGGATCTCATCTTACATGCATGGCACTGACCTAGAACTTTGAAAATATCTTAACTAGGAGATTTATCCATGCAACTATACAGCTGGATATTATGATTAATCTGCAAGCAGTTCTTGTATGTTTTCCCCCTCCATACAAGTTGCAAAAATCTTGAAGCAAGCAAACGATAAGTAATCACCATATATTTACGATTCATTCATACTTTAATATTTATACAATTTTAAAAAAAGAAAAGCATATGAACACCTCTCTTATTCTGGCTCTACCAAAATAAGTGGTGAAGATCTTTTTCTCTTTTTTTGATTAATGTAGGAATTTATAATTTTTTCTTTTTTAGGATTATTGTAGGATTTTCTTAACTCCGCCTATGTTGTCTCAACATAGCCGGTCTCCGCCTATGTTGTCTCAACATAGCCGGTCCCAAGCCCGGATAAAAGAGGAGGGGGGTTCTGTCCCTAAAAGGTTGTGATAGGCGTGGTGAGCCAACGTAAAAACTTAGCTACTCAAATGGAGATAAAACCCAAGAGAAAACCGTTGGGGCGTAACCCTCTTAGCGACGCGCCATATCAGAACCCGGGTATGGTGTTAAATGGGTAAGGGCCGGGCCGTCACCCCCTTGGTGACGCGCCGTATCATGATCTGGACACGATGTTAAGTGAGCAAGGATCGGGTTGTCGCTCCCTTAGTGGCGCGCTACATCGGCGCCCGGGTGTAGTGATAAATGAGCAAGGATCTTCACACCTAGCTCGACGGGTGCGAGGGGTAAGGAAGCTAGTCAAGCTGACTAGAATTAGGCTAGGTAGTTGGAATGTAGGGTCCCTTACAGGTAAGTTAAGAGAGTTAGTTAACACAGCGATCAGGAGACGTGTAAATATCCTATGCGTGCAGGAGACAAAATGGAAGGGACAAAAAGCGAAGGAGGTGGAGAACACTGGCTTCAAGCTCTGGTACACAGGAATAGTTGCAAATAGAAATGAAGTAGGCAACTTGATTGATAAGAGCCTCAAGAATGGAGTGGTGGACGTTAAGAGGCAAGGAGATAGGATCATCCTAGTCAAGCTTGTCATTGGTGATTTAGTCTTGAACGTAATAAGTGCATATGCTCCCCAGGTAGGCCACAATGAGAGTGCTAAGAGACAGTTCTGGGAAGACTTAGATGGCGTGGTTAGAACGGTACCCGCCAATGAGAAGCTGTTCATAGGAGGAGATCTCAATGGTTATGTAGGTACAACAAATGCAGGGTATGAGGTGGCACATGGAGGTTTTGGGTATGGTAGTAGGAATCAGGAGGGAGAGGAAGTCTTGGACTTTGCTATAGCTTATAATATGATGATAGCCAACACTTTCTTTAGTAAGAGACAGTCTCATTTGGTGACCTTCAGTAGTGGCCAAAACTCTAGTCAGATCGACTATGTTCTCACAAGAAGAGAGGACAAACGGGCATGCTTGGATTGTAAGGTGATACCCGGAGAGTGTGTTGTCTCTCAACACAAGCTTGTGGTGGCTGACTTTCGCTTTCGGTTGCATGCCTATAGGGATAAACAAACCAAAATCGTGAGAATGAAATGGTGGAAACTCAAAGGGGAGGTATCGGGAGTCTTTAAGGAAAGGGTTATCGCGGAGGGCTCTTGGAATGAAGGAGAAGACGCAAACAACATGTGGGTGAAGATAACAACTTGCATTAGGAAGGTGGCTTCGGAGGTGCTTGGAGTGACCAAAGGGAGCGGAGGTGTACCTAAAGATACTTGGTGGTGGAACGAGGATGTCCAGAAGGCTATTAAGGAGAAGAAAGAATGCTATAAGCGCATGTACCATGATAAGAGTGCGGACAATATAGAGAGGTACAAGGTGGCAAAGAAGACCGCGAAGCGAGCCGTGAGAAAGGCAAAGGGCCGAGCCTATGAGGATCTTTACCAACGGCTAAGTACAAAGGAAGGAGAGAAGGACGTCTATAAGATGGCTAGGATTCGCGAGAGGAAGACGAGGAACTTCAATCAAGTTAAATGCATTAAGGATGAGAGGGATCAACTCTTGGTGAAGGTGGAGGACATCAAACATAGATGGCATGAGTACTTTGACAATTTGTTCAATGGTGAGAATGAGAACACGACTATTCAGTTGGACGACTCCTTTGATGACACCAATAGACGCTTTGTACGTAGGATCCAAGAAACTGAGATTAGAGAAGCTTTAAAAACGATGAAAGGGGGCAAGGCGATGGGCCCTAATGGTATCCCAATCGAGGTGTGGAAATGCCTCGGGGATATAGCTATAGTATGGCTAACCAAACTGTTCAACCATATTTTTCGGTCGAACAAGATGCCCGAAGAGTGGAGGAGAAGTATATTAGTACCAATCTTCAAGAACAAGGGAGATATTCAAAGTTGTACTAATTACAGGGGGATTAAACTGATGAGCCACACTATGAAGCTATGGGAGAGAGTTATAGAGCATCGTTTGAGAAGAATGACGCGTATCACCATGAACCAATTTGGGTTCATGCCCAGAAGGTCGACTATTGAAGCAATGTTCTTAATAAGACAAGTTATGGAGCAGTATAGGGAGCAGAAGAAGGATCTACATATGGTTTTCATCGACTTGGAGAAGGCTTATGATAAGATACCAAGAAATGTTATGTGGTGGGCTTTGGAAAAGCATAAAGTCCCAACAAAGTATGTTACCCTCATCAAGGATATGTATAACAATGTTGTGACTAGTGTTCGAACAACTGATGGTGACACAGATGACTTCCCGATTAAAATAGGACTACATCAAGGGTCAGCTTTGAGCCCTTACCTCTTCGCCTTGGTGATGGATGAGGTCACAACGGATATTCAAGGAGATATCCCGTGGTGTATGCTTTTTGCTGACGATGTAGTTCTAGTGGATGAAAACCGGGCGAGAGTAAATAGAAAACTAGAGTTGTGGCGGCAGACCTTAGAGTCGAAAGATTTTATACTTAGCAGGACTAAAACCGAGTATATGAGATGTGACTTCGGTACTACTAGACATGAGGAGGGAGATATGAGTTTGGAAGGTCAGGTAGTGCCCAAGAAGGATACCTTTCGATACTTGGGATCGGTGCTATAGAGAGATAGGAATATTGATGAAGATGTTAGCCATAGAATTAAAGCGGGATAGATGAAATGACGTCAAGCATCTGGCGTTCTCTGTGACAAGAGGGTACCACAGAAGCTAAAAGGCAAGTTCTATAGAACAGCTATTAGACCTGCGATGTTGTATGGTGCAGAATATTGGCCTACTAAAAGGCGACATGAACTCTGTATGTGTTAATTCATCCCTATAACATGCTTTTTTTTTGCTTTTTTAATGTGAAAGTATTTTTCCGCCACACAAAAGTTGGCATGCGTTTGAGGCTAACCTAAATAAAAGTGTTAAAAAAGGTGTAAATTATAAGGTGAAAAAAAGCGAGATAATTACGTGACAAATTGAGAGTGCTTAATTAGAACAGCCGCGACACTTGTTTTACAAGGCTGGCTTGGAGAGATGCTTCTACATATTTGGCATGCAACGTGTTACACATTTCCTTTTGAGAGCTTAAGGATTAAGAAATCAACTAACTGGTTTAGTTTATTATTTGCAGCAGCAGATGAGCTGCTGGTAATATATGCACATAGAGGAAGCATCGAGAGTTCTGATATATTACTTTGAGAAGTTTTACGGTTGTTTATACTAAAATTTGGTAGGTGCAGATAAAATCGGCGGTTCGAGATCAACGGGATATGAATAGGGCATGGTTTGAAGATATTTAGAAACAAAGGGGATTATTAAGGAAATAGAGGTCGATACAGATTCTACTTTTAAGATATGTTATAATAGGAGTCAATCGGCCAATGAGTATAAAAGATGGATTAGGGCCGGTGAAAGAGCACACACAAAATCAATCAAGCTTATATTTATTTTCTGTCGACTAAGAGTAGCTCTATAATTTAGTCTTCTTGTAATTTGATCTTAATCAATAAAGTTATGCATTGCCGATTATTGATCTTCGTCGATTACGCCCCAGGCCTGATCCTCTGATCTTGTTGCGCATTGTCTTTTTCAGAGTATATGCCTTTACCCTTTATCCTCGATTTGATCGACTTTTAGCTAATTAGATCTAAACCGATTGCCTTACAAAATCGGCTTTGAGCGAATTTCATACTTTTTCCTTATCGATTACAGGGACAACTCAATGGGCACGCTCTGAATCAGGTGTTCATCTGGTATGCTATAGCCGAAAACCTTACTTCAAGTTTTTGGCGCCAACAACAGTGCATTATATTGATAATATATAATAGGCAGTAGAAATTAGATCTTGCCATTGATTGGTTAATTAAGGTTATTTCTACTGCTCTACTATCAAATGAAGTATAAATAAATTATAGATAAAAAACAAGTAATTTATATTAAATTTAGTGTACCATAACTGTCCAACCACGGCTTCAAAATGATAAGGGTCATTTGCTATCTCTAGGTATATCATCTCCCTTCAAGGGGCTTCCGTCAGTTAAGACATGCTTTTTCACTCGTCGGTATATGATAGGTGTTATAAATACTTTTTTTTTTTGAGACGTGGGCATGAGCTCTACCAATTCATTAAAAGATGTAGCAAAGCTTACTGGTACTTGGATATTTTCTCATTAGAGACTACACTAAGATGCCCAAGTGATAAGTAATCATAATCACGTACTTAATTCCTACAGCATCTACCAAACATTTAGACAACGAGATTACGAGAATACACCCAAGCATTGTTGCCATGAAAACAAACGTATGTGTCCTATCTCTGACATGTGGCCGATTTTTTTTTTTTTTTAAAAAACGAAATAGGCTCCACTACGACACCGAGAGCGCGGTAGCGAGTCAATTTCCTACGGCATCTGCCTACCGAACTTTCGACCCAAACAAATGAGGACACTGCTCTCTCGATCACTGTGATGAGCAGCGGGAGGAACGAACAACACGTAGCCCCTGGAGCCTATAAATGGCGGCCATCTCCCACGCCATGGAAGGCAACCAAGCTCAAGAACACACCCATCCATCCATCTAGCCTCCTCGATCTCTGGCGACGTAACACATAGAATGTTTCGTGCCAAGACCACCGCCAAGGCCGCCGCTCCCGCCAACGGCGAGGTGAGGGTCGAAAAGGTCGACAAGATCGCGCTCGACCGCACCGTGGTCACCAAGCCTAGGGTGTACGGCAGCACAAGGCCAACAACGGTGACGGAGAAGCCGGCTGCCGATGTCTCCATCATCGGGAACAAGATCGCCCCCCCGGTCGTGGGTCGTGTGGCTTCAGCGAAAGACATCGATCGATACATAGAGCTGAAGAAGCAGCAGTTTAATGAGCCGCCAAAAGTAGTTTAAGGAGCAGTTTAATTAGCAATCGTATTATGCAGGCCTACTGCGATGCATACGCGGAATTACATGACACCTTTAATTAGTTGTATCATGCGAGCTGCTTGTCTATAATATATAACACGATATTATTGACTATGTATCATTGCTTCTATCATACTTGTCGACTGGTTTCATTCTTGAAGTCTTTTTTCTTCACGGGTTAATGTCTGAACTTCTGAATGACCTGAAATTAGCCGGGCCAACAATACACAAGCTCAGCCTTAATCTCGGGTGCTTGTGTTCTGCAGACAGGGACTCAACACTCACGTCGTCATCGATTTCGATCAGGCAATGCACTGGTTTTTGTTTTTCTGGGTGGGGTGATCACCTATTCCCAAAGCAGAGACACTTGGAACAGATTCTACAAGTAGTTCTTTTTCCCTTTCTGTATAAGGGTAATAGGAAACGGTGAAAATAGTTTTTTTTTGGGGAGGATACTTGGCTCGGTGATACTCCGTTCTCACATAAACATGCAAGTATCTACGATCTGGCTTGTAACAAAAATTACACTGGCCGAAGTGTTGTGTTCGTGGTCAAGTGTGAGCTTCAGGAGAACTCTACGGGGAGAGACTCTGGAAATGTGGCATGAATTACAAATTGCATGCTCACATGTTACTTTGAGTGAGGATAGTGATAAATTGATCTGGATATTAACGGCCAATGGAAAATTCTCTGTGATGTCTTTTTTACATGGCTCTGAAGAATCAAAACATCACTTTTAAACAGAAATTTCTGTGGAATGTAAAATTCCTCTCAAGCTTAAGATTTCCACGTGGCTGATTCGCGAAAGAAATATCTCGAAGAGAACTTTGAGGAGAGGCTGGGATGGAGATATCAAGTGCGAGTTCTGTGGCTCTCAAGAGAATATCGATCATCTCTTTTTCAGTTCTCCATTGGCAAAGTACTTACGGGATGCCTGTCAATGCGCTTTTGGTTCCAGAGACACTCCTTCCATTTCTGAACTACATGAATAGTTGCTAAGTTTTAGGGCAACAAATAGTAGGGGTGACAGCGGTAATTTGGTCTATTTGGTGGTAGTAGGATATGCTTGTTGTCGGATTAGGATGCCTGCTGATCCCACTACTGTGATTCTGATAGCTTGTTTCTGGAGATTAATCAATGGGCAGTTTTGCAGATAAGGGAGGCAAACCAAGAGGCTTTGCGGGTGGGGGCCATTCTACTTGAATGAGTAGCGATGGCATAGTACCCAGAAACAGGGTTCGTCCGATCCAAGGTACCAGATTTATTAAATAGTACTTAAATTTTGAGCACTCTAATTGATAGAATTAATTTGTCTTCTCTCTTCATGTTTGAGTACTCTATAAGAAAAAAAAAACAATCGAGTGTCACTTGCTGATTGATACAATTGTCTGTGTTATCTAACTCTACTTTCAATAATTGAAACACAATTATAATTATTTATATAACTCTAATATCTACATGTGATTAATCTGCATCAATATAATCTAACCCCCACGAAGATAAGTGGTAGATATATTTCTCTTTTTCTTTTGATTAATGTGAGAATTTCTAGTGCCTTTTAGGATTATTGTGGGATTTTCTTGCCCTTAAAATAAAGGATTCGACTTAAATATCACTTGTTGTTTTTATTTATATTGATTTGGCTCTATCTAATCTTAGGATGTTCTAGGATTTTTGTTTAGTGTAAGACAGTTCAGAAAAATGTTGCAGGCATTTAAGCACAGCTACATTGGTTCTAGTAAGTCGAAATTTTATCATGAGCATAGCTACTACAATGTCAGTTACTTTATTTGTGTTTGTACAATTGCTGATGGATTATTGGAATGTTGCGGTACTTTTTTTTTTTTTTTGAGGAATGCAGTACTTGTTACAGATCAAATGATGCACTAAATATAAAAGACCATGTGGAGATTTATCTATATTTGTGATGAGTTATTGACAATGTTTGAGCATGTAGTGCTCAAGTTTGAATTTGATTTTAAATTCTATTTTGAATATGAAGCAATTTGAGCTGCTTTCAAATCAAGGGTGGCACTACCAGCCTTGTAGGTACAGCTGTGCTAGCCAGGGGGCGCTATCAACCTGGGATTGGTGGTAGTGCTGGCACTGCGGTGCTACTGGCCATAAGTACGGTAGTTATTTTATAGAGAGATGCTTCTACAAATTTGAATACATGCATGCCATCGAGAATATACGTGGCATCCAACGTGTTACGCATTTCCTTTTTGAGAGCTTAAGGACTAAGAAATTAATTAACTGGTTTAGTTTATTATTTGCAGCAGCAGATGAGTTGCTTGTAACATGCACAAAAGTTTTTGATTAATTAATCTACCTAGTAGAAAAGCCGGAGTTCCACTAAGCTTCATTTGCACTTGATTGGATTCCCTTAATTAGCTTTACTTTTGCAGCCAACTATTTTTGCCTGTGGTCACGTTTTAGTGCTGTACCGTTGCTGACATGTAGTATTGCCGGCGGCTTGGCAAACTAGCTTGTCGGGGTAAAATCGCTGTCGTGTGGTAGTACACCAATACGTATGTACATGGATTCTGGCTGCACTTCTGTTATAAAAAGTTATGGCCTCCTTCGGGACAGTTTCTGATTGTGTAGATTCTGGATTGTAGTCAGCTATCTGGAGAAGCGGCTGTCTGAAGAAGCGGCTGACTGGAGAATCTGGTCGTTCGGCAATCCTGATTGTCTGTGCTGATTGTTAATCGGCGTCGGTGACGGATGAGGGTGGTGGAGGGGTCTAGGGACGACGGCGAAAGCCCTTATGCCTGCGACGACTCGTGGGAGGCGGAACTCGTAGAATCTGAGTCAGAATCCGCAGAATCAGGTAGGTGACAGCTTCTGATTCTGGGAGAAGCTGTCTAGAATTCTCCTGTTCGGCAGACAATCTGCTTTTCTTTTAAGCAGAAGCTGTGCATAAACTGTCCTGAACAGGGCCTATATTTCTTTTCAATTATAGAGCTTCTGTCATCTGTTGCAATAGACTTGTAATTAGGATGATCTAACCATCCAAAGGCTTAACTTATGAGAAATTTTATAGTGTATTATACCGGTAGTATATATATAATAGATAGGAGAATTAAATTAGATCTACCTGTTAATTTGTTAAGGCTATTTCTGCTACTCTATTACCAGGTAAAGTATAAATAAATTATAGTTAATATCTGATCCATTAAATAAAAAAATCATTTATATTAAATTTAGTGTACCGTAACCGTCCAACCACAACTTCCAAATGATAAGGATCATTCGTTGTCGCTAGGGATATCATCTCCCTTCTAGGGGCTTCCCTCGATTAGGATATATGCTTTTTCACTCTTTGGTATGCGGCAGGTGTTACGGATACTTTTTCTTTTTGAAACGAGGGCAGGAGCGCTGCCAATTCATCAAGAGAGGCAGCAAAGCTTTTTGATACTTTGATATTTTCGCATTATAGGCTACACTAAGATGCCCGAGCGATAAGTAATCATAATCACCTACTTAATCGCATTAGAGGCTACACTAAGATGCCCAAGCGATAAGTAATCATAATCACCTACTTAATCCCTATAGCATCTACCGAACAATTCAGACAACGAATGTCAATACCCCTCGCTTCTGAAAATTAAAACAAATGGGATTCCAGTAGCGGTTTCGATTTTGATTCTGATTCCGATTGTGATTGCCATCATCATCATCATCGGCATGATCACTATACAGTGAGCTCTCCTGGCTGAGATCAGCTGCTCTTTTGCTCTCCAACGTAATCGCACAGGTTACTACTCCATCTATCAACTATCAAGCCTCGGTTGTTCGTTTTTCCTATTACGTTTCATGGTCTTGGGACGCCGTATTCTACTATTATACAATTAAAAACGTCCAAGAGGTTAAACATTTAAATGAAAGAAAACACGTAATTAAAGGCAGGTGTATAGTCCACGAGTGGCCTTAAACCAAAGTGCTTTTGTTAACGGCAGGTGTATCCGGATAATTTTTTACTTGTTTAGCAATATGCTAGATTGTTTTATTAGAAAAAGAAACCAGCTCTCCTTCTAAAATTGGATATAGCAAGGGCATTTGACTTGGTTGCATGGCCCTTTCGTTTGGAGGTATTGGTTGCTAGAGGCTTTGGATCTAGACGGAGACTGCTTGGATTGTTTTTTTTTTAAAAAAAATAGCCAGAGCTCTGACATTTTATAAAAGGACAACAACTAAGCTACAAATGCGCACCCATGCTCTTGGCTCTGTGAGTGCCCATGTTGAGAGGCACTCGAACATGGTGGGCTGCATTCACTCCAGCAGCACTCGCCTACTGAGCAACACTGATCTGAAATGGTAACAAAGCCAGCCGAAGCCTCCCCAGATCAACCCTCCCCACATCCATATTTTCCCCAAGTAGCTAAAGACCACTAGAGATCCCCAAGGCCAAACCAATCAAAGCCAACCAAGCAACCAGCAAGCCAAAGCAACCAAGATCCAGGACCAAGGGCAAGCACAAGCCATAAGAAGATCCTCAAGACTGAAATGCCCCAAAAATTTCAAAATAGTTTTATTTGAATTTTTCGGATTTATTTTGATTTTTTGGATTTTATTTCGATTTTATTCGGCATCTGTTCGATTCTTTCCATTTTTGGAAAGTTTTCGCGCGAACCCACTTTCCTCTTTTGGTCTTTCCGCTTTCCTCCTCGGCTGGCACCCTTGGCCCGTTCCACCTTTCTCCGATGGGCTTTGTCCCCGCGCCGGCATAGTTTGCCTTCGCCCACGACAGCCCGCTCCGCTCGGCCTTCTCCGGCCCAACCTCTCTCCCCACGCTGCCTTGCCGCCCGCGCCCCGCTCCGAAGTCGCGTCCAGCACCTCGTCCGCCCGGTCCGTCTCTGTTCGCCTTTCCGTCCAGCGCTTGTCTTCCCCGATCGCCGATCGTCAAAGCGCCATCACATCGCCTCGTCTTCACCGCCAACCACCCCGCCCAGTCCCTTCCGCCATCGATCACAGAGCCGCCCATTCCTTCCGCCACCCACAGCGGCCAGTAGCCACTCCGTTCAGGCGTCACCCTCATCGCTACGACTCACTGAC
Organism: Guadua angustifolia; assembly: GCA_036346375.1. Lineage (NCBI taxonomy): Eukaryota > Viridiplantae > Streptophyta > Magnoliopsida > Poales > Poaceae > Guadua > Guadua angustifolia. The sequence goes on from CM070508.1 coordinate 61,779,062, forward strand.
CGCCATTCTCTCTCCCCCGCCACGCTCGCGTATAAATACCCTTCGCCCCCTCCATTTTTCGTTGCCCCGAGTTCGCGGTGAGCTCTTCTCTCCTCCCCGCTTTCTCTTTTTCTCTCCTGCGCCCGCATTCGCCCGTTCTGCGCTCGTCTTCCCCAGCTCTGACTTCTCCCCTCCGCCGCTCGCTTCGCCGCCCCCTCTCTCACTGTTGTGCAGGCCCCATGCGCTTGACCTCTCGCTTCGCCAGCCCACAGTTAGCCTCCCTGCCTGCCACATGCATGGGCAGCGGCCTCGCCATGGATGATGCACGCACAAGACCATGCCATGTGGACCGATTTCACAATCAACTGTCACGACCCATCAATACAATGTTTCCTTTTAATTTCTTTTTCGGGTTTTAAATTATTTAAAATTTGAAAAATTAATTAAAAATCGAAAAAATCCCAAAATTCTCAAAAATCCAAAAATAGCCAAAAAATACATATTGTTGATCAATTCGAGCCGTCGAGTCCAAAAATGATCTCTGTTCTGCCAGATCAAGTCTAGAAAATTTCCAAAATACCCCTGAACCCAGTTCCTTTTTTTCTTTGGTTGTTTTTGTTCGTTTATTTATTGGTTGTGTTTTCCCGCGCTAGATCCGACATCGGAGCAACCATTAGCACGAATCCCGGAGCAGGAGCAGTTCTTGGAGCTATGCCAAGAGCTGGAGTCGTTCGGGACCAGATATGACATCGACTACTTCCCTCTAGGAGAAACATCGACCCCGCAAGGCAAGCCTCACTCCTTGAACATGTTGATCCCATTTTCTGTATAAATACTATATATTTTGCTATTGCATCATTGTCCGCTAATAGAGAACTAAAAAGGAGTTAATTTAGAATGACTTGATTAGTTAAAACCTACTCTCTTGTTAAAGCTATGTTGATTATGCCATATTCAATTGTTAACCCTAGGTTATCATTAATGAACCTCTGTAGATTAGATATAATAATAATCTTTCATATTTACGAACTATTGTTCAAAAACCCCGAGTCACGACTCGGGGCGCAATTCAAAAATTGCTACGGTTAGGGGGATAGTGTTGGGCAGACCACAGGAGGTGGATGCTGGCCCAACCCCCAACCGATGATAAGCCAGGATGTGGTGTGGTGGTTGATACAGTGGGTACCAATGGTTTGTGGGATGTCATTTGGCTGTGTCTTTGGCATTTAAGGATTAACCCTCTTGGGCAAAGTAAATAACTTCAGTTCTCGCTCAACCACAAGTTGGGCGGTCGACTTGTTGACTGTTCCAACGTAGCTCAAGACATTGTACTTCCTTTGGAATACCTATAGGAGGTAGCTCCCATTTACGTAAGAGGAATGGACCGCATAGCGATCGGGGTGGAACAGAATGAAATGGGGCATTCGTTGGTTCTCTAATAAAGAGGTATCCTTAGTTGGCTAGATCGCGCCGCCCGCCTTGGCCAGTGGGTCCTGGAAGCTGAGGATCCACGTAACCTACTAGATAGGGGCTAAAGAAGGGAAGTCCAACGAAAGGCTATGTTAATCTCGATCCAGTCGCATGTATTAAAGTTGTATCTTATTCACATGTGGCACTAATGACCGTAGATATCTTGTGGGTAAATTTGAGCAACTCTGTAGAGTGATATCACAGGGTGTCAGGGGAAGGAGGCTTCGAGGCGAAGCCTTCTCCTTATTTCTTTGGTTACCTTCGTGACCTGACGAGGGGAGCCCGAACGCCCGCCCGCCAGGACGCCACAGAGGCCAACGCCGTGGCGAGCATAACCGCCCACTGCCGCCACCGCCACGAGAGGCCGACGCGATGGGCGGGACATAACCGCCACACCTGCTCGTCGCGTGGTCTCCTTTCTCACGAGCAGGCTGATCGCCCGGCGAAGAGGGCGTGATCGCCGTCTGCTCGCTAGGGGCCCGCAGCAGCTTCGCCAATGGCGAGGCGTGATCGCCACTGCATTTCGCCAGGCCACACGGCTTCGCCCGGCGCAGGCTTGATCGCCGCTTGCTCGCCAGACGCCACGTGGGCTTACGCCCGTGGCGTGGCTTGATCGCCCACCGCCGCTAGGTCGCCACGTAGGCTAGGCCGCTTTGGGGCCCACTAATCTGCGGTGGAGAGGGTACCCCTGTGCAAAGTACACCGACAGCCGTGCTTCTGGTTAATGAAGCTGAGTTAATTTAAGGTGATTCTTGTAACCGAGCTCAAGTAGTTTAATCATGAACTTGCCGTAATCGGGATTTTTGCTAATAACTCCATGGTAATGCTGTTAATGGTTTGTGCTTTAGTTGTAATATAAAATTGGTTTTTAACTCATGCATCCACCAAATACTTAACACTAGTGCCAATCCCTTGTAACTCCGTACATGTAGTATTCAGAATTTTCGTGTAGCCTATTGAGTACGGTTGTGTACTCACCCTTGCTCCTAATCCCCTTTTTAGATTTCAATGAAGCTGGCGAGTTCACGAAGAGCGTAGATGGCGATAATATTTGGTTTTGAAGGCCTTGATCTATCTGCTTAAGCCTTTCCTGTGGGTGTTTTGGTAATATATCCGGTGTCAACCGCACCTTTTGTAAAACTCTGGCCGTTAGGCCCCTAATTTATCTATAAAATATTCGCTTTTGTCCTTTTGTCTGGCAATGTACACTTGGTTATCTACAGTTGAAATTCTGGGTAGCTGTAATGGTATTTATACGCATCCCCTGAAAAGGGCGGTCCGTCACAACGACCTCAAGCCCAGCTAGCTAGAGCCTAGTCTTAGCCCATTGCCATTTCCACACAAGCACACCACCACAAAGCTAGGAGCAAGCAAGAGGCAAGGCAGGGAGTCAAGGAAGCCATGGAGGGCCAAATTGCTAGGAGGCCAAGCACAAGACCACCTCATCATCAACCTCCTAGACCAACCTCATCATCTCCAAACCCCATTTCCATTCTCTCCATCCAGTAAAACAACCATTCGTTAGCTAGTAGCATCAACATAGGAGGTAGAGACTAGTATAGATAGCGATAGTAGGACATACTAGAGGTCTTAGTGGGAAGGCAGCCATAGGGGCATCGCAGTGTGTGCTCGTCAAACTCAACGTACTCCCTGGCATATGGGATGCCATAGGTGTTGTCACCGCACTGCCAAACCCAAGCATCAACCAAATGTTCGTCATCAACCAACTCACAACCGCAATGTGTAAATCATGTATTGTAGATTCTTGTATGGGACAATAATCCTAAAATGTTCAAGAGGTTGTGTGAGAGAGCAATCTCTTATACTCTTTTGAGGTTGTTCTTAAAGAATTTACGGTCGGCATCGCCAAATCTCTCTCTCTCTCGTTTTGGTTACTTCAATATTGTTATTTTGGTTCTTTCTATAAGATTCATCTTTTTTATTTTTGAGATCGTTCATCCTTGTACCATATTTTACAAAACTATGATCTGATCTGGAGAGCTGCTGCGCATAAGAGAGGTATCGGAGTGTAAGAGTGCAGTACACCTCAACATTATTGCCATGTGAACAAACTTGTGTCCTATCTTTGTCATGTGGTATATATACATAATGGTGTATAGACATCACATAAGCTTGTCCATAGGCAATACCACCATTCACACATGGAGATCTTGCTTCTAATTGTTGAAGTATGAGTATATTATTTGCTTTTCCTTGTCAACATAAGTTTATAAGTGAATTGGTTGATGTATACAATTTAATATGATATCAAAGTCTAAATATACTAAGTTAAAGACCTGGTTAACGCAGTACTAAAAAAATAATTATAGCAAGCTTGTCCTTCGTCTTCTAAAAAAAAGTCTGCAAGCTTATCCAGACTTTTTATGAAGCAAGTAGCTTCCTGTCCTTTGCTGATTGATAGTGATATGTAGGCCCTTATCTTACATGCCTGGCAGTGAACTGGAACTTCGAAAATATCTTAACCAGGAGATTTATCGGTGCAACTACACAGCTAGATATTATGATACAATTAATTGCCTTTGATATCCAACTCTACTTTCTATAATTGAAATACAATTGTAATTTGCTATATAGCTCTAATATTTACATATGATTAATCCACAAGCAGTTCTTGTGTGATTTTCCTCTCAATACAAGTTATAAAAATCTTAAAGTAAGTGAAGGGATAAGTAATCACTATCTACTCTTTATTTATATTTTAATATTTATATATTTATTGTAGGATTTTTTTGCTCTTAAAACGAAGGAGGCATCTTGAATATGTCCGGTTGTTTTTATTTATATAGATTTAGCTCTAGCTAATCTTAGGATGTTCTAGGATTTTTGTTTAGCGTAAGCCAGTTATGCAACAGCCATTCAAGCACAACTACAGTGGTTCTAGTAAGTTGAAATTTTATCATGGGCATAGCTACTACATTGTGCGACAGTTTATTTGCGTTTGTACAATTACTGTTGGATTGCTGGAATGTTCGGTATTTTTTTTAAGGAATGAAGTACTTGTTATAGATCAAATGATGCATTAAATAACAAAACTCTGTATGTGTTAATTCAACCGTATAACATGTTTTTTTTTTTGCTTTTTTATGTGAAAGTATTTTCCGCCACACAAAAGTTGGCATTCGTTTGAGTCTAATTAACCTAAATAAAAGTGTAAAAAAAGTGTAAATTATAAGGTGAAAAAAAGCGAGATAATTACGTGACAAATTAAGAGTGCTTAATTAGAACAGCCGCGACACTTGTTTTACAAGGCTGGCTTGGAGAGATGCTTCTACATATTTTGGCATGCAACGTGTTACACATTTCCTTTTGAGAGTTTAAGGACTAAGAAATCAACTAACTGGTTTAGTTTATTATTTGCAGCAGCAGATGAGCTGCTGGTAATATGCACATAGAGGAAGCATCGAGAGTTCTGATATATTACTTTGAGAAGTTTTAGGTGTATTCTATCATATAAGCTATAAATAAATTATAGCTAATCTGATGTATTAGATGAAAAAAAAAATAATTTATATTAATTTAGTGTCGTCCGTAACCGTCCAACCACGACTTCAAAATGATAAGGGTCATTCGTTGTCTCTCGGGATATCATCTCCTTCTAGGGGCTTCCCTCAATTAAGATATATGATTTTTCACTCTTTGGTATGTGGTAGGTGTTACAAATACATTTTCTTTTTGAGACGAGGGAAGGGGCTCTGCCGATTTGCCGATTCATTAAGAGATGTAGCAAAGCTTAATGATACTTGATATTTTCACGTTGGCCCTACTTAGAGCATCTCCAACTGTAACACCCCGGCGCCAACTGCACCGCGAATGCTACCAAAGACCCTAAACCTCATACCTCTACAAAGAAAATTGAACCAACCTTGGAACTCCCCAAACCAGATTAAAACTAAGTCACCGAAATTTAGAAAATTTCGGCATGACCTCTCTAGAAAACAGGACATCCACTCAGCAGACAGAAAACAAATGCAGTAGGATATTATTCTAGCAGGTCCTTAGTTAACCAATCACAAAACCAATAGGATTTAATAAGCTCCACCACGGCGCATAACACATTACAATCTTATTAGATACATCAAGATTGAATGAATCGGTTAAGCAATTCTTTGGAGGCGAAGCCGTGTGCGTGTTACTACTCCCAACCCAACGACCAGACTTCAAAGTACCTAAAACAAGAAAACAAACAAGCGTGAGTCCAAGACTCAGCAAAGCGCAATCAGGCATAAAAATAATGAACTCGGCTAGAATATAAATGCTACAAGACATAAAGTAAAAGTTTATTTAATTGATATCCGTAAATAAAAGAAACAGTTTGAATTCATATACAACCAAACATAAGAGCACAACTACTTCATCTTTTGACATAACCAATACTTAATTGAAATCATCCAGTAAAAGAAGCAGTAAATATCCCCATTTACCACATACAACTCGGAAACGTAACTAAACCATACTCACGCCTCAATAATCGTTCCAGGATGAGTCCACGACTAAATCCTCAACTTGTCATTTCCCCTTCCCATCAATTAACATTTACCAATTGCAACACACAATGCAATGCTTTTATGCTCTCATCCCTTTTCTCATGAATCAAAACAATGAATGCACCATGCATGCTCTAATGCACATTGTCATAGCATATACGGTATAGTGAGTGCACACCCGTCGGTGTGCACCTCAATCCACCCATCCGTGGCGGGCCTACTCTTCTCGACTAGCTCCCATTCACCTCGATGAATGGGACTACGAGTAGGACTTTTGTGCTCACTACGGGTGAGCACCAAGGCCGCATCAACATGGGACGCCTCGTCCATCATGAATGCAATGATGCAATTGGCGTGAATGCATTTCATCCTCATTCATTTTCACCACACATAGCCATAACCAATATGGAAGTACCAATTAACTTGCTATTTCCCCAATGTGATTCATTAGAGAGTAAATAAAGTCATGAATAAAATTCAAGGAATGGCATCACATAAATTCTATAAAATAGATTAAATTCTGAGATATGAACTAGGTGATTATAGTGCAAGCTTGTCCCTACACTTGCATCAACATAACCATACTCGTTCATACAATTTAAATGAACAACGCATAATAAATGGGAATTGAATAACTTACTTACCAATTTGCTAACATTCATCCATCCTCATCACCATACTAAAAACTTCTAGACATGCTAATAAACATAATCACTTCATTAGAATTTTCATAATCTTATCGCAAACAAAGCATTTAACATCCTAGCAACGCTCTAGGAGTTGCACTTGCCTTTTACCGACGGGAATGGAGTGGCATGCAATTGAGGCCACTCCGACCAGCGAACCTTCCCTGCAAATAAACAGTATTCATCCAACTTAAATTTATGCACACTTGGTACAAGCGACAAAAGGAATAAACTCTTTTGCATTTACTCCACTCTTCCTGCCATGTTCATAAATGTTTGGCCATCAATGCAACAGCATAAAATTAAATCAGAAGTTGAGCATTTCTAATCCCTTCCGTCCTAGAGTGTGATCAATTTGCTAGCTAGGGATCCATGCCTAGAAAACAGATTCCCTCACACAAAATCACTTTGCATGTAAATAAAACTCAACCATCATCCATTAATAAGCTACCTGCTTGCAACTGAGTTTATAAAAGTCGTAGTATGTTGTGTACTTTATCCCCCCCATTAGCAGTAAATAAAAGTCAATCATATTCATTGAAAGCATAACATCACAAAGAAACTAGAGGATCTTCTAAGAGACTAAAGACTGATCCTAGTTCATGCCTAGAAGATCCACGTCTGCTAAGTCTTGACGATCAGTAACAAACACGTATAAATACCCATGTATACCAGTTGAGCACCTAGAACTATGCAAGTTGAATCAAGGCATAAATATCACAATGAAATACATAATAACATTCTAGGCTACATATATGCGAGCACAAATCATAGAGGTCAATTTTCAACTCATACCAATTTAATCAACAAATAGGATCCCATCCACAACCCCATAATAACTATAGAATGATGAGGTTGAAATGAGACATTCACGCAGGACAGCATTAGCAGGACACAAATATTCAGTCGAATTTCTCTGGCACACATACAGGTACTGCACATACTGCTAGTTCTACTCTTATTGGTCAGAACATGCATCATCCACATTTTTCTAAGGACATTTAAAACCAATGCGTTTGGATAGTTCTTACATTATCGCTGAGAGCATACTGCAATCTTCAAATTGGGTGCACACAAATGAAGAGCAGGCTAATTTACATGATAATATTCAAAGGTTGATTCCAGAACATCTATATATACATACGCCTCATAATCTCAGTGCACAGACAATTTCAGACCTTATACCATGTAAGCACAAAAGAATATAGAACACAAGACAAAAGGAAGCAACCATACCAATATGAATATGCTTATGAAGCACTAAGTTTAGCTCATATGGTGACTCACAGATCATTACTCAAACCACAGTGTAATACCATGCAATAAGTCTTCTAAGCATTTCAACAAACATTTGGCCTGCACCCTAGAAACCCAACATCTCAATGCATTCTAGGCTTGAGATCTCACCACCAGAAGACAAGAGGGGAGAGCACTGATGTTGCCGATCTTTCTTTGCCGAATCTGCGGTTTGCTCCAGTGCTTAAGCTGTATTCTTCTTGCTCCCAGTGCTTCATTTCTTCTTTGCTGTTGGAGGATGCCGGCTAGAGGGAGAAGTCCTTGGTCTTTGCCGTTTCTGCCTGCGCCTTTGCTCTGCCGTCAGTCTGTTCTTCTGCTATCACCGACCTGAGGGGAGGGCGCAGGGGAGAGGCGGTACCGACGGGGCGCAGGGAAGGCCTGGGGCGGCGCCAGGCTCTGGGGAAGCCAGCCGAGAGAGGAGGGCAAGCGCTAGGGGAGAATCGGCCTGGAGGGGAGGAGAAGGCGCAGGGAGACTGGAGGGAGTCAGGCGCATGGAAGACTGGAGGAGTCGCAGGGACAAAGGAAAAAAAATATCCTCCCACCAAGAACGACAGCCACACAAAAGAACAAGGGAAGAGAGAGGTTAGGTGAGGGAGGGAAAAAAAATGAAGCCCCTCCAATATCCAGAAATCCAACTTTAAACCCTAGCCAACGCTTGCAGTATTACACCAACAGTGCCTAAAATCTATTCTCAAAACCTGATTTTGGGCTTGATTACAAAAAAAAGTACTCCAACAGTTCCTCTTTCTAACTCCTCAAATTTTGTCACGCCCAAAACAGCACCCGACTCCTCATTTTTGTGCGCTCTGTCCAGCTCCCAATCAACATTATTTCGCGCCCAGGATGGCCCACCGGACCAATTCAAAGGTGTTTTTGGAAGAAATATAGGAACTGTTGGAGAACAAGGTATTTTGTAGACCCAAAATTTTTTGGGAAGGTCCCAATCTAAGAATATTGGGAGTCTAAATATTAGGAACTGTTGGAGATGCTCTTATTTAGACTTAGATTTTTTGGCTTATAGTTTAAAGCCAGCTTTTTAGTTTAAACAGCTTAAAAGTTAATGGCTTTTGTACGTGATAAAGGTGAGTAATTTTACCTAACTTTAGTGTTATTAGACTGAAATCAACTATCAATAAACTAAAAAAGCCTCACTCCAATGGCTTTTGACTCTTAGTTATATGGAAGCTTATAGATTTTGAAAAACTCAGCTAAAAAGCTACTCGTTTATTTAAGCTGTAGCTTTTTGGCTTTTAAGCTAGTGAAAAACCTAAATAAACAGAGCCTAAGATATCGAAGTGATAAGTAATCATAATCACCTACTTAATTCCTATAGCATCTACTGAACATTCAGACAACGAGAATACGACTCCATATTGTTGCCATGAAAACAAACATACATGTCCTATCTCTGACTTGTGGCATATATACATCCGGTGTATACAACATTATATATATATATATATATATATATATATATATATATATATATATATATATATATATATACACACTTCTACCATGAGTCCATACGCGATACCACCGTTCACACGGAGATCTCTTCTTATTGTTGAAGTCATGAGTACATTATCTGTTTTTCCTCTTTAGCTTAAACTTATAAGTATACTGATTGATACCTAGAATTTAAAATGACATCGATGTCTAAATATCCTATGTTCAAGACCTGGCTAACACAATACTAAAAAAATGATTGCACCCCACTTTGAGTTCACGGCTTACCCCTGATGGAGCCTAGACGTGCGATGGCGTGTTAAAGTATGAGTATATTATATATCTTTTCTCATCGGTTTAAGTTTTTAGATGAACTATTTGATGTATTATGCAACTCAATGCTAATTAACGGGTCATGACCATCACAGCGATCAGACCATCGAGAAAGTGAGTTTCTACGAGGCTTCACACACACCCTCCACTCCCTCTTCTACAGTGGGTCCTATTATACACTTTCCCCCTATACATTTCGGTCGGTTTATTTGATTTTCTTTCAAATAATTCAAAATTTGATTCATTTTTAATTTTTTTAAGTTTCAGATAATTTTTTACTCAACCGTTTCGTCCTGAAATTACACCGAAGTATGCGGGCCGGGTACCATTTTTTAAGAAAACGAAATAGGCTCCACTACGACTCCGAGGGCGCATGCAGTAACTCATAACCGTGTAGTAGCTAGTCAATTTCCAACGGCATCTGCCGAACATTCGAGACAAACAAATGGGGACACTGCTCGCTCGATCACTGTGATGAGCAGTGGGAAGAACGAACAACACGTAGCCCCTGGAGCCCTATAAATGGCGGACATCTAGCACGCCATGGAAGGCAACCAAGCTCAAGAACACATCCATCCATCTAGCTAGCTAGCTGCCTCCTCGATCTCTTGCGACGTAACACACAGAATGTTTCGTGCCAAGACCACCGCCAAGGCCGCCGCTCCCGCCAACGGCGAGGTGAGGGTCGAAAAGGTCGACAAGATCACCCCCCCGGCCCCGGTCAACACCTTGGTCACCAAGCCTAGGGTGTACGGCAGCACAAGGCCAACAACGGTGGCGGAGATGCCGGCTGCCGAGGTCTCCATCATCGGGAACAAGATCGGCCCCCCGGTCGTGGGTCGTGTGGCTTCAGCGAAAGACATCTGGGAGTGGATCGACTTGAAGAAGGAGCAGTTTAATGAGCCTTCGTAAGTAGTTTAAGGAGCAGTTTAATTAGCAATCGTATTATGCAGGCCTACTGCGATGCATACGTTACATGACACCTTTAGTTGTATCATGCGAGCTGCTTGTCTATATTATATAACACGATATTATTGACTATGTATCATTGCTTCTATCATACTTGTCGACTGGTTTCGTTCTTGAAGTCTTTTTTTCTTCACGGGTTAATATGTGAAATTCTGAATGACCTGAAATTAGCCGGGCCAACAATACAAAAGCTCAGCAATGCAGACAGGGGACTCTAACACTCAAACCCAGTGGCGTATCCAGAAACTTAGAAAGGAGGGGCTAAAATTTAGACCTCCAAACTAATATATATATATATATAATATTAATATATATATATATATATATATATATATATATATATATATATATATATAGGAATAATATCTTTTACTCCGGTGTAGTTACTCCCACCTCGAAATACTACCTAAATGAACTTGAAATACTCCTTTATCACTTTGGATACACTCATACACTAATTATAAGATACTCCAATGTAAGCCACATGAAAAAATTGCAAGAGAGTCCATAATTTTAACAGTATTTTGCAAATACTGCATATCACATACATAAAAAGGAGTATGTCAAAAAATATACATACCACCTCTGAAAAAATATACATACCACCTAGATGATCTTATATAGTCGTATACTCGTGTACATACCCTCCGTCATACGAGATACCCCGTCTTATTTGTAAGATACGGCATAGGGAGTAATTACTCACAGGAATAGAAAAGAGACTTCCTATATATATATATAATATTTTTTAGAACATAGAATATGACAGAATGATATATATAATATAAAAATACCAAGATACTTATCAAGCAGTCAGTATATAATATAAATCGTACATTATAAAGAAAAAAATGTACCGATCATTACTTCTTAGAGTTGATAATTGATATTTACGGGTTTTTATGTTTTGAAAGCGTTGCAAAATATCTTCTATGTCTATTTTAGAAAATATGTCTCGCTTCGATGTAGTATACTATGAGATCATTTAACCGATCATCACTTATCTTATTACGCAAATCTATCTTGATAATTTTCATTCTTTGAAAGCTCTTTCAGCTGTAAATTGTACTTACAGGTAAAATTAATGCTAATTCAATAAGCCTATAGACTAATGGATAAACAATATGCTTTTTTGCTTCAACTATCATCACCGCGAGACTAGCAAGATCATCACAACTTGAAAATTCTTCTCTTCTCAAGTCATCAATGAATAAGTCAAGTTGTGCTTCCAAAACCACACGATCATATGATAAGAAATCATCTGAATAAATCTCTGAAAGCCGAAAAAGCCTACCATGTTCAAAACTTGCAAATGAATCTCTTGGGTTTAGACAAGCAATGCATCCCAAAAGCTTTATCGAAAATTCACTGAACCGATTGTTTAACTCGGAAGCTTCCCTAAATTTATAGATGAGTTTTTCCTAAATTTGTCTAACTTAGGGGGGGCCACGGGTGGGGCTCCAGCCCACCTACGCCCCTTGTAAAAACGCCACTGCTCACGCCATCGATTTCGATCATGCAATGCACTTGTTTTTGTTTTTCTTGGCACTACTACAAAAGAAATTATATTAGACACGCCATCAGACTGTTTTTTATAAAAACCGTCTGTGATGTGTTTCGGGTACATCGCAGACGGTTTGTGTTTGAAACTGCATTTGATATCGGATCATTACAGACGGTTTCATCCACAAACCGTATATGATGAAAGCGAAAGTTTCACAGACGATTTGTAGCTAAAACCGGATGAGCGCAAGGAGACGCTTACATTAGACTACGTTAGATTACAAGATTGGTACATGGAATAAGCCAACAAGCCGGTGGCACAACGGACATTGAGTATCTCGGTGAGTTTCAAGGAGGAGTATTTCTTACACCGATTTTTAGATAGCATCTTCATGGTCGGTTTCTCCGACTTGTTCGATCTGTACAACCTCAAAGCGCTCGACGCCTCACTCATATAATGCTGGACAATATAAGTGTGTGCAATCCTGTCTACATTTCTGATGCACCGATAATGTTATATATAGATCATCCTTGATTTTGTATATGTAGATACATGATTCTGGAAGTAATAGCAACGAAACAACCGATGGGTTTCGCAGACCCACATATAGTGTCTAAGTAAACCATTGACGAAAATAAACAAGTCATCCACGAGTACGTGGAAAAAGTAATGCTGGTTCATTCGGACAAAAAATTCATACTTTTACCCTATAACTTGGGTAAGTGCTTTGTCCAAATGCTATACTTGTTGATTTGTACTATATATCACACCTCGAAGTTAGGTTCAGTGACCATAACAACATATCTATGTAGATATCATTGGGTTCTACTCGTAATTATACCAAGATAGAACTGAATAATTTACCTTGATATCAAAAAGGCGACACCCACGACTTGAAGCCTATCAAAGATTTACTCAACACGTTGTTCGGTGTTTACAAATTTAGCGAAGGGCCACACAAGAAGAGCCCAGCCACTCTAACGCATACTTATAAGTTTCCGGTATCTGATAGTACGCAATAATCTTTCACATTCCATAATAATACCTTCGGAACTAATTAACCTATTATGTTTTGGCAGTGCCATCAGTAGCTAAAGGGCACTGACCTATATGGATTCTATATTTGCCACAATATGGCACTCCTTGTTAGTTCACAGAAGATTAATGTCATACAAATCTATCAATCTTGCAATAATTGTCTCCACTTATCAATTTATATACACGCAAGATTTTACTCTTCTCAGCGACAAGTTTGGCAATGCGCTGAATCTACGTTGGAAAGGCTAATCTGCTAAGTATTCGAGGGCATCTCTGTGCCTTCTTGTTGCGTGAGGTCTTAAATCCAAATGGCAGATGTTACTCAGAGCTTAACGGATGAGTTGTGAATTTGTTACTTACTGTGCACTCAAATTAATTTGTGAACTTTGTGCTGTGAATTTGTCATTTGTACTTCTGAAGCCAATTGGTTAGTATATATGTGAGTTGATTTATAAAATGGATACGTTGTGCATATATTGTAATATGCGATCTGAGTTGATTTATGAAATAGATGTGTTGTTTGTTGTGTAACATCTGAATGAAGTTTATTTTTTAAATGTATATCATTATAATATGTTGGTGATGCTATGTACTATCTTTTATTCAGAGGGCATGGCTAGCATTTTCTGAGGCTAGCCAATAAATTAAAATTTAGTAAAAAAATAGAAAATCAACATCACAAACAGTTCTAAAGAAGAACCATCTATGAAGAGACACACATCACAGACGGTTCCACTATGGCACCGTTTGCGATGAGGACATCATCACAGACAGTTCCAATTTAAAACCGTCTTTAATGTGGGCCTCTTCACAGACGATTCTTCTTTAGAACCGTCTAGGATAAGCTCATCATCACAGACGGTTCCTAAGTGGAACCGTCTGTGATGAGTTTTTTCACAAATGGTTGGAAAACCGTCTGCAATAACTCTTTGTCATCACTGACACTTGAATACAGATGGATCATAAAACCGTCTGTGATGTGGTTTGTGAACCATCTATGATATGGACATATGCAGTAGTTTGGTGGGGTGATCACCTATTCTCAAAGCAGGGATTAGACAGTTCGAACAGATTCTACAAGTAGTTCTTTTTTCCTTTCTAGGATATTTTCACATTAGAGGCTACACTAAGATGCCCAAGCGAGAAGTAATCGTAATCACCTACTTAATTCCTATAGCATCTGCCGAACATTCAGACAACGAGAATACACCTCAGCATTGTTGCCATGAAAACAAACATATGTGTCCTTTAATACACCTCAGCATTGTTGCCATGAAAACAAACATATGTGTCCTTCGTATTTGGGACAGATCAAATTATGATGTACTGGCGAATTTAAAAGTTTTTTAAAAAAGTGATTTTGCTACAGTACTGCTACAGTACTACTACGTAATTTCAGGAATTTAGCGAATTTGGGGTTTTAATCAGATTTTGATGTTTTAGGGCGGATTTGACGGAATTAGTCAATAACCCTAAGAAAGTCATCTTGTATGAAAAATTGTTGAAAAACTAATTTTTGAGACATTTCAAAATTTGGGTAGAAACAACATGTCGATTTTTATAAAATTGTACAAGCTTGATAATGATCTGAAAAATTTATTTGATCATCCTTAGTATGTAGAATCATATAGAAAAAATTTCAAAATAATTGAACTTCATTTGTTATCTGTCGACGATTCGGGACGGGTCCTTCTTGAGCTTACTTGTTGAATGAGGATCAACCTAAGGCCCCTTTTTCGCAAGGGCTATCGTCCAAGGGTATGCCGAGCTACGGTCGGGTGGATGAGACAATCGAGGAACACACAAGGTCGTTTTTAGTGCAGTTGGGCCTCTCACGGAGAGATAACAACCCCACGTCCGGTGGATTCACTAATGAATATGGGCGGTTACAATGTGCTTGCTCGGAGGAGCCTCGAACTAGCCTAAGGACTCCAGGAACAAGCTTTATGTCCGAGCATGTGTGCACCGAAAAAGCCGACCCTCAATACATCGTGGCGAGGAGGGATTTATAGGGATTTACAGGAGACATGTTATTTATTATAGGGGCGCTCTTTGTAGAGGGCGGCGCAAGTGCAGCCGCGCACTCCACCGGCCTTACCAGCGGCGATGGGAGCGAGAAGCGAGACCAAGGCGGCGGACCATGGCGGCCATGAGATCCGTGATCGATCCTCGAGCCATGCTCAAGATTTAATGCCACGCCGCTTGTCGCGAGCCCCGAGCAGCTTGCTTTCGGGGATGGGGTAGCCTGTGAGCCGGCTACACGAGGTCGGTCTCAGCAGCACGCCATCAGAACAAGAGCATGGTCGGTTGGCGCCGGCCGATGGTCGTCTTGAGTGCAATATATCAATCTGACAGCTAGCCCCCGAGGCTAAAGGGGGAAAGGCCTTCTTGAGGCCTCCGCCTTAAGCCTCTAGACTTCTTAAAGAGGATTGAGTCGTCGGCGAAGACTACCATGGTGCCTGAGCTGCCCTTGCTCGGGAGTGAGGAATCTTGTGGCGAAAAACTCTCACGGTGTCGAGCAATCATGCTCGAGGCGGAGATTTTACTGGCAAAAAAGCTGCCATGATATCCGATTGCCGAGCTCGGAAAAAGGATCTCGAACGAAAAAGGCTGCTGCGGCTTCCGAGCGATCGAGGCTCGGGGAGGCGCGCTCCTTGAGACCGAAAGTGCTTAGTGGGTTCGAGCTAAATAGCGCTTCGGGAGGGCGGGAAAAATTATGCAGTTCCTTCCCCACGAAGCGCGTGGCCGCGCTGCCCCGACAGTTTTGGGAACCGCGCCGGTCGAACTCGCCGGGACGAGCCGCCACGTCGACAATCGGTGCCGTTCACGGCCCGTTCGGCTCCTCCGCCTAGAAATAACGGCGAGAACACTTCATTTGCTTTCCTTCCTTTATTCTCACCACTCGCGACAAGCGCTCCGCCAAAAAACCTCGGCGGCTTCCAAACTTCTCTTCTTCTTGTGGCGGTTCATCTTTCCAAGTCTTCTCATGGCGCGGTTTGGGGCGAGCAAGATCACGGTGGAGAGGCTCCGGGCTTTGGAGGATCTCGGGTACCTGGATGCCCCCACTTGGAGGATCCCGGAGGGCGAGGGGGCCCCGGTGCCGCACGACGACGAGATGGTCACATGCGACCTCTACACCGTCAATGGGCTCCGGCTGCCGGAGAGCGAGTTCCTGGAGGATGTGCTCACGCAATGCCGGTGTGAGCTCACCCATCTGAACCCCAACTCCATCCTTGTCTTGAACATCTTTGCCCATCTCTGCGAAGGCCGTGGGCACCCTTCCTCGCCAAGTCTCTTCTTCCATTTCTACAACCTTTTCGCATGGCCCTTCCGCCACCCGGTGCCCTATATTCGATTGCGACCCGTCCGCCAGTCTGAGTTCCCGCCTTGACCCTCAAGGACTCCGTCTCGGTGGGCCGACCATTAGTTCTACTTGCGGAGGCCGGGACGATTCGCCGCGCTATCTCGGAGCGGCGGCGTAGCGCCGTAGACACCGCGTCCACGGCCAACCACGATGAGGCGGATCGATGGCGATCCACGAGCTCACGAACATGGGGCTGACCGGCGCGACATCGTCGCGACTTCCTCGAATGTGGATATCAGCTGCGGAGGAGAGCACCCTTCTTCAAAATCGGCGGGTGGGGCGACTTCACCGTGAGGCGAATCGGGTATGCCCTCGCCACTCGTGACAATTTTGCTTCACTTGCGGCCTTTCGAACTTGCGATGACATTTTGCGCTGTCGCGATGACAGACCGGGCCCGACTAGGTGGAGAAGAGGGTCGTGAAATGTTTGGGTCCCCAAGGCAAGGAGCTCGAGAGAAGAACTCCAAGTCCCGCCGAGCGTGCTCGGCGGGCGGTGTGGTAAGTAACCTGGTCATTCATGCTCGGGAGAACATCCAAGTCTTCTTGAGCATTTGGCGCCTGAGAGAACATCCGCTTTTCTATGGCGTTCCTTCCTTTGACAGAGAAGCTCGCTTTGGGCCGGCGCGGGCCGAGCTCAATCCAAAGGGGCAGCAGGGGTGCTCGTCCCCGCGGCTAAAACCAAAAGGAGGAGCAGAGGCCATCGCGCCACGGTGAGTGCCCGGACGTCGAAGAGGCCGTGTCGGGCCGGGAATCCTCGGCGGCATATGGAGTCTGCCGATCGCGTGGAGGAGGTAAGCCGCCTAAGGCTTTGGCTGGAGAATTATAGCCTGGAAGTTCAAATCAGACAAATCGCGGAGGAAGATTGATCGAGGAATGGTGCAGAATCGGCGGGAGGCGCCAAGAGGAGCTTGCCGAGCGAAGGACCAACTCGCCTGAGCTACTAAAGCTCGGGAGTTTGGGATCGTCGGTAGGCGAAACCTCTATAACGATGCCCGCATCCGGAAAAATGTTGAGGGGGTCGACATGGAGGTGTCGACCCTAAGGTGGCGAATCACCAGTCCGCCGAAAAGGCGGCCGAGCTGGTGGTCCTAGCGGCGAACTCACTGAGCGACGAAGGAGGCCCGGCCAAAATGGGCGTCGGTCCTGCCCTTGCTCTGTTTTCCTTTGCTCTTTGTTTTGCGCCCGGGCTAACCCCACTCACGGCGTGGATGGTTAATGGCAAGTAGGGCCTTCGATCGCCGCCAAATAGCTCATGAGCTTGCCCATCGCGTGCCTTAAGCAGGCGCGCTATCTTCTTCCGCCGACATCGTGATGGCGAGGCGTGGGAAGCGGCGGTGAGCACGGAAGGAGAGAAGGCCGACCTCACGCCGGGTAAGGGGGCTCAAGAAACACGGGCTCCGGTAACACTGCCGGGATAAGGCGGCACCCCATGAAGCGAACCACACGCTTGGGGGATAAGCGAAGCCTGACGAACAACATGCTCGGGAGGATAGCGAAGGACCCGAGCAGGGGCGCCCGCTCAGAGTGGGCCTGGTGCCGGGACAAACAACGTGCCGGGAGGAGGACTCGCCACCTCGGACAATCCGCCCTTCTTCAAGGATTCGGGCTTGTCGCACCTCTGGGATCCGGCGACATTGACGGGAGATTTATGAGAAGTTAGGGAGAATCTGCGCCGACAAGCGTTGCCGAGGTGAAATTGCTCTGCTACATGATAATTTTCCTTCTTTGGTTTTGTGGGATCCGGCTTAAAGTTTTCTGCCGCAGACTTCTTAAAAGTCTTTGGCCAATTTTGAGGAAGTCTTGATTGTCCCAGACACCTCAGCCGCTTATATGAAGAAAGCCGGACCACTAAGTGGAGGAGAAGGTGGGCGACCTCAAGCTCATGGATACCATAATCGTGAAAAGATGCCGTGAGGCGTGAGCAAAAGAAGTCGTCGAGGCTAAGGGAAGATCCTCGGGCTCGAACAAGAGCTCG
Source organism: Guadua angustifolia (assembly GCA_036346375.1). Classification (NCBI taxonomy): domain Eukaryota; kingdom Viridiplantae; phylum Streptophyta; class Magnoliopsida; order Poales; family Poaceae; genus Guadua; species Guadua angustifolia. The sequence continues at coordinate 61,797,630 of CM070508.1, forward strand.
GCAGGAAAGGTCCGCCACACTTGAGCCAAGGAGGGTGCTGCCGCTTCCGAGAAGAAAGTCTCGCACTCGAGCAAGAGCTGGGCAAGGAAGAAAAGCAGCTAGCTGGCGGAGGAGTCTCTCGCCCTTAGCAGCAAAGGTTCGAGGCTCGATCGGGGAGCTTCAGCGAAGCAGCATGCTCGGACCCTGGAGACCAAGGTGGCTGAGCTTGAGGTGTCGTGCCAGGCCAAGGGAGAGCTAGAGCAGTGGAGGCGGAAAGCTGGTCAGCTGGAGGAAGATCTGGCCCTTAGCCGGGATAAGGTTCTCGGGCTCGAGCAAGGTTTGGAACAAGAAAAACAGCGTGCTCGGGCCCTCGAAGCCAAGGTGGCCGACTGGGCGAGGCGGCCTTGAATGTCATTGCCCTTGCCGACCAAGAAAAAAGGCGGTCGGCAGCTCATGAGAAGCCCAAGAAGGTCGTGGCCTTGCGGAAGGTGATCGATCTTGAGACCAAGATTGCCGACTATAGGCGAAGCTCTGTGGCACTTAGGGGCGGCCGGGTGTGTAGGGTTATCACGCTTTTTTGCCTTTATTGGGGCGCAACTCCTGTTTTACTTGAATGTTGCGTCGGTGGTAGTGCTTCTTTCTTCTTTTTGGTCTTTCTCTTGTTTTTCCTGCAATGGATAGATAGTGCTTAAGCGAGGCGTGCTGCGACAAATTTGTGACTTAGCGACCAAAAACACTTTAAGCTCGATGACCTGCCCCTATCAAGAGCCCCTCGCTGCGAATGAAACTTCGTGCACAGGGTTGCGACGCGAGTTTGTTTAAGTAGGAGAGCGAGATAAAGCGCTATACTTCAAACCAAGCATCGGCCTATCCGGCGACAAGCGTGGGTTAGGGTCGATGTAAAAAACAGCGTGGCTCAAAACTTCTTAACACTTTTTGCGCATGGGCCTAACTTGCATGAGCATGGTCGTGCGAGGAAGAGCGCACGTTTTTGGGACATGGTGTGCGGCGACGCGTGTCTTCCGTCAGAGAGCTAAGTTCGTCACCGACCAAAAGAGCGTCTGTTTGCGACTTGTATCGCGTAATGAATAACTCTGCGGACCAAGGTCGGCTTATTGAGACCAGCGCCTCTGGTGGTAATCTTTTAAGCGTCGGCGTTGGTCGTAGTACCTTAAGCGCTATTCTCGTCGCGGTCCGATTCTCGAAGTGAGAGGTGTTTAGGCGAACAAAAGTTGCATTGATCACGAGCGATCGTGAATTCTGACATAATCACAGAAAGTGGAACATGAGCTTTTAGATATAGAACTTGCGGTGGTCAATGTTCCATGGTGGGCGAGCTCGCGGCCATCCTCCGCCGCAAAGGCGACAGCCCCAGGCGTGACAAAGCGACCGTGAATGGTCCTTCCATTTGGGGAGAGTTTGTTGGCCTTTGGCGTGTCCCGAATCCGGCGGAGGACAAGGTCGTAACTTTGTGAAACTCGAGGCGAATGGACTTAGCTGCGAGTGCTTGCGAAGAGTTTTTGGTAGGCGATGACCGGGCTGTGCCTTTAAGCGAGTTTCTTGAAGGTCAAGGTCGCAGGCGCTTCGCGACCTTAGTGGATGTCGTCGGCGGTGCACCCTTAGGGACCCGAAACACGATTCGGCGGGGAGCATGGCCTCGGCGCCGTGGAACGAGCCGAAGGGCGTCTCGCCAGTGCTTCGGCTTCGATGGTCGCTTACCGACCAAAGAACGGAAGGAGCTCGTCCACCCATGACCCGCCTTGTCGGAAAGGTCTCTGAAGACTCTTTTCTTGATCCCTTGGAGTAGGCGGCGTTCGCTCTTTCGGTTGCTCCATTGCTCTCGCGGATAGGCTCTGGCGAAGGCATATTTTTGTGCCAATGTCTTCGCAGTAGGCTTGAAACAGTTCGCTGGTGAACTGGGTGCCGTTGTCTGTGATGAGGCGATTGGGTACCCCAAAGCGCGTCACCACATTACTGCGGAAAAATCTTTTGGCTGCTTGAGCCGAAATGGTTGAAACGGGCTCGGCCTCGATCCACTTAGAGAAAGTGTCGATTGCGACGAGCAAGAATTTACAACCCTTTCGACCACGGGGAAAGGCAGGATGTCGACCCCAGTCGAGAATGGCCATGAGAGTGGGATGGTTTGCGGTCGTGAAATTTTGGTGGTGGGACTTCTGCGTGGCCAGCACGCAGAACAAGTTGCCCCACGATCGCGGCGTCGTCTGTGCCATTGGCCAATAGTATCCCAGCAAGAATGCCTTACTCACGGCGTCAGGAAGGGCGAGTGGGCTCCACATTCCTCATGGATATCTCGGAGAAAATTAGCCCTCTCCCGAGATTTGCACTTGGAGAGGACTCAAAGTGCCCTTTCTGATACAAGGCGCCATCTACCGGCTGTAGACAGATGACCGCCTTTGCGGTAGGGAACGCTTTCGGCTTCTCCCTCGGGCAATGTCCCATAGGCGAAATCTTGGATGAATGGCGCCATCAATCCGCACCTTGCTCGAGGAAGGAGGCGTTGCCGCCGCCTCGATGCCTCCTCTCTGAGAGGAATGGAGGGCTTCTTGCAGATCCTCGGTTAGCGCCGAGGTGGCGGGCATCTGGGGTGGTGCCTCCTCTCAGAGAGGAATGGAGGCTTGTGCGGCTTTCGACTAAGCGCCCGGGGGCGGACCTGCGAGAACCGACCTTGGAAAGTTGGTCGGCCGAGTGAATTATCCTTCACAGGGGATGTAAAGTACTTGAAATTTACAATACCGCTCCATCTTCCTCACTTCAACCAAGTAAAAGCGCCATTGAGCGATCGGAACAACGATACTCCTTATTGACTTGGTTGATGACCCGGTGTGAATCGCCTTTCACGGTCGGTCATTTGGACTCCGGCGCCTTGGACCCTCGGTCCGACCAAGAGGTTTTCATACTCGCCGCATTGTTTGTGGCGGGAAGTGTAATTGAATGACGTCTTGGAGCTGTTCCTTGAGGACACGATAACGCCGCCGACCGGCGTTAAAGCTTCGGGACCGTCGAAAATACATGGTCAATGACCGGCCTCGGTTCGTGGTCCTTGGTGGTGGGGTTTGGGCTGGGTTCATTCCATTCCACCACGAAGTCCGCTAGAATTTGAGATTTGATCGCGGTCAGGGCGGAGAAGTGGACATCGAACTCTGCGAGTTCCATGGCCCACTTCGCTATCCGACGTGGCGTCGAGTTTCTTAGGATCTCCCTAAGTGGAAAGCCGGTCGGGACAATGACCTTGTGAGCTTGGAAGTAGTGGCGCGGCTTCCTCGAGGCTACGAACAGCGAGTATAAAGTTCACGGACCTCGGGTGCGCTCCCGGTCCGTGCAACACTTCGGCGGCGTAGTATACGGACGCCACTGCGTCCCTTCTCGCTCTCTTGCCCGACCGCGCTTCTGCTGGGCGTCGGCTGCGAGTATAGCAAGCGGCTCCCAGACCTTGGCGTGGCCAAGATCGGGGGGCGACAGCTTGCTTAGTTCCTCGAATGGCGGTTAACCGTGCATCGGCGAAACCATCATGCTACGGGCGCCTTAAAGAAGGGCAAGCCGCGCCCCGGCAAAAATGAAGCGGCTTAAGCGGCCATACGTCCGTCGGGGTTTGAACCTCCTTCTGCGAGCTTGGGGGCGCATTCTTTGATGGCCTCAATCTTCTCGGGTTGGCACCGATGCCTTGCGGCCGATGATATGCCGAGCACTTTACGATTTTACACCAAAACACACTTTTCGGGTTAAGTTTTTATTCGATGTCTCTGAAGATTACAAAAGGTCTCCTCAAGGTCGGATACATGGCACGAGGATTTTACTCTTAACTACGATATCATCTACATATACTTCGTGTTCGGCCTATCTGCTCTGGAAGGTCTTTTTGCATCAATATTTGGAAGGTCGCCCCGTTAGTAGACCGAAAGACATGGTGGGTGTGGCGAGCGTGCGAAGGCGTGATGAAGGAAGTCTTCTCCTCGTCCCCCGGAACAAGCCAATCGGTGATAGCCGAATAGGCGTCCAAAAACTCATTACAGGACTCGCCGTCGCGTCTACCGGTGGTCGATCTGCCGAAGAAAGATTGTCGCCAGACGCAGCGGCGTTCAAGCGATGTGGTCTACACATCGCCATTGCCCCCTTCTTCTTGTGATGATTGGGTTTGCTACCACTCCGTATGTCCAGAGCCTCTCGTGGCCGGCCTTAAGGAGCTTATCGAGTTCCTCCCGGGATGATTACTGTTTCTCGGGGAAAATCGCTGAGCTTGGCGCCTGAGTCTTTGTCGGTGAGCAGCCCACTGTGCTCGATCACCCCTTGGGACCGGGCATATCGGATGGCTCCCGGCGAACACGTCAGAAAACTCCTCCGGAGGAAGGTGACGAGCTCGAGTTCCTATTGGGGTCAAGGAGGACCCGGATGGAGGACCTTGGTTGGGTCGGCCTCGTTGAGAGGGACCGCTTTGGTTTCTCCTCCGGTTTGGAGGGTAACTTTAGGTAGGAAAGGCGCCGGCGCTTAGTCGGAAGACCCGTTGAAGCGATTGCCCGACCATGTCGAGGACTTCTCGTCGCAGACTCAAGGCCGCTACGTGGTGCGCCCTTCACGCGGTGGCAGCGCCCTTGGGCAGGGGACCTTTAGGCCTTGGTAGGCGTGATGCGTGGCGGCCATGAACTTGGAGAGGCCGCACTGCCAAGGATGGCGTTAGGGCCCGACACGAAGTCCACGACCCGAAATTGACCGGCTCGGTCCGGAAGTTCGCGTGTCCCAGAATGTTACGGGCAAGGCGATCTGGCCCAAAGGCTTGATCGAGTCTGGGGACAATCGAAAGAACGGAGACAGCGATGCTCTTGATCTTGGAGCGAGGGACACATCTCGTCCAAGACCGAAGCGGATATGAGGTCAAGGAGCTCCGCCATCGATCAAGACCCGGCCAACTTTGCGTTGTTGATGGTCGGACTTCGACCAGCGGAGCTTACGGGGTTTAGTCATTCCAAGGGACAATCATCCTTGGAGAGCGTGGCCGAACCTTTCGGACCACAGTGGGTGTCACGGGGGGCTGCCTTGGGCGATGTGGGTGACCTCGCGTGGCTTCCTTTAAATCCCTTCGGATTTGTAGGCGAGAACCCCGAATATGGCGATGTGATTATGGGGCTCTGGTAATCCATGTAAATAAATGCGTCGGCGGCGGGGCCTTTGCCTTTGCTTGCTCTCCCCTTGCTCGAGAGAGCGGCATGGGGCCCTCGCCCTTGTAAAATTTCTCGAGCGTCGCCCAAGTCCTCTGATTCGCGGAGGTCGTGACCGGCCACCTGATGGAGAGGGCAGAAGCGGTCGCCCGTGGGGGCGCCTTCTTCGCCCGGGTTTTGGCGTCGCGACCTTGGTCATCTGGCCTTAAGTCGGCGTCGCTGATCGCTTCTTGCCATGGCGCGGGCCGACCACGCCCGCCCAGCGCCGAAATGGCGAAGCACGAGCGGTCGTTGCTCGGCGGCGCGACCATGTCCGTGTGCGACTTCTTCTTCTTCTTGACCTTCTTCTCCATGAGCCGAGGGTCTCTTGCTCGGCGCCTTCGAGGCGGTGGCGGTAGCTTGCCTTCATCGAGTGCCTTCTTCCATTGCATGGCCGTCGGCGTTCGCATAGCGGTCGGCCATCTGAAAGCGATTCGTTGGCGATAGGTCGGGGTGAATCTCAAGTCTTGTGTGAAGCGGGCGTCACGGACCCGAACTTGAAGGCGGACCACCGCTTCGTCAAGATGCTCGGGATGGAGTTTCTTACCTTTATGAACCTTTGGGCGAAATCGTAGGCGTCTCCTTATCCGTTTGGATGAGCACGCTCGAGTCGCGCTTCGTTGCTCGGGCGGGTGTAGCACTTTGGAAGTTCGCGGGAGGAGCCTCCGAGAAGCTGCCTCCACGGCGGATTGATCCCTCCTTTTGGTTAAAGAGCCATGTCTGGCGGGCCGTCGAGAACCGTCGGGAGGTAGTTAGCCATGACCCCTTCGTCTCCATGGCGGCTTTGGATGGCGGTGGAGTAGATCGAGATGAACTCGTCGGGTTTTGGGTCCGTTGAAATGCTCGATGTGGCGGGCTTGAATTTGCTCGGCCACTTGGCGTCATGAGAGGACACCGAAAAAGCGACATCGAACGCAAGACCATCGTGGTGAGCCCTCCGGGTGTGATAGTCGCGGCGACGGGGCGAAGCGGTCTTTGGCGCGCAAGGTGAAGCGAAGAACACGCCCTCACGGTGGTGTGTGATGGCGGGTTCGATGTGGAGCATCTGGGCGCTCACGCAGGCGGGCGAACGCCCGTGAGCCCGCGAGCTGCCGGGAAGTACTCGGACATCCTCACGGTCTTGGCGCTGCTTCCGGGGTTCTCCCGGCGGGGCTTCGGAGGCCACGGCCAAGAATGGCGCCTAAGGTCGAGGAAGCATCCGGGGCCCTTGGACGTCGAAGGTCTGAGCCCGATGTCGTGGCGAGCTTTTCCATGTTTTTCGACCACGAGGCCCCCATGGCCGCCAGTCCGCTGGTTAGCGAGTTACAGAGGCGCGCCAAGCCGTCGCCATGGCGCTCGGCGCTTCGGCGGCTCGAGGAGGCGGCGGAGGCGACCTGGAGGCGGCGGCGCTTCGTACTCGAAACGATGGCGGGTCTCGCGAGCTCGGTCTCGGCCCGGCACCGGCTCCGCCGCGGATTGGCGGTGGGCGATCGCCGAGTCCCTGCACGAGATAACCGGTGCTCCTCGCCATCGTTATGCGGCGAGGAGAGGCCGAGACGGCCGTTCCTCGTGGTCGTCCTCCCTTCCCGCCATGCGAACCGGCGGGAGGACCCGAACGCCGCAGGCGACACCGAAGTGGTGTCGTGCGACACGATCCCCAGGCTGGCTTCGAGCGGTGGGGTGGCCAGCATCACATAGACCGCCAGATTCTTCCCATAGCGAGGTATTTGGCCAGGCGGAGGAAGCGCTCGTCTTTGCAGCCCAGGGGAAAGACTCCGGTTTGGTGTAGCCTTCGGATCGACCGCACCACCCATGCCGTCGGCTGGCGTAGTATTCGTCGCCGTCCTCCACGTCGTCGAAGCCGCGAGGTCTTGATTGTCTTGCGAGTTGGGCATCCTCGGGATTCCTTGCGAAGGACTTGATCGATCCCCACGACGGCGCCGGTAGTCGGCGATTCGGGACGAGGGTCGCCGCGAGCTTACTTGTTGAATGAGGATCAACCTAAGACCCTTTTCGCAAGGGCTATCGTCCAAGGGTATGCGAGCTACTGGTCGGGGTGGATGAGACAATCGAGGAACACACGAAGTCGTTTTTAGTGCAGTTCGGCCTCTCACGGAGGAGATAACAACCCTACGTCGATGGATTCACTAATGAATATGGGCGGTTACAATGTGCTTGCTCGGAGGAGCCTCGAACTAGCCTAAGGACTCCGAGGAACAAGCTTTATGTACGAGCATGTGTGGCACCGAAAAGCCACCCTCAATACATCGTGCGAGGATTTATAGAGATTCTGAGAGCAGGTTATTTATTCTGAGCGCTCTCTTGTAGAGGCGTCTTGATCTTGCAGCAGCGCCACCCGCCGGTACCACGCGACGTGGGAGCGACAGCCTTGAGACCAAGGGCGCGGACCATGGCAAAGCGAGATCCGGGCGGTCGATCCTCGAGCAGCAAGCGCATTTAATGCCACGCCGCCTTATCGCGAGCCCCGAGCTTGGCTTGCTCGGGATGGGAGTAGCCCGTGAGCAGACTACGAAGTCGGTCTCCAGCGCCATCCGGGCAAGAGCATGGTCGGTTGGCGCCGGGCTTCGATAATCGTCTTGGTACAGTATATCCAATCCCCGACATTATCTTTAAAAAATCAAAAACAAAATGGACATAATTGGGACAGTAAACTTGCAGGTTTTTCTAAATTTTCTCGAGTGTGATCATGATGTAAAATTTTTATAACAGATTAAAATTATTTTATTACTATTCTATAAAATTTTGAAAAAAATTTAATTTTTTGTCAATAAAATCTATAAAACCATTGAACTTCATTTGTTATACTATATTACAAAAACCAAAAGAGAGAACATAAATGCTATTATGCCTTGTAAGAATTTTATAAATTCACTGGAGTGTGATCATCATTCAAAATTTTTATGAGATCTTAAAAATTTCCTTATAAGTCTAATGTAAAATTTTCAAAAATTTTATACCTTCTTTTATCACTAAAGCAAATCTATGTATTAATTATCAGGCTTTTATCAGCACGTAGCACTTTCAGAATTTTTGGAACTTCTTCAAGCATGATAATCATATGAAACTTTTATAAAAACATTAGTGATACAGTAGGACCTTCCAAAAAATTTCCAAAATATTCTGACATGGTTTGAACTATTTTTCATTCCGTTCAAATTTGCCGGTAAGGCTTTTATCAAGATTGTAGCACTGTCCGAATTTTTAAAAATTCTTAAATCTTGATCACCATTTGAAAATTTTATTAAAACATTAGTGATTCATCTGAATAATGCAAAAAAAATTCAAAATTTTCTAACGTCGTTTGTACCATTTTTCATCCGGTTTAAACTTGTTGGTCAACGTTTCATCGGGACAATACCAATGTTTGAATTTTCAAAAAATCCACAGAACTGATAATCACCTTAAAATTTTATGAGAACATCTCTAATGTGTTAGGAACCTACAAAAAAATTTCAAAATTTTGTAATCGTTTGAACCAATTTTGATCAGTGCATTTTGCTGAAATTACCATTTAAGGGCAATTTCGTGAAATTTGATGACAAACAAACGGTTTGAATTTTGAGCAGTTTCGGCGAAAAACGAAATTCGGCCGAAATTTCGGATTTCAGGCATGTCCGGTTTTTTTGCTAAAACGAAATTTCTATCCCTGACATGTGGTATATGTACATCCTGGTGTATAGACATGACATATGCTTCTACCATGAGTCCATATATACGCGATACCACCGTTCACACACAAGGAGATCTAGCTTGCTTCTAATTGTTGAAGTATGAGTATATTATTTGATTTTCCTCATAAACTTAAGTTTACAGGTGAACTGATTGATATATGCAATTTAATATGACATCAGAGTCTAAATATTCGAAGTTCAAGATCCAGCTAACACAATACTAAAGAAATAATTGCACCCACTTTGAGTTCACGTCTTGAACCTGATGGAGCCTAGATGTGAGGAGGCGTGCTAAAGTATGAGTATATTACATATCGTTTCTCATCAGCTTAAATTTTTAGATGAGCTGTTTGATGAATCATGCAACTCAATGCAAATTATCGGGTCATGACCATCACAACGATCAGACAATCAGGGAATCGGGATTCTGCGAGGCTTCACACACACCCTCCACTCCCTCTTCTATAACGGGTCCTAAAATACACTTGTCCCTGTCACATTTTGGTCGGTTTATTTGATTTTTTCAAAAATTAAAAATTGATCAATTTTTGTTAAAATTTCCAAATTCTGATCAAATTTTCAATCAATCTTTTCGTCTTGAAGTACACCGAAATAACCGAAGTGTGAAGATTTTTTTTAACGAAATAGGCTCCACTACGACACCGAGAGCGCAGTAACTCATAACTGTGTAGTAGCTTGTCAATTTCCTACGGCATCTACCTACCGAACATTCGAGACAAACAAATGAGGACACCTGCTCGCTCGATCACTGTGATGAGCAGTGGGAGGAACGAACAACATGTAGCGCCCTGGAGCCTATAAATGGCGGCCATCTCCCACGCCATGGAAGGCAACCAAGCTCAAGAACACATCCATCCATCCATCTAGCTAGCTAATTAAGCTGCCTCCTCGATCTCTTGCGACGTAACACACAGAATGTTTCGCGCCAAGACCACCGCCAAGGCCGCCGCTCCCGCCAACGGCGAGGTGAGGGTCGAAAAGGTCGACAAGATTGCGTCCGTGAGCGGCCGCACAAGGCCAACAACGGTGACGGAGAAGCCGGCTGCCGATGTCACCATCTACGGGTGCAAGATCGGCCCCCCGGTCGTGGGTCGTGTGGCTTCAGCGAAAGACATCAAGCGATACATCGACTTGAAGAAGCAGCAGTTTAATGAGCCGTCAAAAGTGTAGTTTAAGCAGCAGTTTAATTAGCAAATCGTATTATATATGCAGGCCTACTGCGATGCTTACGTGGAATTACATGACACCTTTAGTTGTATCATGCGAGCTGCTTGTCTATGATATATAACACGATATTATTGACTATGTATCATTGCTTCTATCATACTTGTCGACTGGTTTCATTCTTTAAGTCTGTTTTCTTCACGGGTTAATATCTGAACTTCTGAATGACCTGAAATTAGCCGGGCCAACAATACAAAAGCACAGCCTTAGACTTGTTTGAATGAGTGGTAATTTTTCTTCTAAAAAAAATTCTGCAAGCTCGTCTGGAATTTTTATTTAGGGTGTATAGAGAATACCTAAGTGTTTTCATGTTAAATAGCACTCAAATTTTAAGCGATTTAATTGATGAAATCAATTTGTTTCCTCTTCTTATATTTGAGTACTCTAAAAGCAAAAAAACAGTGCTTACAAACAAAAAAACTAATCAAGTGTCACTTAGCAATGCCCTTTTATTAAACAAGTAGCTTCCTGTCCTTTGCTGATTGATAATGATATGTAGGTCCTTATCTTACATGCATACCACTGACCTGGAACTTTGTAAATATCTCAACTATCAGATTTACCTGCACAACTACACGACTAGACATTAGATGCAATTGTCTGTGATATCTAACTCTACTTTCAATAATTGAAATACAATTATAATTAGTTATATAACTCTAATATTCACATGTGATTAATTTGCATAGAAATAATCTGACCCTCACAAAAATAAATGGTGGATATATTTCTCTTTTTCTTTCGATTAATATGAGAATTTTTAGCTTTTTTAGGATTATTGTGTGATTTTCTTACCCTTAAAACAAAGATGTGCCTTAAATATCACTGGTTGTTTTTATTTATATTGATTTGGCACTATCTCATCTTAGGATGTTCTAGGATTTTTGTTTAGTGTAAGACAGTTCAGAAAAATGTTGTAGGCAAGCACAACTACAGTGGTTCTAGTCAGTTGAAATTTTATCATGGGCATAACTACTACAATGTCAGTTACTTTATTTGTGTTTGTACAATTGCTGATGGATTGCTCGAATGTTGCGGTACTTTTTTTTTTAAGAATGCAGTACTTGTTATAGATCAAATGATGCACTAGATATGAAAGATCATACGAAGGTTTATCTATGTCTGTGATGAGTTATTGACAATGTTTGAATATGTGGTGCTCAAGTTTGAGTTTAATTTGAATTCTATTTTGAGTATAAAGCAATTTGAGTTGCTGCTAGGTCAAAAACAGCATTACCAGCTTTGTTGGAGCGGTAGTGCCGGCCAGACGGAACTACCGGCCTGGGATTAGTGGTAGTGCCGGCCCTGTGGTGCTACTAGCCGTATGTGTGGTAGTTATTTTACAGAGAGATGTTTTTCTCTGAGTTGTGCTGAGTGACACTACCAACGTGGTAAGGGTGGAAGTATCGGGGTTGCGGTACTATTGGGTCCTAGTTGGCGATATTTAATTTCTAGGGAGTGTTCTCTAAGGAATTTTTAGAGTAGCGGTACTACCGGCTACCAGGGAGCGGTAGTACCGGACTTGCAGTATTACCGGCCCTGGGTGGTGGTAGTACCGATTTTCCAACAAGTTGTGGATGATGGTTTGCATTATGTGTTGGTTAATGCATATATTGTGAATAGTGCTATATGATGGTTTGCTTGTCTGTGTGATTGCAAAACTTCGGTGCTACGTCATGGTGAGGTGAAGGCGAGACCGGGGCTAAATTAGGAGAGCTAAGGTCCAGAACGGTCAAGAGACACCGGAAGATGATCAAGGTCGGAAAGTGGTTGCAAGCAAAGAAGATAAGGAAGCTGAGGATGATGCATTGGTCATGGATATGGCGGGTAATGGTATTAAACGTAATTAGGTTTAAATGCCCAAACACAGTGAAAAAAAATGTTCTCTAGAAAAAAACTATCGCTCACTCACCCAGTAACACCGCAGGGTTAGCACTACCGCTATCCTAGGTCAATAGTGCCACCTGGCCGGCACTACCGCCACTACAAGGCGATAGTGCCGTCCAACACTAACGGCACATCAAACTGCTTTAAATTTAAAATAGAATTGAAATCAAACTCAAACTTGAGTACCACATACTCAAACACTGTCAATAACTCATCACAAATATAGATAGATCTTGGTGGCCTTTTATTCTGCTTTTCAAACGGGCCTTAAATCTTTGGAGAACACATATTTGGAGAACACATATTATACTACTTGGCATTTGAAATTACCGGATGCAATTAGTGGTGGTATATTCGCAAGATTATGATAAGATCTTGTACTTTTGAGGATTGCTTAGTTCCGGTCGCGGATTGCTAAACGTGTCGATTATTATGACTAATCAGGTTCCATTACATAAATTTGGTAGGAGAGATTCCATATATGCATACTAGCAAGGGCATTACTTCGCCAATCTTAGCAGCAACTTTAGGCTTACCATTTTCCAAAGGGAAGAACATTTGGCAGTAACATAATAGCGATAAAGAACCACACACTTTCATCAGAAATCCCCTGCGAGTATGAAATGGAAAGCAACTTTTGCTACGCAGCACGCAACGAATCGAGTTCTTTTGCACGCAGCGAGTAATTAATTACGTACCCTTTTTACCCCTTTTCTTGATTCATCCATAAGAAATTGAAACCACGATTTGATCATGGTGTCCATCTGTTTCTACTTGGATTCCTCTGTTTTGCCGCCCTAAAATTTTACCTACAGCCTCGTGAAGAGCCGTCGGAGATACGTACAGGACTTGCCCGATGGCTTCGCTTGAACAAAACTGTGAACTGTGCGTGCGTCTGATATCGGATTCCACCGTTGCTTGGTTTCGTCAAATTAATGCCTCTATCCAATCCGATCTCTCTCCGGTTTATGGACAGAGCTAACTAGCTTCGCCTCTAGTTACCTAGCTCATAGTTCTAGAGAAAATTTTACAGTAAATATCTAACCTATTAAAGCCAAAGGATTTCCAGAGCAACCGGGCCATCCACGTGTCGTTTGGTGATTTTACGAAAAAGCCCCTCCATTTCTTCGAAATTACGGATAAGTCCCTGTGTAATTTTATGTGAGACGAAGATTTTTTTTTGCCTTCGCATTTGGGTCCCTGGCACGGTATTTTATGGAAAAGCCTCCCGTTAATTTCAAATCGCGAACAAGCCCTTTTTAATTTTTCGGGATAGCGAATAGGTTCAAAAATAACAAACATGTCCACCTTCTTCACGTTGGTCCTTTCTCCGTTTTTCCGGAGGCAAGCGAAGGATTTCGAGCAACAGGCCACCCGCGTGTCGTTTAGCGATTTTGCGAAAAAACCCCTCCGTTTCTTCGAAATTACGGATAAGTCCCTGTGTAATTTTCTGTGAGGCGAAGATTTTTTTTTTGTTTCGCATTTGGGTCCCTGGCACGGTATTTTATGGAAAAGTCTCCCGTTAATTTTAAATCACGAACAAGCTCTTTTCTAATTTTTCAGGATAGCGAACAGGTCCAAAAAAATAACAAACATGTCCCTGCTTCTTACGTTCGGGTCCTTTCTCCGTTTTCGAGAGGCAATGAAGAATTTCCAAACAGCAAGACCATCCACGTGTCGTTTGGCGATTTTGCGAAAAACCCTCCATTTCTTGAAATTACGGATAAGTCCTGTGCAATTTTACGTGGCGAAGATTTTTTGCCTTCGCATTTGGGTCCACAGCGCATATTTACTGGAAAAGCCACCGTTAATTTCAAATCGCGAACAAGCCCTTTTCTAATTTTTGAGGATAGCGAACAGGTCCAAAAAATAACAAAGCAGTCCACCTTTTTACGTTTGGGTCCTTTCTCCGTTTTTCCCGGAAAAAATTTTTAAATCACCAAAAAACGGAAAAAATGTTTCCGCCGCCCAAAAAACCCGGAAAAAATGTTTACGCTGCCCAAAAAATCGGAAAAAATGTTTCACTTAAAATCAGGAAAAAATGTTTTTACGCCCGAAAAAAGGAAAAAATATTTTAAATGCAAAAACACAGATTTGTCGAAGATTTATAGCAACTTAGAGATTTGCCAACGGGTCATAACCGCAGGTTTTTTTAAAACATGTATTATTACTCGGTGAACACGTAGAGTACTAGGCTCGACAAAAGAAGGTTGTCATCTCTAATAATTTTTCATCCTTTTTCCTCTAGACTATTTTTCACCGGTGGGTTGTTTTGCGAACATGTACTATTACTTGGTGGACGTGTAGAGTATTAGGCTCGACAAAAGAAGGTTGTCATCTCTAATAATTTTTCGCCCTTTTTCCTCATGTTCGCGTACGGGTCATTCGCCTTTATTTTTCCGTTTAAAAAAAAACCGTTTTTTTTATTCACGGTTGTGTTCTCCGTTTTTCACGGGAAAAAAGTTTTCGTCACCAGAGATATGTGTGCAGCTCTATCTCTAGACTTTTTCCCCAACTCGATTTTCCATCTCGATCTCTGATATTTTTTTAAACATGTATTATTACTCGGTGGACGCGTAAAGTATTAGGCTTGACAAAAGAAGATTGTTATCTCTAATAATTTTTAGCCCTTTTTCCTCTAGACTATCTTTCACGGTGGGTGGTTTTGCGAACATGTATTATTACTCGGTGAACACATAGAGTATTCGACTCGACAAAAGAAGGTTGTCATCTCTAATAATTTTTTGTCGCGAACATGTACTATTACTCGGTGGACGTGTAGAGTATTAGGCTCGACAAAAGAAGATTGTCATCTCTAATAATTTTTCGCCCTTTTTCCTCATGTTCGCGTACGGGTCATTCGCCTTTATTTTCCCGTTTAAAAAAAACCGTATTTTTTTATTCACGGTTGTGTTCTCCGTTTTTCACGGGAAAAAAGTTTTTGTCACCAGAGATATGTGTGCAGCTCTATCTCTAGACTTTTTCCTCAACTCGATTTTCCATCTCGATCTCTGATATTTTTTTAAACATGTATTATTACTCGGTGGACGCGTAAAGTATTAGGCTTGACAAAAGAAGATTGTTATCTCTAATAATTTTTCGCCCTTTTTCCTCTAGACTATTTTTCACCGGTGGGTGGTTTTGCGAACATGTATTATTACTCGGTGAACGCATAGAGTATTCGACTCGACAAAAGAAGGTTGTCATCTCTAATAATTTTTGTCCTTTTTCCTCTAGACTATTTTTGACCGTTTTTCTTAAAAAAGCGGAAAAACTGGGATTACAGTTTTTCCCCATAAGTATTAGCGATCAAAATTTCGCGTAACGCAGCAAACAAATTACATATACCGCGGCGTAGCGCGGGTCATTATCTAGTTATACTAGTTGCATAAACACTCGACATACGAGATATGCCACGTGTCATGGGCGCGGCCCATCCGTGAAAAGAAGACCTTCCGGCCTAGTTATGGAACCAGGAATATTGTTTCCTGATGGTGCTTCCAGATTATATCGGACAAGGGAGGTCGTTGGCCAATCTGCTTCTGGGGCTCATTCCCTAGGGCATTTGTGCTGGAGCTACCTATATCTAGTTAGGGCGCCATTTCCAGCTCAATATTCCAACGCATGCAGGCAGCGTTAGAGAATGCGATCCATGGAGCAAGTCTCCTGGTGTCGAAGGCACCTGATGCGTCCGCTGCAACGTGCAGACGCGCGTGCAACTTTTTATCAATGGATCAATCTCGACAAATAGATAGACAGACAGATAGATAGTGCAGTACTTATAGGCTAAGGGTGTGTTTGGTAGAGCTTTAGTTTCACCAGATCTATAGATCTAGTAAAGTTGGGTATTCCTAACTCCACCAGATCCGTGGAGTTAAAGCTGTGTATACATTAAAAGTGTTTAGATGGATCATCTTATTTACATTCTAGGACAAAAATATAAACTTAATTTACTTTATTTTAGCCTATAAGTTTCAGATCTCAAATGAAGTTAGGATCTAGAGCTCTACCAAATAAACCCTAAGCATGCAAACGTGGAGCGATTTGAGCAACGAGATAGATTTTCGATTAGCTGCTGGTTGCTCGATCAATCGATGTTGATGCTGGATTTTGTCCAAATATGAGGAAGGGGTGCTTGGTCACGCCCTGAATGTATAGAGATGAAATGCTGTGCATGTATGCTGTACAAATCAGGAGCTCTTTTACGTACAATAAATTCAATACGAGCCGTTTATTTTTTTCGATCTAATGAATCAGATTGGTTAGAATTTATTTATACTTCCGCTAGTAGAAGAGTAGTAGAAATATCCTTAATAGATTAACGGCTAGATCTAATTTCTACTAACCACTATATATTACCAGTATAATATACGTAAAATTTTTCGACCATGAACCATGTGGCCGTAGCCCTTGCCTGCCGCCCCTGAGCTACACATGTAAGTTGGGAAGTTGGGTTGGTATCTCAAGT
This sequence comes from Guadua angustifolia, assembly GCA_036346375.1. Taxonomy (NCBI): domain Eukaryota; kingdom Viridiplantae; phylum Streptophyta; class Magnoliopsida; order Poales; family Poaceae; genus Guadua; species Guadua angustifolia. The sequence goes on from CM070508.1 coordinate 61,814,090, forward strand.
GGTCAAATCTGTGCCCTTCTCCTGTTAGGCCCTATTTGCGATATAGGAATTTCATAGGACATAATTCAATTCTAGTAAAAGCCAGGGAAAAACTCTCACTTTCCGGATGGAGCCGTAAACCTTTTGGAAAATGCATATCATATCGGTTGGCGTGTTGAATAACCAAAATGGAATTAGTGGTGATATATTCGCAAGATGATGATAAGTATTGAGTTGCATGCACCAGTTAGTTCATCCAAAAGCTTAAGTTGATAAGAAAAGGTGGGCAATTCACTTATACTTCAACACTCTCTCTCATGTGCAGCTCTCTCAGGCATAGGATGTGGAATAGAAATGGGCTGCAATTATTATTTTTTAATTGCGCCACCCGGGTCTTGAACTCTAGACCTCTTGGCTCTGATACCATATTGAGTTGCATACACTAGCCTGTTCCCCAAAAGCTTAAGCTGATGAGGAAAGGTAAGCAATTCACTTATACTTCAACAATAAGCTCTTACACTATTGGAGATTGATTAGTTGTATAGTCGCAGCCGAAGATTCCTGATTGTGTCGATTATTCTGCTAATCAGATTCCACTGCCAAACTAATTTGGTAGGACAGATTTGATGCGTACTAGCTAGGGCATGCCTTGGCCAATCTTAGCAGCAACTTTAGGTTTACGATTTGCCAAGTGAAGAACATCTGGCAGCAATATAATGACAGCATAGAACCACGCACTTTCATCAGAAACATCCTGAGAATTTGAAATGGAAAGCAACTTTTACAATGCGGCGCGCAATGAGAACACGGCATCTCTTTGCCTTCCTTTTTAGAATTAAACAAGAGTGGTGTTTTTATGCTTTTTCTTTTGACTGTTGCGTAAATATTAAAGCATGAGTAAATGGTAGATAGTGATTATTTACTCCTCCACTTGCGTTAAGATTTGTGCAACTTGTATTGAGAGAGAAAGTATTGAAGCACTGCTCAATTAACAAAGCGCAATTTGATCATGGAGTTTGTGCACCTTGTATTGAGAGAGAAAGTATTGAAGTACTGCTCAATTAACAAAGCGCAATCTGATCATGGAATCCATCTATTTCCACTTGGCCTTCTCTGTTTTTACCACTATGAAGTTTTACCTACAGCCTTGTACAGCGCCGTCGATGATACATAACGTTCCCGATTGTTTCACTTACAAAAAATTCGCCCTCAGCAATAAAACTCTGAGCTGTGACTATGATATCGGGTTTAACCATATCGTGCTCAGGACATGTACAGTAGTATAGACGGTGATTGTCTGTAATACACATCCATATCATCTATAGGTCGAACTAAAGACAACTCATACAACAGATTATCTATATAATCGTATGTAACGGTGTCTCACACAATTAATAGACTATAACACAATATAAAACCGCCTATCAGACCTCCTGTCAAATAGTAGACATTATCTTTCTCTCTTCTTTTTGAAAATCTACGTAGCATAGGTTTACAAACAGGTGACATGTACCGCTACATATCCTCTTAGTTACCGGGCCTTTTTATAAGAACAAGTTACCTAGCTTGAAGTTTTTTTAAAAAAAACACTCATATGCAGTGGGCCACGTGTTGCGGCACACTGAACAGCCAGCCATCCATGACCAATGACCAAAGACCTTCCTGGTCAGGTAATGGAATTAGGAATATTGTTCCCCGGCGATGATTCCAGGTTATTTCAGACAAGGGAGGTCGCTGGTCTATCCTCTGCTTGCTTTTGCCGCCGGGCTCATTCCCTCGGCTCCATTTCCAGCTCGATTCCTGGACCAATTACAACGCGTTGCACGCAAGGTGAGAGAGAGAGACAGAGCCCCATTGATGATGGAGTCCAAGTCTCTTCAGTGTGGAAGGCACCTGATGCTGCCTCTGCTGGAGCGCGCATACGCTCGCGCCTTTCCGTCGAACGCTAGCTAATTATCAGGCATGCAGACGCGGAGCGGCCTGAGCAACGCACGGTAGATTTTGGGCAGATCTCATTCGCGCGTGATCATTCAGCAGGCTGCGACGGCGACCGCCATATATGGTCGATCGATCCCTGCAGTGCTGTGAGCTCAGCTTGCTTAGATCAGCCGCTCTTTCGCTCTCAAACGTGTGCTTGATCTTTACAAGGTTACGGTTTAGTAAGTAATTAGTAAGATTAATAATCAGGATCAGTGGCGTAGCCAGGGAGCTTGAGTAGCCTCAAGCCCACCTTCCGGCGCTGGTAAGTTCCTGTCTCCATTGTAGCTCTAATTGCAATCTTACGTACAATATATATCACATTTTATGAGAGAATGAGAAAGAGCGAGTGTTGGATCTCGGAAAAACACTTTCGAAATTATCTGTGTATCCAGTACTAGCCCAGAAAAATCTAGTACACACAACAGAAATGTTATCACAACATACCCAACGTATTTTATTAATAATCGGAGTTTGTAATAATTATGGCACGTAGGTCAAATAAAAGATTACAGCGAAAACAGAATAAAACCAGTAGTAGAACTCAATAGATTCGCCACAGGCAATTAACTGTGGCGGCGTCCTAGTTATCTTGGTCTTCACCATTTAGAGATACTCCTCTAAAAAGATAGAGTAAGCAAGGGTGAGTACAAAATTACTCCGCAAGTCACACAGTAAATACAGTATCAATGAAGGGTCACAAAGGAAGGCACAATATGGTTCATTTGAGCATGAAGCAATATTTCAAATACAATAATAAATTTTCAAAGCGTAATTGATATAGTAAAAACTGAGTTTTAATCAAATTTTCAGCACAGGCACCAACCCGGAGTTTCATCCTAAGTTTTCCTATGTCGACTCTCTCTACATATAAACAACTTTTCTGAAAAACATTTTGAAATCCAAAGTCTAGTCCGTGAAAGGCTTGCTCGGCATGTCTATAACCGCGGGCGCAGCTAATCGATTAGTTTTACACTCTGCACAGGTTGTACAACTTTACCCACAAGATATGATTATCTCCTTTCGCCCAAATACACACTTCCTTCGGTGTGTCGGCAGAGAAAATCATGACAAGACCCCTATAAAGCTGCATCCACGTAGTTATGCCCGCTAAGGTTCCACCGCTGGTAGGGTTAAATCCGCCCAGTCCATAAACCCCCTCTTTGCGCCGAGTGATAGCCTTACACCTACTGCCACTTTCAACCTAATGGCATGACTGTTCATGGTATGTCGCAATACGGATAGCCAGGTCCGTCCCATTTCATACTTGTGGTAGTACGGTAAGGTTTTACATTCAGCGTAACACAGACCGATTTCTTAATTGACTAAGCGAACTTTCACAACCCTTGTGCCTCACGCACCCGCCAATCAACCATTCTCGTCCGGTCTAAATCACATTTTCACTTTCTTTTGAATAACATCATCTTTCATAACATCCTATGGTGCACCGACACCAAGGAATAATTTTATTTTCAACACAAATCTTGTTTTGGCATAAATCCCCAAAAAATCATATATTCATGTCTAAGCATGTCAAAGCCATTTACTATATAGCACTAGTTAATATCACACTAATGTATCAACCAGTGATATTTTTCTCTAAGGTGACAAGGAATGAATATTTCAAAGTCAATTGGGGTCATAACAATTAGAAGTAACTAATCATTTAAAACTGAGATTTAAATTACATTGATAAAACTATGCATGCAATAATTTAAATCAAAATATAATTTTAAATTATGGGATCAACATGTTCAAGGGTATGAGTTGCCTTGGTCGAAGGGTTGAAACTCGAGATCGTCGACAGTGAACCGTTTCGACTCTCCGAAATCTATATGCAAAAAACAACCAATTTCAAATAAAATCCAAGTAAATTCAGATAAAACACCAAACTAGTACTATCATAAAGTTTACAATTTTTTTAGATAAATTTAGAAGGAAAAATGGAGACAAACGGAGTTGAAACGGGCAAAAACGGGGCAGCGCGGCAGCCGGAGGGGAGGTGCGCGGTGGTCGGCGATGAGATGACTGGAAAAGCGCGATGCGACGACGATTCTTACCTCGTGAAAAACGATGAAATAGGAACGAAATGGCTCGGGAGAAGTTGCAAAATGGGTTGCTCCTGTCGAAAGGCACTCGGTGCTCCTTTTATAGGGTGAGAGGTGGTCCGAGGAGGGAGCAATTGCGGCGAGAAAAAGGAAATTCTTCGCGAAATTTTGGGCAAAATGAGGGGGATTTGATGGGGAAAATTGCTTTGGAAGGTTGAGGAGATGACGGGGATTTATTTGCCCATGTTTTTGGAAAGAAATGCTGTGAAAATCACGTGTATTTGAAGCTCTAAGACTCATTTCTATGGAGGAGAGAGGGAGAAACTTGTTCTGGCTTTCTTAACAAGGTTGAAGAAGGTTCTGACAGTGGGCCCTATTTTCGGATTTTTCTTGAGCTGAGAGAAAAACACGACGGTAAAAATAGTGAAAAGGTTTTAAAAATATTAGAAAAATTCTCAAAAATACTTTAGAATATTTGAAACTCAATAAAATTATTTTTTGAATTTTTAAACTTTTAAATTTTTCTCAAAAATTCTTTTTAGTGAAACTGAAATTACATAAAAGGAAGACTTTTACAAAAAAAACAGTAAGGTTCCAATTAAATTCCAAATTAAATAAATAGGGAAGCAAATTTTCGGATTTCACAGGGAGAGAGGGGGGTTATAAGTTAATTTGAGATGATGAAATTATGAAATTTTCGTATGTTAATTTTCATTGCGAAATAACATGTCTACATACTGAACTTGATTAATTGAGAATGAAATTATGAATGGAAGGATTATCTGACTAAGATAAAAGAGTCGAATTGATATAATAATTTGCTTTGTTTTTCTATCTAACTTCACAATTGATTTTAGTCTAAAACTACCGTGATTCTGAATTTCGGATGTATAATACATAAATCGACTTGTTTGCGGCGAATTGACCATATTTAGGCTTTGTCTCGAATAAAATTTTGTCATATTTCCACCGTCGCCCGTAGGTATGGACTGTGAGCTTACGCGTGAGATTGATGGTGCCGGCACATGCCATGATAGGGTCGACCTTATGCGTGTGTCAATCTACGGTGTCATTGTAGGTAGCTGTGGAAACTTAGCCCTACAAGTCCCTCCTGTATTTTTATCCTGATTTTGCTACTGATTAGGGTTTATGGCAAACCAGTGCCACATTTTACGGGTGTTTGACTCTGATATATCGCATCGATGTACAAAGTTAGAACCGGCAGTAGCCCTAGCACGAGAAATACGTTCTTACAAAGCACAAGCACGCAAGAGACACGAAGATTTATTAACTAAGTTCAGCAATGCCTCCATCTAGCTAAGAGCCGAATTGCATCGGCTCCGTCCACACGAGAGTACTTCTTTTTATGAGTAGTTTCTTTTTGTGAGTAGTGTGTACCGTGAGGTTCGCTGCTCAGCCCACAATAATATCTCGTACGTGAAACCCATGCAGATCACGTTTGCTTTCCTGAGAGGGCTACATGCTATGTTTTTCCGGACACTGTGCCTCCCCTTTGCATATACGTACCGGGCCATTCGCAAGCTTTCTTTGACAAGCTGCGAACGATCGATCGAGCATAACCAAGCACGTATATTGCCTCGCTCGCACCGAATAAGAACTTAATTCCATCGGCAAGTGAACGCAGGCACGAAATTAAAGTGAAGTCTTCACGTGCTTCCAGACATAACCAAGCACGCTTGATCAATCAGCACATTTTGCTTGGCGTGTTGTTGACGCTAAAAACGTGAAGAGGGTTCCTGGTTGCAACACACTGGACGAACACCGGGTTCAAGCTGTCTTGGCGTGATAATCGATTTGACCCTGCAATCGATAAGGGAAAGAGTTGTAAAATTCAATCAAGCCGATCCTCAAGGTGAATCGGCTAAAATCAAGAATCGGCCAGAAAGCCGATTAGAAGGGTAACTAGATTAGTCGATTAAGACTAATCCGAGGGTAAAAGCGGTCGATTACGAAAAGCGTGCGCAACAAGACAGAACAAATCAAACCTGAAAAAAGCCAATGGCGATCAAACAATCGGCGATGCGCAACTTTATTTGATCGATATCGACTTACAGAGGAAAGATTACAATGCTAAAAAGACTAAGAACTACAGAAAGTAAAAACTGGCAGATGGTTGGTTGATTGTGGATTGTCCTCTTCAAACAGCCTTGGTGCGCCTTATATACCCGCCTAGCCGATCCGAGTCCTGATCCAACATGACAACGTAGTCCGAATCGGCTTTGTAGTTTCCTATCTGGTCTCTAGTTTCCAATTATTATCTGCACGTCGTATAGGATTTCTATATGCTTATCCAAATTTCCCACAGATACTCTCGTACCTTATCCAAACTCATGCTTTTCTGCCGATTCTTCTGGAAATTTCCAAAACTGGTGCAAACATATGCCCCCCATTTTTGGAAGATAACTTGTTATCTTTCAAAAATATGTATCGCCTTTTTCATCGATCGGCTTCTTTGTCCATCGGCTTATTCACTGTTGTTTTAGGGAACCGCGTCAATAACTGCCGCGCCGTAAAATCTCAGTGCGGTTTAATGGCAGGCGTCGCCTCAAATTCATTTCCCGCCACTTTTGCTTTTCACCGTGCTATATATATGCGGGACCCCCACGGTCATTTTACGCTTTCCTGCTCTTCGCATTGCTTTCAATCGGCTTCTGTCCTTTGATCGGCTTCTGCCTTCATCTTCTGTGCACTTCCGCCACTTCAAGCGAACTCTCAGTCGGCTGAATGGATCCTTCTCAGGTACTGATCCCAATCCCTGATAGCGAAGATCAATATTATCTAGGGCCAGTAGGAAACTCAACTGCTGACACCGTAATTGACGAAGAAATCCCTAGACTTCCCCTGTCGGCTCAAGGTTACAATATAACAGAATGGGGAAAAAGTTTTAGGGCTTGGCCGACAGCACTAAAAGGGTGGAGAAGATGGTACATTAGGGTATCGGCCCAAAAAAGAGGGGAATGGGAAAGAATGGGTATAGCTGAATGTCTCCCTCTGAGTCTAGCCAATCCAGAAGCCAACGAGCCCTTGGTGGCCACGGCCTGTTATTTCTGGTCGAGTACTTTCAATGCCTTCCTTTTCGAAGCTGGTCCCATCGACCCCACGCTCCTTGATATTGCTGAATTATGTTGCCTTAGACACGATGGTGAATAGGTTATCGACTTTCAGTGACAAACCCTAGTATAAGCTAATCCGATCCAAAGGCGAAGGGTGGTCAAAGTATATTCAACACAATAATAAAGTAAACGGACTAGTATCGGCTGAGGAGCATGTGGCCTTTCTTAACGTTTGGCTAGATAGGTTTTTGTTCTGTGGAGCTTCCCTTGGCCCGACACAAGTGTACCCGATTAAGTGGCGAGCAATTGGTGGAAGGGCGTCGGCTAGCCCTTGGCAAGATGCTTCTAGGAGCCGTTTATCAAATGATGCATGTTATCAAGTCGGCTCTTCTCTGGTTTTGCCCAGTTTGTTGTTGGCAACATAGGCGGCCCTTTGTGGTTTATTCAGCTCGGCTTTATAGCATATTTAACCGATCCTTATTTCGAACCATTGGAGGACTCGGCTTTTCCTCGCGAGACTACCGAAGGCACCACTCCATGATCTGAGGCGGTCGGTCACACGGAGAGACTCGTGATGTGCTCGATGGCGACACGGGATCACTCCAGCGATTTTAAGAAGTATCTGTCATTCTTTCTTAATTTGGACAACACGGTTTTTAATCAACGGACTTTTCCCTTACACCAATGAGGCCGATTTCCAATGGCCATCGTTCCTTTATCTAGATCTTGTGAGTTCTATGATGTCGAATCGACTTTAAGCTTATCTTAGGATTTTTATCTCCCCGTATTCTCCACGTTAGCTTGAATTCCCTTAGCAGACATTTAATTTGTCGTCGAGTTTTATCATCCTACGTGTATGCCGTCACCGGGCTTTGGCCAAGTAATCCCCTCGCTGCCACTTCTTGAGTGCATTCTTGCCAGAGCCCGAGTAACAAATAAAGCAAGTGAAATTATTTTGGATCTAGCCGGCCAATTTCAAATCCTCGGTTTGCGCATTTTTCACGAATTCTCGCCGAGCTAGTCATTTTTCGCTTGGTGGGCACCCATATCGAAGCCCTTTATTTGGACCGTGCAAATCGGCTATTATAGAGATTCTCTGGGACTTTCACGAGCCGACGGTGGTCTCCAGCAGTAGCAGCGACAGCTCTAGTGAAGATAGCTCGGAATCTTCCAGCTCGTCGAGTTATACTAACTCATCCATAGCTGTAGAGGTATCGGCTTGTTCTAAAAACGCAATCTCTATGCTTGCGGATTTTTTCGTTCCTGCCCTTTCAACCATTTTAACACTTTTGTTTTCTATAGGATGCTACTGCAGGCAACAAGAGTATTGCAGATCCATCGGCAAAAGGATCCAAAGGGAAAAGGCCTCATCAATCAACTGGCCTGACTGGGTATTCCTCCGGCACTCTCCGTATTCAGGGTCCTTCGTTGTCAGAACTTACAAAAGACCGACCCTCAAGTAAGCACCTTCGAGCCGACAATTTATATTTCGCGTCTGCTGCTTCTAACATTTATCGTTCATCATTCTCAGGAACATTGTATGGCTTGTAGACCTTTTCCCAAATTGCAAAACCCTGAGCTTGAATATATGCCTCCATCTTTGCTTTCCAAAACTGAAAATCAACACCATCGAAAACACAAGGTTTTGTCGAATACCTATCCATCGCTACGATTTCTAATCACCGGTTAAGATTAATTAGAAAAAGAACTAGGCTCTGATACCACTTGTAGGATCGAAATATACTGATCTAGCAATCAGAGGGGGGTGAATGATTGCGCGGAAGCTAAAATCAAATTTTTGCCTTTTGAAACACCCCAAACAAACTCAGATCGCTTGATTTGTATTCAACAAGAACCTTATTGCACCGAACCAATTTTTCACGTGTATGACGGACAAAACTTCAGTTCGGACTAAGAGTTGCACGTGTATGACGGACAAAACTTCGTATATGTATGTCGGACTAAACTTCGCTTCAGACAAGAATTGCATGTGTATGACGGACAAAATTTCTACTGTAGCAAAGGAATTGCATGTGTATGACGGACAAAATTTCGCCTCTGATATGTGTATGACGGACAAAACGAAAACAGCCTAACACATATTTACTAAAAGAATAATTCTTGAAGATCCAACAGTTGGATTGATGTGAAATTTTAACTGTAGAAACTAGACTTGATTCCGAAGCTAACCCAAAAAGAATAAACTCAATCGGATCTATAGATCTAAAGTTATGTCCCTCGCAAAACAGATAAAACAAATCCCGATCTAATAGTGACGGATCAAATCAGACTAGTGACGGACAAAACATAAACAACAAGATTACCGGAGATTCAACCGTTAGATTGACATGAAATTTTAACTGTAGAAACTAGATTCAATGATGAATCTAACAACAAAATCAACTCGATCGGATCTACGAATCAAAAGATATTACCTTCATAATTCATTGATGCAACAAGCGGCGAAATTGAGAATCAAAGCACAACAGACCAAACTCGTGATGTGTTCCTTTGTGCAACGGACCAATCTTCACCACGGACCAATCTCGGAGAAAACACCAATTGCCACGCATCAAAAAGAATCGTGAGGAGCAATCACGAATAATTTCCTAGCTACCAAGCATAAGCGAGAACAAAACTTTGGCCACAAGGCACGCGACGCAAAGATCCTCTGGCGAAAGATGAATTTCTTTATTTGATCTGGTTCTGATGCTCCAACACAAAGAGTACAAACCCTAGGCGCTCAAAACGCTCAGCCATAAGCGAGGGACACATCCCTATTTATCTGAGCAACCATAAAGAGATTGAATACAACTCCACTTCCAACATGGAAAGAGTTCATATTCATCTCAATCTAACCCAACATGACCAAAAACAACTCTTGCACGCATGCAAGAACAGAAAGATTGAATACAACTCCACTTCCAACATGGAAAGAGTTCGTATCTATCTCAATTTATTAACATGGCCAAAACCAAAACCTTACGCATGATCGGCCCACCGCTGCACATCCGTGACTAACCCGACCTTCACATGCATGTTCTCTAGCCCAAGCGTCCGCATGACATCCTTGACCATCAAGACCTCGATTCCTCCACGAACCTAGTCTCGAACCTCGGTTCCTCCATGAACCTAGTTCGGTCCGTCATCGACCACGTTAAGCCCTCGAGCAACACACGCACATGAAGTAACAAACAACGCGTCCAAGCACAAGTCCACGACTTGACTCAAGATTAATCCATGCAACCACTCACACGAGTGCATTGCATTAAGCAAAACCATTATGCTATCTCCAGCATAATAAACATATCAACATAGCACATGCACAAGCACCACACATGCCATAACCAAAACCACTTTGCAATGCCAATTTCACCATTCAGCCAATTTTTCATCACATGATTTCACACCGAGCCACCGGCGGTGCCGGTCCGACCACCGCCGGCCGGCCGTCATCGATCCATGCACCACCGCCTTCCATGCTGCATGTGTCACGCTCCGTCGGTGCAGATTAATTAACAGCTTATAATATATACAAGTATGAGGGTATACATGGATATATATGTGTGTCCTGGTCTAAAGAAATCGTATGAACTAGCTAGCATAACATTATTAACGATGTAATTAAGCTTGCGTACAACAGCTTGCATGACGGTGTATTCATTTACAAATTAATCACTCTATTCAGTGTATATATGAATATCGGCTAAATAAATAATTTGGCATGCAGTTTATGCATGTTATTACTTTCCATATACTTCTATGTAGTCTATCCTCTGTTTGCAAATTTTCTGTGAACTTGACCGGGTGTTTTAATTTTCTACGGTGATAGAAGGGTAGTTGAGGTCCTGGATGCTGAGGGGGGCACCAGGGCACTGGTACGGCGCCTCATTGAAGAGCTCCATCGATGGGGCCGGAGAGGAGAGTTGCTAAATATAGCAACAGGGCTCTGAGTCCTAAACCTATTTTGATAATTTTTCTCAAAATGCAACGTCTGTTGAAGTGCTTTTTTTCCATCAAAGCCCTATAATTACAATTAGCAACCTATTTACGACTCCTCTTAGAGATGCTCTAAGATGGTACGTATCCGCCTACGTATGTCTGTTACCGTTGATGCATGTATATGTACTCCGTACTAAATATACATGTATATAGATATGTATATATTGAAGGACCGAATTAGGGGAACATATCTAGTGCAACCAGACATTTGGTGCAACCTTGGTGCAACCCAACTAACAAAAGTTTCAAAAAATTATGAAAAAAATCATGGATGTACATCTCATCTTACCCCATCTACATATAAAATTTCATGATCAAATTCGTCCTGTGCTAGAAGTTACAAAAAAAACAAAATTGATCATGAATAGGAACTATTCCTGTTCATGATCAAGTTTGTTTTTTTATTACTCTTAGCACAGGATGAATTTGATCATGAAATTTTATATGTAGATGGGGTAAGCCGAGATGTACATCCATGATTTTTTTCAGAATTTTTTGAAACTTTTATTAGTTGGGTTGCACCAGCATGTCTGGTTGCACCTGATATTTTCCCCCGAATTAGACTATCGTAGAAGGCTGAATGATCGACTACAACTTTTTCCCTAAAGAATCAATTAAAATCTTACTTGATCAAGGAAAAGTGGAAGAATATAAATTTTTAGAGAAAGTCAGCCTAAGGTGGCACTACTGCACTCCGGGAAGCGATAGTACCAGAATAAACAGTGAACTTTAGATAAACAGTAAAATCAATACGAGTTCATATCCAAAAATAGATGTAACTTTTGATCGGATGATCGAAATCTAGTGAAATTTTATATACATCTTCCTATTTATGTCAGGAATTAACCTATTCCAACCATCAATCATAAAGATTGACTTCAAAGTTATGACTTTTTTAATTTTAGAGATGGTTCATCAAAACCATGTCAAAATCACAAACTTCACCCTGAATTAGCTCATGAGGTTTTGATGATCTTAGATGACCTTCCACATGTCATAGCAAGCAAGAACACTAAGGAACCACCCTTTAAATGTGCAAGAGTAAGATCTACCATAATTCTCTCTTTCTCAAGTTAAAAACCAGTTTCTTGAGAAATCTCTTGATAATCATGTGAGAGCTTGCCTAGTGTTTGGGATATAATTAATATCTTGATGATCATCATCTTTTAGTACTCCGTTGCAACATACAGGCACCTTGCTAATATATATATATGGTACTAGTTGAATACCAATACTTTCCTATGGATAAAAAAAATATGTTACACCAATGCATCAAGTCGTCGTCATTGGAAACAGTCTGCTCCATGCCATCGGCTATGCCGAGTTACGCTTAGACATTACACTTCCGCGGTCTTGCTTAGCCTATACCGTGGCTTTACACTACAGGAATCGACACTATTTTTGTTAGCCCCAATTTTTTTCGTCGACAAAAAATAGGCCAATGTAAATAACTGAATAATTTCGTCAGTCCGGTAGGAACCGACGAAATTACATTTATTTTCATCAGTATCCGTAACAAGGCTGACGAAAATATGTGAGTCATCGCGCCTAGGGTTTTCAAAATTTTTGTGGACTATTTTCATCAATCTAGACTGATGAAAATAGGATACGTAGCAAGACCCAGATATTTTCGTCGGCCAAAGCCGACGAAAATAGGACATGTGGCGGGACCTAGCTATTTTCGCCGGCCTAGGCCGACAAAAATAAGACACGTGGCGATGATTTTTTATTTTCATCGGTCTAGACTGACGAAAATGCTTCGTGGGGCCCCCAAAAGGCCCAGTTGGCCCACACAGTTCCCCCGCGCCTGCGCCCGATCGAGTACCGCCCCGTCTTCGTACATGTAGAATTTAGTGAATATCTTCGTGCACGTAGAATTTAGTGAATATGTTTAGAATTTAGTGAATATCTTCGTACATGTACCGAAAGTAAGTTCAATATATTTAGTGAATTTGATTGTTAAAAATATGTCCTAGCATAGTTAATATTAATTGTGCTCAATGTTAGTATATAGTCGATAATTAATTCATATTTTCGGTGTAGTATATATTTAGTAATTGTTAGTATGTATTTAGTGAATGATAGATAATCATGCTATAAAATAGTGTATCTAAATTGTACTCTAGTTTACTAAATGTTAGTGCATTGACATAATTTAATTCATGTTTAGCGTGGAGTAGTGAAATTTAATTATAGTTTAGTATTGTTGACCAATTTGGAATATCGATTTAATTGTTGTATCTATGTTTGAAATTTAATTTCATCAAATGGAATATCCTTTAGTGGTTCTCTAATTGAAATTTGATGGTGCTATCATGTCGAATGTTTTTAAAGACTAGACAATATCATATCAAAGACTAAATATTAAATTGTGAATTGTGTTTGTCCTGAATTGTCCACGTTTTTGGACAACCTGGGGATGGACGGCAAAACATGGGTTTTATGACATGTTGTAACATATGAGTGAAATTTCATCAGCATAACCCAGTGTGTTGAAAATGAGAGATGACCGTGCGTGGATATATAGTGGTTGGAGAAGTAATGAGATGCCCACAAAAGAGTGAATGGTGAATACACAAGCTTTCCTTTTGATTGTTGCACAAATATTAAAGTATGAGTAAATAGTAGATAATGATTACTTACCCTTTCGATTGTTTCAAAATTTATACAACTTATATTAGAGAAAAAGTATTGAAGCACTGCTCAATTAACAAACCGCAATCTGATCACGGAATCCATCTATTTCCACTTAGCCTTCTCTGTTTTTGCCGCTATGAAGTTTTACCTACAGCCTTGTACGGCGCCGTCGATGATACATAACGTTCCCGAATGTTTCGCTCACAAAAAAATTCGCCCTCAGCAATAAAACTCTGAGCTGTGACTATGAGTAGTGTGTACCGTGAGGTTTAGGGCATGTACAACAGTCTAGACAACTACTATCTGTAAGTGTATGCCATGTCATATAAAGACAACAAAACAGACAACATCTACAATGGCTTGTCTGTCAGGCAGTCTATAAACTAATTAATTTATGCATGAGCCCATAAATTACCGTGATCAAGCATGAGTATATAGACGGCTTCTTTCCTACAACGGACGACGGAGCCGTCGTTTTGCATCGGAGCACGGGCCACTGCCGTCCTCTCATGAAGAGACGGCAAGCGCCTCTCTCCTCATTAATTCAATGCCACATAGGATGATAAAGATTACGTGGCAACTTACAGACGGCTCATTAATTACTGTTGTACATGCCCTAAGGGCATGTACAATGCTACAGACAGTTACTGTCTACAACAAATTGCTATGTCACCTATAGACAACCTTATATAATGATACACACAATCACTTTTTTGGTTACTGTGCTACAATTAATTCATCTCTACACACAACCAGCTTGATTCCTGTGCTATAGTCGATTGCAAATGTATAAACAGTTTCTTTCTCTTTCCTCTTTCTCTTTCACCCACATCAACAAATAGGTGACATGGCAATTCTTATAGACAGCTGATGTCAACCCATTGTACATGCTCTTAGTGCTCAGCCCACAATAATATCTCGTACGTGAAACCCATGCAGATCACGTTTACTTTACTGAGAGGGCTACATGTCATGTTTTTCCGGACACTGTCCCTCCCCTTTGCATATACGTACGGGGCGGGCCATTCGCAAGCTTTCTTTGACAAGCGAACGATCGATCGAGCATAATGCGTACGTATGTTGCCTCGCTCGCACCGAATAAGAACTTAATTCCATCGGCAAGTGAACGGAGGCACGAAATTAAAGTGAAGTCTTCACGTGCTTCCAGACATAACAAAGCACGCTTGATTAATCAGCAAATTTTGCTTGGCGTGTCCAGTTACGCAAAGCTGCTCTTAATTAATGGTGATAACATTCTCTAGATGGTGATAGACTCTTGTACTCTTGAGCATGATTGATTAACCAACCATTCAGTCGCGGTCATGGACAACTGGGTTCCTA
This sequence comes from Guadua angustifolia, assembly GCA_036346375.1. Lineage (NCBI taxonomy): Eukaryota > Viridiplantae > Streptophyta > Magnoliopsida > Poales > Poaceae > Guadua > Guadua angustifolia. The sequence continues at coordinate 61,829,148 of CM070508.1, forward strand.
ATTATTATGCATTGCTAATCAGATTCCATTGCCAAACTAATTCGGCAGGAGAGGTTCCAGACTTGATAGCGCCGTGGCCAATCTCAGGGCCTGTTTAGAGGGATTGTGGCTGAGTTGAAAAGTTACTTTTGGTTTACTGGATTGTAAAGCAGCTGTAGCTGGCAGCTGTGATCTTTTTATTATGTTGTTTGGCAAATTGGCTGCTGCAGCTATAGCTTTTAAGAGGTAACCAAAAGGAGAGGCAGTAACCTAGCGAAACACAATGGTGGACGAGTAGGGAGGTGATGTGAAGGCAGTGAGACAAGACGGCGAATATTAGGAAGGTGAAGTGAGCGAGATAAGAGACGGTCAAGCGAAGTCCACAGCTGAAAAGCTCCTCACTAGCGGCTGCAGCTTTTAGGGGTGCTTCTGCTGTGGCTTAGCTTTTCAGCTGCTTTGCAGCCATACTGTTTGGGAAAGCTTTTGGCCTAAAGCTGAAGCACAGCTCCCCCAAACAGGCTCTCAATTAATCCTTCTTTTTTCCAAATGCATGTCATTCTAACTTTTAAATTTTATTTCTAAATACATATCGTTCTATAATTTGAGAAAAATTTTAACTGCAATAAGTGAGCTAATGAAAAAAAGATGATTTTATCATTTCTATATATACCTTGCTGGTTAAAATGCAAAATCCTAAATAAACTATATCTGTTATGGGACAGAGGGGTAATAAAGAAAGTTTTTACACGGTTGAATCGAAGAGTGACAAGCAGTTGGCGACAATGTAATGGCGGTAAAGCTAGAACTTTATATGCTCGCCCTTTCATCAAACTAGCCGAGTGCTCGTACGTTACAACAGAATAACAACCGCTCATACAGCCGAATTAAAATAGTAGAAAAATAATACTTGGCAGAAATCTAAAAGACTAAGCCATGATAATAAGAAAAGTTTTAAGGTGCAGTTTGCAAATTTTCATATACAAAAGCTTTTGTACTTGGAACTATAAGTTACAGACGAATTGAAACAACAGAACAATAATTTCTAGTAATTATATAAAGTCTATAAGAGTAAACCATAATAATGAGAAAGATTTTAAGGTACCTTCTGCAAATTTTCATATGATGGAAGGCCTCGTTCTTGAAACTACGTTATAAGGTCTAAGTTGCAGTTCTATGTGTCCGTGCGTTGCAACGGAAACTCAATTTGCGATAAAAAGTTTATTTACAAAGAACACTAATAGTGACAAAGGTGAGTAATTAAAAAGTAGTGGTAAAGGTGGGTAATTAAAGAGTAGTGACAAAGGTGAGTAATGGCAAAGGAGGATAATTTTGATGAAGTAACAGTGGTAAAAGTGGGTAATTAAAGAGCAGTGGTAAATATGGATAATTTTGATGAAGTGACATGGAAAAAACTCTCACTTTATATAACAGAGATATCTCACATGATTAACAAATTTGAAGCAAAAACCACTCTCATGAACATTTCTCTATTGTCTAGTAGCACCTGATGGATTCATCGTAGCATAATTAATCAATTCTGCTTTCCTTTTTCCCTGTATAATTAATCAAATATCGTACCATAATTAATCAATTCATCGTAGCGTAATTAACAAATCATGAAAACTTCTCTATTTTTCCCTGTATATGTTATGCCGCTAGCTCTAAAGTTTTGCCTACAGTCCTGTGCCGCGCCGTCGCTGAAACTAACTTCAGCAAGGGCGTAACTATGCGAATTGGGCTCCACCGGGGTTTCCACGTGATTAACGAGACTTTTTAGGAGGTATCAAAGTCTCGCGATTAACACCTCCATCGTACATTCCGATCGCTGCCAGGCTCACATCATGACATGATCTTTTTTTTCTTCTTTTCACATTCTCTTTGTTTATACTTAGGTTTTATGGTTTATAGTTCAAAGCCATCTTTTAGACTTAAACAGCTTAAAAGTAACCGTTTTTTATATGTGGTAGAGAAAGATAATTTTACCCTAACTACAATGGCATTAGTCTAAGACTAATTCTCAACAAGCCAAAAAAATCACCTTTCTGGTGACTTTTGATTTTTTAGTTATATAGGTACTTATAACTTTTGAAAAGGTACAGATAAAAAACTACATATTTGTTTAGCCTTTGGCTTTTTGGCTGATAAATGGGTGAAAAAACGCAAACAAACAGTGTTAGAGATCGGAACGGATAGACTACTTTAGCGAAAAATCAAAAAAAAATTCTACAGTGTAACAAAAAAACCACTGCAAGTTACAGATCACAAAATTATCACTAAGCACGCAGTCCCGTAGTGAAAGTAGAGTCGATGTAGCGTGGTGATGCAGATGGAGTCGTACTAGTCTTGCGCCTCCTCCAATAGTTTCTTGTGAGTGTCACTGGTTGTGGGGTCGTCCAAGCGTTGAAATTTCGCAGCAACGCCTCCAAGATATCCACACGTATAGGGCGGGAACACCATACGCCGGAGTGTTAGCGCCGGTTGCACGGTTCTAGGCGGAGGAGGAGTGGCGGCTATGGTTTCAGGATTCCAAATTCCTATTATTTCTTTTCATATATCTATATATAATCAAAGGAACCACATCCTCCTTTATATAGACGTCCCATGCAGCGATGGAGCCATGGGGGGCGTGGTGGGGCCTGGCCCCCTGGCTCATCCACTACAGTAATCCAGCAAATTAACATCGGCCAAAGCGGCGTTAATTAGCAGTGCGTCGACAAATGGCTAATTAACGTCGACTTTTAGCCCACGATAGTGTCGATGTTAATTAGCATAATTAACGTCGTACGCGGCGTTAATTAGTAATTACCGTCGGCGATGATCGTGACGATAATTCTGCCGTGACCCCACTAATTAGCGTCGGCATACCTGGCGGCGGTAATGCGCCCTCGAGATAATTTGCCGAGTTTTGTCGGACGAAAACAGGGATCCGGGATTACTAATTATCGTCGGCAACCTCCGTGGCCGGCGTTAATTCTGTAAGTAATTAACATCGACTACAAAGAAAGTGACGATAATTAAGCCTAATTAAAATCGGCAAAATCTAGGCGGCGTTAATTAAATGACCAGAGAACTTTACCCCTATTTTCATGTTTAGCCACACAATTCAATACATAATATAATCAACATTGTGACAATTCACACATCAACACATTATATTCATGAATATAATCAATTCAGCACAGAACATGCATATAATCAAGTTATCAATCCATCATAATGTCCAAATTGTCATAACATTCAAAAAAGGCCAAAGTGACACAACTACAAACACATCCAAAGTTCAACTCGAATCATACACGTCCAAAGTGACACAACTATCAAACAATCTACAACTACTGGCCGCCATCTGGTTGATTGGAGTTCTGGCCGCTTGATCCAGAAGCAAAGAGTGCGTTGACAAAGGCAGTTGCACCGTCGGTTCCCTACACAAGAAAATGCAAGTAAGAAACGAACCATAAGAATGAATGTACCATAAGGAATGAAACAAGTATGAAACGAGTAAGAAACGAGTAAGACTTAATATAAGAAATAAGTAAGACAATTATATAAGAATGAATGTACCATATGAAGCGAGTAAGAAACAAGTAAGGAACAAGTAAGAAACGAACCATAAGAATGAAGCGAGTAAAAAACGAGTAAGACAATAATATAAAATTAATATACCATAAGGAAACAAGTAAAAACGAACATGGGATCTGCGAGGTCTTTATAAGCGTTGCGGTAGTCTTGTAAGACGAGGACCCATGTCGATGATCCCTACATAAGGCAACAATTATAGCTAGATTGATCAAATTTTACTAGATTTACAAGTTTTGACAAAGTTTAGCTAGAAATTAGTAAGTGTAGCCATATTGAGTAAATTTAACTACATTTACAAAGTTTAACTAGAAACGGACCAAGTTTAGCAAAATGAACTAAATATCGTTAAATTCATCAAACTTAACTCTAGAGATACTTAGTCTTGCTAGATTAAGCTAAGTCTCGCTAGAAATGAGTAAGTTTAGCTAGATTGACTAAGTTCAACTCGATTCACAAAGTTTAGCAAGAATACAGTGCGGGGATGTCTTGGGAGGATACATCCCCCATTGTGTGATGTGGCGGCTGGCTGGAGCGTTGGAAAGACAATGTTTTGCCCCATACTTTGGAACATTGCCTACAAATACAACGTATAAGTATTTTGAATTAATAGATTCTCTAAATGCAATAGATTGAAGACTCGGACTTACTTGAATCGCCGATTCTTTGTTGTGCACAGTATGAGCGTAGTACTCTTCTTGCGCCCTTGCATAATCATCACGTTAGCACTCCTCCATCCTAGTAACCTCCAACTCCCGCGCGAGGAAGCGGCGGCTACCAACCCAGAGCTCAGGACGAAGAAGATCCTCTCAACCACCGTCATCACTCCGTGAACATGGAGTACCTTCAAAATCGTGACCACAAAGGCTTGAGCACTTGAAATTATAACTTCATGAAATTTTAGAAGGTATGACATCTCACCGTCCATGGGCCTTGCCGCCTCCACTAGCATGCACACCAAGCGGTTCCTTCCTCAATCATAGTCTTCACCATGGCGCTTGACCATTTCCTCGCCATATTTCTCCTACATAACCGTCGAGACAATTTAAATGGGAACCGCAAATCAAACAACTTAATTTGAATTGGATCAAAATTGTGACCACTAACGGCCGATCAATAGTCATACCGAGGTGTGTCTCTCGACCTTTATGACCTTCCACGTACACTTCAATATCACTTTCGAACACGGTCCGAACCTCCTATAGACATAAGTTAGGTGCATACATATACTTGGTAACATGTATTTTGCAAAAGATTACTCTGACGGACTTACCATGTGCTTAGCTTTCGCATATGTCCATCAGCGCCATCGTGTGCTTTGATTCTTTGCCTCGGCGATCTCGGTTCTTTTTGACTTGGCGATGAACTCAGGTGAAATAGCGCCGGCAAAAGCACAGGTAAGCTCATGGTCCCCAACCATGGAATCATGACTGCACAAAGATATTAATACATTAAAACAACATTACCAAAAGCGTTAAACTCAAATAACTCCAAAGCGCCTGAGCATTCAAGTGCTCGGCATTAGGAACAAGCGGTAATGATCCCAACTAGTAGCAACAAATTGCTCGCCATTGGCGCCATTGTGACCAACTTTGGGGAGTAGTGCAAAACGGCGAGAGGTTACCTAGCACGTAGTTAACACGCCTATGGTGCCCTCTGTCGTCAAACCCGAGTCATCCCATGAGCGCAAGACATATAAATGATATAGTTCGGTTAGGAAAGAAATGAAATAAGACATGGTTTAGAAAATACAAACCTATAAGCCAACAGGTGTGATCACAACCTTGTCCTCCTCCCGTCTGGGCGCTAGAGGCGGCACATATGGCTCCTCCTAAACCTCGGGCGGGCTTGGTGGAAACCCTCGGTCGTATCCCCACCCATTGGGTCCTCATCCCCTTAGCCCACATCGGCCTCCCAGTCCTCCTCGATCGGCTACAACAACAATAATAATGAATGAATAAAGAAGATAATAATCAAATAAATTATGAGAATATAACATTCTAGTTTACTGCGTCAACATTAGCCTCTGATCCTCCTCGATCCCGGCTACAACAACAATAATAATGAATGAATAAAGAAGATAATAATCAAATAAATTAATAGAATATAACATTCTAGTTTACGCATCAACATCGGCGTGAAGTACTTCTTCTCGTCGTCTCATCTGCGAAATAATACAAAACAGATTATATTTATGTCATATTTATGTTTTGATATGAAGTACACATCAAAAGCTTAGTTACCTCTCCACTCTGCAAAGGAACACTCGACTCTGCAACTCGGGCTCCTTTGGACTCAACAAAGCCGCCGTCTACTTGCGGCAGGCGCTACACAGAAACAAGGCCTCCTCGTCAGCGCGAACTCTTGGACTTCCTCCTACCATGAGGAATCCCTTAGCCATTGCTTGATCGATTGGGGCATCTGTTGAAAAAAAAATATCAAGTTAGTACAACAACAATAATAATGAGCGAATGAACAAGATAATAAACACATAAAATTACTTGTCAAAATTCATCAATGTCGCGATGATGTAGTCTCCTTCTTTCTAAGGGATGACTTGTTACTTTTTTCTTGATTGGTTGTCTTTTCCGTTTGTCAGGAATCGTTATATCTTCACGGTCTCCGACTAAAGAATCGAGACTGGACGATCTCTATATCAAAAGTGCTTGGCAATTCTTCATCTTGGAAAACCTCAACAACCTCCATGGCCTCCGGTGGCTATCAAGATAACTTGACATCACCGAGGGTATGTAACCGTTCGAGGATTCACTTTGTACACAACCCACCAAGCACTTTCAGTCTTGTGCATGGATATGGCATATAATACACTGCTCAACTTGGTGAGCAAGGATAAAATGTCATAGCCATGTAGCTATTCGTTGTGTTTGACTTCTACCATCCTATCTTGGTTTTGATAAGTCCCATGTTTGCTATCAAACCAAACACAATCGAAAAAAGACTACTTTGAGCTCCTTATTCCCTCGCAAACTTGAACTCGAGGATGTTTTGAATGATTCCATAGAAATTTGTTTGATCCCTTGTGCATCGATTGCCCTAGTTACAACTCCGATATTTGTTGTGGTATGAAGGGCGACCGACTTCAAATTTGGTTGAAACGGAACAAAAACCGTTCACGTCGTATCGCCCATAGCTTTTTAGCCGATTCTGCGGCCATAGGATAGGCTGAAGCAAGTCCTCATGGGCGTTCCCATATTCACGCCTTGCCAACAAAATATGATTGAAGTTGTATAAGATTTATAATATATTGAAGCGTAACATTCTGAGAATATTATAGGATGTGAATGTGTTACATGATCTCGGAACCAAGTCATGAAATTAGGGCCCCATTTATTCCATCGGCGCATCGTATTAAGTTGCTTGGCGGTTGGTTGTGCGAATAGGCGTCGATTACGCTTGCTCGAATTCCTTTGTAAATGAAAATGTAAATGGATACATAAATGAATGATGTCTTATAGACATAAGCGATTGACATGTACAAGTAAGCAACTACGTGAAATATTGTTCCATCTCTTCTATATTGGAGTACATGTAACCAAAGCGGACTTCTTTTCTTCAGAAGTGTAATAGTAGCGATTGCAACTACCAGCGGTAGTACCTCTCCATGGAAAATCATGAGGTCACTACAAGGTGTCTCTTCATCTACATGGTACCGCATCGTGGGAGCATTGACTTTGGTTCCTTTGCAAAGTATACACTCGAGAAGTATGATATCTCTTTTAGAAAAATATATACGCAATGCACCCTTCAACTCTTGCCTTATTGCCAACCATAGCTCGAAGTTTCTTTAGAGCTCTTTCAATGTGATACATCCACCTATCTTGAGCAGGGCCACCTACCTTAACCGTAAGGTAGATGAACAAGTAGATGTTGCATTGGATTGAAGAAACCGGAGGAATATTTTTCCATCTTGCATACAAGCCTTGGTATCTCTTTCTCCAACCTCTCCATCATGTCTTTCAATATTTCTTTAGCACATAATTGTCTATAGAAATAACAGCTCGATTAGCACCTTCCACATTATCATTAAGATACCCACGACACATTACAGTGAGAGTCTTTCCATGATTATGTGGTAATCATCAACTCTTCAACCCATTTAGCTTCCCCAGTATTCACATTCACAGCTCGTCTCAATCCGCTGCGTAACCATCGGAAATTTCAATTTCTTCATCCACCTCAACACTTCTTTCTTTTCTTTAGGTTTAAGGCAAAATGGAGCGTGGCTTACCCCGCCGGTGAGCTCAAGTGTTGGCGGATCTGAGATCTCTGCTAAGTCTCTTCGGGCCTTTAGGTTGTCTTTTGTCTTGTCCGTCATATCCATGGCCGTGCTTATAATGCTTTCACCAGCGTTACGTTCACGATGCATAGCGTCAATGCATGTTGTGCATCGAGAATCAAAAGCTCTTCGCATATAGGAGCTCCATAATCCACAAATGTGAGTCGGTTGTGCTCCTCTCCAAACCCTTCAAACCCATCTTCTTTCTCCACCAATTTACTCGGCATTTCAGCAATTTACGCCCGATTAGGCGTTTGGTGGACCCTTTCGACAACTATGTCCTTACGGAAGGCATTCCTCTGGAACCTAAAGGCGTGTCTCGAGGCGAGAAGCGCTATAATGTCAGTAGCAAATGTGATCTTTCCACCATTTACAAAGCGAAAACAATCGATTATCGAACCACCAGATCGGACATGTCAAATTTCCATAGATGACTCGGCCACAAAAATACCATAGGCCATGAAATCATGGAGCCAGACCACAAATATGCAACACGAAGGTTGAATTTACATTTCTTATGGCAGATCATCGCCTCTACCTGTCCATAATTTTTTCGGCTCTTGATCAAGGGTTTGAGCATCACATTGAGGCGCTTTCCGGGATGTTGGGGCGGTATGATGAGGCACAGAACATAAACTCATATTTCATGCAAAGGGAAGGTGGAAGGTTGTATGGAATAGCAAAGAGGCGGCCACGAGTATGATGTGGCGGTTGTGTTGAAAGGCGTGAAACCATCGATGCCAACCCAATGCGAATATTTCTCGCATCCCTCGCGAAGTCCTCGTCAAAGCTATCTAGAGCCTTCCATGCCTCACTATCGGCGGGTGCACCATTACTCCGTCGTTCTCACGCACCCTTCTTTGTGCCACCTCATGTGCACACTTCGTTTTGAGATAAACAAGCGCTTGACCTAGGTGTGAGAGCCATGTACCGAAGTTGCTTGTGTGCAACATTGGTCGTTACCTTTTCACCTTTTTCGTTCACCACCTCGACAAATCTTGGTTTTTGCATACTAAGCAATGCTTCTCTTTCTCATGCTCCTTCGAGAAAAGCATGCGATTATCCTTGCACACATCAATCTTCTCATACTTCATCTTGAGACGAGACAACTTCTTAGGCGGTACATGTCTCTAGGCATCTTATGATTAGCGGCGTTATATCGAAGATCAATTCCACGAGATCATTGTAACAATTATTGGAAAAAAATACTTGGACTTAATGGCCATGAGCAGCGTCACAAAAGCAAAATTGGGTCACTTCGTGTGTTAATTGCAACAGCTCTTGAAGCTTTAAGTAGCACAAAGAACTCCCGAACCTCACGTGTTGGCGGATCCTCCGAGTCTCGTTAATCTCTGGGCCTTAAAGCTTCTAGCATCTCATCCACTATCCAAATTAGTTACAACCCCTATAACTTATGCATAGGTTTAAGTGACACTATGTGATTTGAAATCGGCCGTATGTGACCCTATTGATCTTGACCTTAGTATATAAAAAAGGGGTCATTCGTTGCTAATTCCATCCAAGCAAGCAGTTTATGCATTTACTAATTAATCACTCTATTCAGTGTATATATGAATATACACTGAATAATCTAAATAATCACTCTATTCAGTGTATATATGAATATCGGCTAAATAAATAATTTGGCATGCAGTTTATGCATGTTATTACTTTCCATATATTTCTATGTAGACCCACCGTTACAACCCCTTAAATATGGCTTGCCCAGGTGTAATGTATATAAAAGGGGGTCATTCGTTGCTAATTCCATCCAAGCAAGCAGTTTATGCATTTACTAATTAATCACTCTATTCAGTGTATATATGAATATACACTGAATAATCGGCTAAATAATCACTCTATTCAGTGTATATATGAATATCGGCTAAATAAATAATTTGGCATGCAGTTTATGCATGTTATTACTTTCCATATATTTCTATGTAGTCTATCCTCTGTTTGCAAATTTTCTGTGAACTTGATCGGGTGTTTTAATTTTCTACGGTGGTCGTTATCATATAATTGGACGTAAGATGGTACGTACATTTGATATGTACGGGCTTACGGTCAACGTCTCAAGCATTGTTTAATCTCGATCATAATGTGCGTGATTGAAAATTAATGTCATCTAATTTTCTCACTGCAACTGAACTTTTTTGTACCTTAGCAATCAAAATGAGTAAGCCTAATTTCGATCTATCCGCCTACGTACGTCTATTATCGTTCCACAGTGTCAGTAGATTTTCAACCAACGGTTTGAAATACACATCGATGTCGTTTCCAGGTTGCTTCGGACCTTGGATAAGCGACGGCATCATAATGTACTTCCGCTTCATACACAGCAAAGGAGGAATGTTGTAGATACATAGAGTCACAGGCCAAGTGCTGTGACTGCTGCTCATCTCGTCGTACGGGTTCATCCCATCCGTACTCAATCCAAACCTTATGTTCCTTGCATCCTCAGCAAAATCCGGGTATGTTCTATCGACTTTGCTTCACTAGGAGCCATCAGCAGGGTGCCTTAGCTTTCTGTCATCTTTACGGTCTTCTTTGTGCCGGCGCATCATCTGGGCATACGCTTTGTTCGCAAATAAACACTTCAACCGGGGGATTACAGGAAAATACCACACCACCTTAGCAGGGGGTCTCTTCTTCCTATGCTGCCCCTTTACCTCATCTGGGTCATCACGCCTGGTCTTATACCGCGAAGTTTTGCACACCGGACAAGTTTCCAAATCCTTGTACTCATTGCGATAAAGGATACAATCATTACGACATGCATGTATCTTCTGTACCTCAAACCCCAAAGGGCAGACAACTTGTTTGGCATCGTACGTAGTTTCGGGTAGTGTGTTCCCCTCTGGGAGTAACTTCTTGATGAGGCATAACAGTTCGTCGAATCCCTTATCAGACAATCCATTGGTCGCCTTCCATTGCATCAGTTCTAGTGTGGTACGTAACTTTTTATGGCCCATGTCGGCAGTTTGGGTACAACAATGTTCGGGGTCTTCCCATAGGCGCTAAAACTTTTCGTAATGTCTTTCATCAATGTATTCTCCCTCTCCATCAAACAGCATCTGGTCTAGGTCATCATCGCCAAACTCCCCCAATGTATCTTCGAAAGAACCGTGTTGGCCAGCGTCCGGGATATTGTTGTCCGCCTCTTCTTCTTCACCATCTTCCTGTATAATCTCTTCTTCACCGTGCTTGGTCCAACAAGTATAGTTTGACATGAAACCTCTTGCGAGCAAATGAAAGTGAAGGTGGCTGGATTTTGGTCACTCCTTCTCATTCTTGCAGTCTATGCATGGACAACATATGTAGCCTGACGTCGTGTATGCATCGGCCGCACGAAGAAAATCTTGCAAACCCTGTAAGAACTCCGGGGAGCGTCGGTCCATGTACATCCATCGTCGGTCCATCTACATTATGTTACATCAAGATATCTATTAGCTCATTTTTCGATAATGAATTGTTGAACCAAAACCTTCAATACCTTCAATTCGAGCTAAACTCACACAACAAGTTTTTGCAACCTACAAAAAGAATTGGTCGATCAGAGTCTGGATTCAAAATTCTGAATAAAATTCACGACAGTTTTGTTTGCAAATTATGTTGAAATTTTAACACCCTAAAAATTATAACAACCACTACAGTTATGTTGAAATTGTAACACTCTAAAAATTTCCAAATTATTATTCAATCATTTATTTTTATTTTTTTAATCTCTAGTATTTAATTAATGATGTTTTCAAAAATAATTTGATGATGGAAATTAAAACCAAAATTATACTAGGAATAATTTTTCTAAGTTTAAAATATTCCAAAATATTTTTGAAAACTTTTCTCAAATTTTGAACTTATTTTATATTTTCTATAAAGCAATTCATATTTCTGATATTATTTTAATTCGCAAATGAATTTAAATTTCTTCTTTTCCACATAACTATTGCCATTTGAAGATCCCAAACTCCATGATTTTTATGCACCATTCTCCCCCCAACTACGTGCAACCAAACCTCATCCTTCATCGATCGATGGAACTAAAATATAAATTTAAACTAGATCCACACATTAAATGCGAGCTACATTATAATCCAAGTAAATTCTAAACTTACACAACAAGTTTTTATATCCTTTTTGAAAAGATCAAGCTAGATCTCTACATTCGTAATCTTTCATCAATCATGGGAAAAGATCAAATTTTTTTATAATTTAAGAAAAAAAGAGGCTCCATTTAACACCAAATGAAGTGAGAAATGATGTTACTAACCTTAGTTACCTTGGTTGCGAGTAAAATGACCAAAATTTTGAAATTTGGGCAGCACCTCCCTCTATATTCATAATCTTTCATCAATCATGGGAAAAGGTCAAATTTTCTTCATAATTCAAGCAAAAAAGAGGCTCCATTTAACACCAAATGAAGTGAGGAATAATGTTACTAACCTTAGTTACCTTGGTTGCGAGTAAAATGACCAAAATTTTGAAATTTGAGCAGCACCTCCCCTCCCTTGAAGCTCTTGGCCGAAACTCCACTGTTCTTGTCGCGTACTGAAATGATCTTGGTCTGGCAAAGAGCGGGAGGAAGAAGAAGTTTAAATTGGGACATAGTACCGGTTGAAGGCACCAACCGGTACTGATGGTCTCACATCAGTACCGGTTCGTCTCACGAACCGGTACTAGTGAGCTCCCGCTAAATAGTACCGGTTCGTTACACTAACCGATACTGATGTTAGACCATTAGTACCGGTTGGTGTCTTAAACCGTCTTGATCTCCCAACACCTCAGAGCTGTTGAGCCGAGATCTATTCTAACTATCGGTCGGTTAAGTACTCAACCGTACTAATGGGCCGGTAGTAAAGGTCGGTTCTGTAGTAGTGCATGTATATGTACTCCGTACTAAATATACATGTATATAGATATGTATATATATATTGAAGGACCAAATTGGACGATCGTAGAACACTGAATGATCAACTACAACTTTTTCCCCTAAAGGAATTAATCAAAACCTTACTTGATCAAAGAAAACGGAAGAATATAAATTTTTAGAGAAAATCAGCCTAAGGTGGAACTACTGCACTCCGGGAAGCGGTAGTACCAGAATAAACAATGAACTTTAGATGAACAGTAAAATCAATATGAGTTCATATCCAAAAATTGATGTAACTTTTGATCGGATGATGGAAATCCAGTAAATTTTTTATACACCTTCCTATTTATGTCAGGAATTAACCTATTCTAACCATCAATCATAAAGATTGACTTCAAAGTTATGACTTTTTAATTTTAGAGAAGGTGCATCAAAACCATGTCAAAATCACAAACTTCACCCCGAACAAGCTCATGAGGTTTTGATGATCTTAGATGACCTTCCACATGTCATATCAAGCAAGAATACGAAGGAACCACCTTTTAAACGTGCAAGAGCAAGATCTACTACAAATCCCTCTTTCTCAAGTTAAAAACCTATTTCTTGAGAAATCTCTTGATAATCACGTGAGAGCTTGCCTAGTGTTTGGGATATAATTAATCTCTTGATGATCATCATTTTTTAGTACTCCGTTGAACATACAGGCACCTTGCTAATATATATATGGTACTAGCTGAATACCAATGCTTTCCTATGGATAAAAAATATATATGTTACACCAATGCATCAAGTCGTTATTGGAAATAGTGTGCTCCATGCCATCGGCTATGCCGAGCTCCGCTTAGACATTACACTTCTGCGGTCTTCCTCAGCCTATACCGTGGCTTTACACTATAGGAATTGATACTATTTTCATCGGCCCTAATTTTTTATCGAAAAAATAGGCCAATGTAAATAACTAAATAATTTCGTCAGTCCGGTAGGAACCGACAAAATTACATTTATTTTCATCGGTATCTGTGACAAGGCTGACGAAAATATGTGAGTCATCGCGTCTAGGGTTTTCAAAATTTTTGTGGACTATTTTCATCGATCTAGACCGATGAAAATAGGATACGTGGCAAGGCCCAGATATTTTCGTCGGCCAAAGCCGACGAAAATAGAACACATGGCGGGGCCTAGCTATTTTCGTCGATCTAGGCTAACGAAAATAAGACACGTAGCGACGATTTTTATTTTTATCGGTCTAGGCGATGAAAAAAGCCGAGGGCCCCAAAAGGCCAGTTGGCCCGCCTGGTCGCCGCGCCTGCTGCACGATCGAGTACCACCCCACGCCTTCGCCTCGCCGCTTGCGCCTTCCGCCGCCGAGCAGTGCGCCTCCGCCTCCACGCCGCCCCCCGCGTCGGTGAAATAACGGTAAACACGCCCATGAGCCGCCACCTATCAGGTGAAGTAAGTTCAATATCTTCATACACGTAGAATTTAGTGAATATGTTTAGAATTTAGTGAATATGTTCAGTGAATATCTTTGTACACGTAGAATTTAGTGAATATGTTTAATGAATATCTTCATACATGTACTGAAAGTAAGTTCAATTCGTTTTGTGAATTTGATTGCTAAAAAGTATGTCCTAGCATAGTTAATATTAATTGTGCTCAATGTTAGTATATAGCCGATAATTAATTCATATTTTCGGTGTAATATATATTTAGTAATTGTTAGTATGTATTTAGTGAATGATAGATAATCATGCTATAACATAGTGTATCTATTGTACTCTAGTTTACTAAATGTTAGTGCATTGAGATAAATTAATTCATGTTTAGCGTGGAGTAGTGAAATTTAATTATAGTTTAGTATTGTAGACCAATTTGGAATATCGATTTAATTGTTGTATCTATGTTTGAAATTTAATTTCATCAATTGAAATATCCTCTAGTGGTTCTCTAATTGAAACTTGATGGTGCTATCATATCGTATGTTTTTAAAGACTAGACAATATCATCTCAAAGACTAAACATTAAATTGTGAATTGTGTTTGTCCTGAATTGTCCACGTTTTTGGACAGCCTGGGGATGGACGGCGAAGCATGGGTTTTATGACATGTTGTAACATCTGAGTGAAATTTCATCAGCATAACCCAGTGTGTAGAAATGAGAGATGGCCGTGCATGGATGTATAGTGATGGTGAATACACAAGCTTTCCTTTTGACTATTGCACAAATATTAAAACATTAGTAAATAGTAGAAGGTGATTACTTACCCCTTCGATTGCTTTAAGATTTGTGTAATTTGTATTGGGAGGGAAAGTATTGAAACCCTGCTCAATTAACAAACCGCAATCTGATCATGGAATCCATCTATTTCCACTTGGCCTTCTCTGTTTTTGCCACTATGAAGTTTTACCTACAGCCTTGTACGGCGCCGTCGATGATACATAACGTTCCCGAATGTTTCGCTCACAAAAAAATTCACCCTCAGCAATAAAACTCTGAGCTGTGACTATGAGTAGTGTGTACCGTGAGGTTTACTGCTCAGCCCACAATAATATCTCGTAAAAACCATGCAAATCACGTTTACTTTCCTGTGAGGGCTACATGTTATGTTTTTCCGGACACTGTCCCACCCCTTTGTAAGCTTTCTTTGACAAGCGAACGATCGATCGAGCATAATGCGTACGTATGTTGCCTCGCTCGCACCGAATAAGAACTTAATTCCATCGGCAAGTGAACGGAGGCACGAAATTAAAGTGAAGTCTTCTCGTGCTTCCGGACATAATCAAGCACGCTTGATTAATCTGCACATTTTGCTTGCCGTGTCCAGTTACCGCAAAGCTGCTCTTAATTAATGGTGATAATATTCTCTAGATGGTGATAGACTCTTGTACTCTTGAGCATTATTGATTAACCAAACCATTCAGTCGCGGTCATGGACAACTGGGTTCCTAATTATTATGGCTAATCAGATTCCATTGCCAAACTAATTCGGCAGGAGAGGTTCCAGACTTGATAGCGCCGTGGCCAAAGGGGCCTGCTTGGAGGGGCTGTGGCTGAGTTGAAAAGTTACTTTTGGTTTACTGGACTGTAAAGTTGTTGTAGCTGGCAGCTGTGGCTTTTTTTTGTTATGCTGTTTGGTAAATTGGCTGCTGCAGCTATAACTTTTAAGAGGTAACCAAAAGGAGAGGCAGTAACCTAGCGAAACACAATGGTGGACGAGTGGGGATGTGACGTGGAGGCAGTGAGACAGGACGGCGGAGGTTAGGGAGGTGAAGTGAGCGAGATGAGAGACGGTCAAACGAAGCCGCAACTAAAAGGTGTCGGCGTACTTTGCGCCAGGGTACCCTCTCCGCCACACAAAAGTGTGCGTGGCCCACGTGGCGGCCTAGCAGGCGGGTGGGCGAAACACGCCCGCCCGGCAGTGCCGCCCACATGGCGCCGGGCGGCAGGTGGGCGAGGCGCCTGCTTTCGCCGGTGCCCACCACGTGGCGCTGGCGGCGGGTGGGCGAAACACGCCCGCCCGCCAGTGCCGCCCACGTGGCGCCGGGCGGCGATTGGCGAGACACCTGCTTTCGCCAGCAAGAGGGCAAAAGATGGGAAGTGGTGGCTTCACCTCGAAGCCTCCTTACCCTATCGTACGATGTCAGAGGCGGGACTGCTGTGTCAGGTCCGTTGATTACAAGAAATCCCGCGACAAGCCCGTTCCTCTGACGCCAATCACCTACCCGTCACGAAGGGGTCCCATCCCGGGCGGATCGAGCGAAGCCATGCGTCGGCATTTAATGAGGCTGGAGGAATGGGACAGCACGGGAAGGAGTAATAAATGTATGAAGATCAGCATGATGACCCCTCTTTTACCTACCCCCGTTAGCCTGGCCTATATAAGGGCCCTCGGGTGCATGGGGAGAGGGGACGGACAACCAAGAGTTCAAGCAGTAGAGCCTAAGGAAGAACTTGTAATTCCAAAGCTCTGTACTTGCTCCAAACACTTTATAAGAAATCTAACAGGAAGTAAGGCTATTACCCTGGCTAAGGGAGGCCTGAACCTAGGTAAAATCTGTGTGTCATCTTAGTTCATAGGCGCCGGAATCCTCCGTACGGGAGTCTCTAGGGTTTTCACCCTCTAGGGTTTGCCAGCCGCGAAGACGCCCTCCTACCGAACCGAACCCGGTCTGTAGACTCCGGGCCTGTCAAGAGGAATATGCCGACAAAAGGCCCCTCCCCAGCAGTTGCAGCTTTTAGGAGTGTTTCTGCTGTGGCTTAGCTTTTCAGCTGCTTTGCAGCCATGCTATTTGGGGAAGCTTTTGGCCTAAAGTTAAAGCACAGCTCCCCCAAACAGGCTCTCAATTAATCCTTCTATTTTCTGAATGCATGTCATTCTAACTTTTAAATTTTATTTCTAAATACAAATCGTTCTATAATTTGAGAAAAATTTTAACTGCAATAAGTGAGCAAATGAAAAAAAAAAAGATGATTTTATCATTTCTATACATGCCTTGGTTAAAGTGCAAAATCCTAAATAAACTCTATCTGTTCTGGGACAGAGGGGTAATAAAGAAAGTTTTTACACGGTTGAATCGAAGAGTAACAAGCAGTTGGCGACAATGTAATGGCGGTAAAGCTAGAACTTTATATGCTCGCCCTTTCATCAAACTAGCCGAGTACTCATACGTTGTAACGGAATAACAACCGCTCATACAGATGAATTAAAACAATAGAAAAATAATACTTGGTAGAAATCTAAAAGACTAAACCGTGATAATAAGAAAAGTTTTAAGGTGCAATTTGTAAATTTTCATATACAAAAGCTTTTGTACTTGGAACTATAAGTTACAGACGAATTAAAATAACAGAACAATAATTTCTAGTAATTATATAAAGTCTACAAGAGTAAACCATAATAATGAGAAAGATTTTAAGTTACCTTCTGCAAATTTTCGTATGATGGAAGGGCTCTAAGTTGCAGTTACATGTGCTCGTGCGTTGCAACGGAAACTCAATTTGTGATAAAAAGTTTATTTACAAAGACCACTAATAGTGGCAAAGGTGAGTAATTAAAGAGCAGTGGTAAAGGTGGGTAATTTTGATGAAGTAACAGTGGCAAAAATGGGTAATTAAAGAGTAATAGCAAAAGTGGATAATTTTGATGAAGTGATATGGAAAGAAACTTTCATTTTATATAACAGAGATATCTCACGTGGTTAACAAATCTGAAGCAAAAACCACTTTCTCATGAACATTTCTCTATTGTTTAGTAGCACCTGGATGGATTCATCGTAGCATAATTAATCAATTCTGCTTTCCTTTTTCCCTTTATAATTAATCAGATATCGTAGTATAATTAATCAATTCATCGTAGCGTAATTAACAAATCATGAAAACTTCTCTATTTTTCCCTGTATATGTTATGCCGCTAGCTCTAAAGTTTTGCCTACAGTCCTGTGCCGCGCCGTCGCTGAAACTAACTTCACCAAGGGCGTAACTCTGCGAATTGGGCTCCACCGGGGTTTCCACGTGATTAACGAGACTTTTTAGGAGGTATCAAAGTCTCGCGATTAACACCTCCATCGTACATTCCGATCGCTGCCAGGCTCACATCATGACATGATCTTTTTTTCTTCTTTTCACATTCTCTTTGTTTATGCTTAGGTTTTATGGTTTATAGTTCAAAGCCATCTTTTAGACTTAAACAACTTAAAAGTAACTGTCTTTTATACGTGGTAGAGAAGGATAATTTTACCCTAAGTACAGTGACATTAGTCTAAGACTAATTCTCAACAAGCCAAAAAAACGCACCGTTTCGATGACTTCTGATTTTTTAGTTATATAGAGACTTATAACTTTTGAAAAGGTACAGATAAAAAGCTACATATTTGTTTAGCATTTGGCTTTTTGGCTGTTAAATGGGTGAAAAAACGCAAACAAACAGTGTTAGGGAACGGATAGGCTACTTTAGTGAAAAATCAAAAAAAATTCTACAGTGTAACAAAAAAAACCACTGCAAGTTACAGATCACAAAATTATCACTAGACGTGCAGTCCCGTAGCGGAAGTAGAGTCGATGTAGCGTGGTGATGCAAATGTAGTCGTACTAGTCTTGCACCTCCTCCAACAGTTTCTTGTGAGCGTCGCTGATTGTGGGGTTGTCCAAGCATTGAAACTTCGCAGCAACGCCTCCAAGATATCCACATGTACAAGGCGGGAACACCATACGCCAGAGTGCTAGCGCCGGTTGTGCGGTTCTAGGCGGAGGAGGAGTGGCAGCTAGGGTTTCAGGATTCTGAATTCCTATTATTTCTTTTCATATATCTATATATAATCAAAGTCACCACATCCTCCTTTATATAGACGTCCCATGACGAATTTCAACCCTTGAAGCCTATTACAACTCGAATCCCTATACGAATTGGTTACAACCCCTTAAATGTATGACTCTATAGGTTTACGTGCACTTGGATATAGCTGAAGTACCTCTATGGATTATTGAGTACCTACGACCCACCGGGCTAGTATCATGTCAGCCCGACCCGCCCCAATGCCTAGGTGTAGTATCTATAAAAGGGGATCATTCGTTGCTAATTACATCCAAGCAAGCGCACAAAACAAAAGAAACAAAATATCTAACTAGCTAGCGGGCGAGAAGATGTTCCGGTGGAGCAAGAGCACCAAGAGCCCTGCTCCGGCGGCCGAAGGCGGCGCCGGAGAGGTGGCGGTTGTGAAGGTGCTGTACAACCTGGCCCCCACGGCGAACATCGATCGGAAGGCGCAGGACTACATCGACCGGATCAGGAAGCGAGGGTTCGACGGCAAGAATAATTAATCCGCCCGAGCCACCGGCGGTGCCGGTCCGACCACCGCCGGCCGGCCGTCATCGATCCATGCACCACCGCCTTCCATGCTGCATGTGTCACGCTCCGTCGGTGCAGATTAATTAACAGCTTATAATATACACGTATGCGGGTATATATATATATATATATATATGTGTGTGTGTGTGTGTCCTGGTCTAAAGAAATCGTATGAACTAGCTAGCATAACATTATTAACGATGTAATTAAGCTTGCGTACAACAGCTTGCATGACGGTGCATGCATTTACTAATTAATCACTCTATTCAGTGTATATGAATATCGGCTAAATAAATAATTTGGCATGCAGTTTATGCATGTTATTACTTTCCATATATATCTATGTCTAGCCTCTGTCTGCAAATTTTCTGTGAACTTGATCGGGTGTTTTAATTTTCTACGGTGGTCGTTATCATATTGTTTGCACCAAATTTTGAAAAGTATGGGAACAATCGGTGAATTTACGGGAGTTTGGATGATGCATGGTGGATGATTGGAAACAGAAGATCGTTTAAAAAACCTTAGCCGACTCGGACTCTGTTGTCGTAATGTAGCACGACTCGGATCGGCTGACGGGTATATAAGATGAACCCAGGCCGTTTGAAGAGGGCATCCATAGCAAAAAACCACATCTGCCAGTTTTATTTTTCCTTTAGCTTTTTAGTCTTGTAATACTTTCGTTTGTAAGTCGATTTCGATCAATAAAGTTGCGCATCGCCGATTGTTGGTCACCTTCGATTTCATCCTAGGTCTGATTTGTTCTGTTTTGTTGTGCATCGCCTTCTCAGAGCTAATCTGTCTTTACCCTCTGATTAGCCTTGGTTGGCTAATCTGTTCATGTTTTGATCGGCCTTTGGCTGATCCGGATTTAGCCGATTATACTAATATCGGCTTAAAACGAATTTCATGGCTTTTTCCTTATCGATTGCAGGGTCAAATCGATTGGCACGTTTGAACCCGGTGTTCGTCTGGTGTGTTGCAATTAGAAACCCTACCTCAAGTTTTTGGTGTCAACACACTTTTGGCACGCCCAGTGGGACCATCGGAAAGATGACTGCAAGCAAATCTATCTCACCAACCGATGTCAATGCTGATGCGATAATCGTCCCCACTTTGGACGATCTGACTCGAACAACGCAAAGAGATTGAAGATCGGAAAGCTGCTTTGGAGGAGTTGATGTTGGGTTGCTATCAAAAAACCCGACGAGGGGTCACGCAAAAGATGGCGCTTCCAACACTGAATCCCCTTAGCGAGGCTGGCATCTCGACAAACCCGGTAAGCCAATATCTATCGGCTCAAGCTGAATTGTCTGTTATGATTGAGCAATCTGTGCATCATGCATTAATCA
The DNA here is from genome assembly GCA_036346375.1 of Guadua angustifolia. Lineage (NCBI taxonomy): Eukaryota > Viridiplantae > Streptophyta > Magnoliopsida > Poales > Poaceae > Guadua > Guadua angustifolia. Next base: position 61,850,066 of record CM070508.1, read on the forward strand.
ATCAGTCATCGGTCTTGGTTACGACCCTAAAGCCGATGATAGAAAATAGTGTTAAAACAATTGCACAAGAGTTGGCAGTATCTGGAGGATTGCTAGATCCATTACAGCCACTCCCAACATACCCTGTATACTCTGTGGCACAAAACACCAGCATGGTAAAGGTGTCGGCTCCAACACCCTCATTAGTGCCGACTCAAACCACTGTGTTGGCACCGGGAAATTCTCGTCCAAATGGGGTTACCCATTACCATGCGTACAACGACGCCGCGAAGTTAAGAGCAGCTAACCTACATCCATCGGCGTCAGGGAATGCCTACGTCCAGTCGGCTCCTCAGACGATTGAATCTGATAGAATTCCTCAATCCCAAGGACTAACCCAATTAAGGAATCCGGTCCCGCATAGGGTAGTTTCGTATGCGGAGCCTTTCGTTCTCTTACCCGAATTCTCGGTCGGAAAAGCCGACGGATGTGATCCATTGCCTCATCAGTATCCATCGGTCAGGACTAGCCGACAGACCGAGTTTACTCTCGGGGGACAGGATGCCATTCACAATAATTGGCACAATCCTAGCGCTACATCGGCCAACAACATCAATTGGGCTGATCAGATCTCTGTAGTCCTAAGAGATCAGTTCGGTTTACAGCCTAAAGGAAAGACCATCGGCTACAGAAAGCCATACCCGGATTATATTGATCGCATGCCATACCCACATAATTTCAGGGTTCCTGATTTCGCAAAATTTTCGAGAGATGATTCTGTCACTACCCTTGAGCATATCGGACGGTTCATTGCCCAATGTGGCGAGGCGGCCCAGTCCGATGGGTTGAGAATTAGGTTATTTCCTTTGCCTTTATCAGGGACTGCTTTTACATGGTTTACAAATCTCCTTCCAAATTCGGTCCATTTTTGGAACGATTTAGAAAGCCGATTCCATGACTACTTCTCTGGCAGCCCAGATCTTAGGATATCAGATTTGAGTTCTGTCCGGCAAAAGTTCGGCGAATCGGTTTCCGATTACATCAGAAGATATAGGGAAGTGTGAAATCGATGCTTCAGTGTTACATTGCCTAATCACCAATTAGCTGATTTAGCATTTCAAGGATTGATCCCACCACTGAAAGAAAAGTTTGCCGGGCAGGAGTTTTCTGACCTGGGCCATCTGCTTCATTGTGTATCGGCACAGGAGGGCCGATATTTAGATAACAAGGGGTTTAAAGATAAATTCAGACTAAATGGGAACGGTAAGGATAAGGTCAAAGTAAACATGGTCGATTACAGCTCAAGTGAAACCTCTGAAGATGAAGCAGATATAAATATAGCCGAGTGGATAAAGGGTCCTAAGAAACCTCTCATCTGCTCATGGCTTAAGCCAACGAAGAATAAGTCAGAGGTTAAGTACACTTTTGATGTGTTCAAATGCGATCGCATATTTGATTTGTTATTACAAGAGAGATTGATATGATTGCCAGAAGGACATATCATACCATCGGCTGACGAAATAAAAAAACGACGATATTGTAAGTGGCATCACTCTTTTTCACACAATACTAACGACTGCAATATTTCTCGGCAGCAGATACAATCGGCCATTGAAGACGATCGGCTCAAGTTCACAGAGGAGCCGACCATGAAAGTGGATGTCAATCCTTTTCCGATAAATATGGTCCAGTGCTCATGCAAAGGGAATGAGCCTATGGATGAGGAACCTAAGACGGCCCGGCGAGTCGATGTGCAGCCCAGTTCAAGCGGTAAAACACTCAAGATAACGATCGGCTCACTCTAAATAGAGGCCGATCTGAATGGCAAAAACTCGAGAATGATTAAACCAAAAGGGGAATTGCAGGTTGGACGCTGGTATAAAGCCGAGCGGTCGCCATCTAGAAAATCAGCGTTTAGGCCTAAGCCGACTTTTTCACAGCTACTTGAAAAGTATGAAAGAATAAGCCGTCGGCAAAAGCAACGACCTCGCCAGCTAGATAACTTGTACTGGCCAGACAACATTGAGAAGGCTCACCAGAGATGCCCCTTTTGGCAATTTTGTCAGGAAAGGGGTGCAGCATTACCTTCTCCAAGGTCATGTTCAATGGAACTTTATCCCCAAAGAGATTGGCCAAGGCAGCTAGTGGGGGAACGACTGTCTGGGTCGGTACAAAATCGGTTGGGCTCAGGGCAAAGAAGGCCGATTAAGGAAAGATTATCCATGCCGAATCAGGCCAAGAATATAGAGCCTACGAAGAGTGAGAATCTGGCTGGTAAAATTCGTAAGCCGATTGAGCCTAAACCAAGATGGTGTCCAACAGGTCTCAACCGATCGCAACGTAGACGGCTTCAACGCCTGAGGACACAGGAAATGAGAGAAGCTGAGGAGGAAAAACAGAGAGATCATACATTCAACAAGCTGCGGCCAGTAAAACCCGTCAAACAAGAGTGGAGGAAAAAGGAGCAAGCCGACGAGGAGTCGGATTCCTCAGATGACTTATTGTCATCAATGATTCGTGACGATACCCCTCCCATGGATATCAACATGGTCTTTACTCTGTCAGCCGAGTTCAGAATTAAAACTGAATCGGTCAAAGACAAATTTGCACAGCTCTGACTTGGTGCATAGGACGCGTGTTTGAAAAACCGCGGGATGCTCATCGGCACTTGAAGCTGTTGTATCTAAAGGGGCATATAAACGGCAAGTCGATATCCAGGATGTTGGTGGATAGAGGGGCTACTGTAAATTTAATGTCATTCACTACATGCAAAAAGTTGGGCAAGACCGATGAAGATTTAATCAAAACGAACATGATGTTAAATGACTTCACAGGCGATCCCACTGAAGCGAAGGGAGTGATGGTTACAGAATTAACCGTCGGCAGCAAAACTTTGCCGACTGCATTTTTTGTGATTGAAGCAAAAGGGAATTATAGCGTACTTCTTGGGCGAGACTGGATACATGCCAATTGCTGTATACCCTCAACCATGCATCAGCGGCTCGTGCAATGGAATGGGGATGAAGTTGAAGTTGTCCCAGCCGATACATCGGCACATATAGCGATGGCTAGTTCTGACACGAATTGGCCGCATGAGGAAGCCGAATGCATATCGGTTAAAACTTTAGATGATTGTGACTTTATATGCATCGGTAAGTCAGGTTTAATGCCGATCAGTGTCAGGCCAGGTACGTTTGATCGGGCAAACGAAGTCTTGAGGAGATGGGGCCAGAAGTAGTCCAAGTTCTACAGCACAAAGTGAAAAGCTATTGGCAGGTGATAAACTCTTGTGAAGCAATCGAAGATTTTCAGTAGGAAAAATTGGGTCAAGGTTTCACTTCTGCCGATATGCTTGAAAAAGTCGACATAGGAGAAGGCGATAGGAAAAGACCAACTTTTGTAAGTGCAAAGCTAGATGTAAAATACAAAGCCAAGTTGGTTGAAATACTTAGAAACTATAGGGATTGCTTTGCTTGGGAGTATTACAAAATGCCCGAATTAAGCCGACAACTGGTTGAATATCGGTTGCCTATAAAGCCAGGGTATCGGCCATTTAAGCAATATCCTCGAAGTTTTAATTCAGAACTATACAATGTTATTAAGGAGGAAATTAAGAGGTTATTGGAAGCTAAGTTTATAAGACCTTGCTGATATGCTGAGTGCGTTTCCAACATTGTTCCCGTCATGAAAAAGAATGGTAAACTTCAGGTATGTGTAGATTTCAGGGATTTGAATAAAGCTACACCAAAAGATGAATACCCAATGCCTATAGCCGATATGCTTATCGATGCTGCATCAAGTAACAAGATTATTAGCTTTCTCGACGGGAATGCTGGGTACAACCAGATATTTATGGCAGAAGCCGATGTACCCAAAACCGCCTTCAGGTGCCCTGGTGCTCTGGAGCTCTATGAATGGGATGTAATGACATTCGGCTTGAAAAACGCAGGTGCTACTTACCAGCGTGTGATGAATTTGATTTTTCATGATCTAATCGGTCATATTATTGAAATATACATTGATGATGTAATAGTGAAATCCAAGGATGATTGGCAACATTTGGCCGATTTAGAAAGGGTGTTTTAGAACATAAGGGCTCATGGGCTAAAGATGAATCTCTTCAAGTGCGCGTTTGGCGTATCGACTGGCCAATTCCTCGGGTTCATGGTACACCAGAGAGGGATCGAAGTTAATCAAGAGAGGGTCAAGGCCATAGTCAATACGAAACCACCACGTGTAAAAATGAATTGCAAAAGCTGATCGGCAAAATTAATTACTTACGATGATTTATTTCAAATCTGTCCGGCCGAATCCGAGCTTTCACCCCATTGTTAAAGTTGAAAGACCATCAGGATTTCGTGTGGGGAGCCGATCAGCAAAGAGCTTTTGAGGATATCAAGGAGTATTTGGCGACACCACCGGTTTTGGCTGCACCAAAGAAAGGGATCCCGTTCAAATTATACGTATCGGCCGAAAACGAAACCATTGGAGCAGTTTTGGCTCAGGAGGTTGATGGCAAAGAGCGAGTAATATTTTATTTAAGCCGACGACTCTTGGAAGCTGAAATCAGGTATCCCTTGGTGGAAAAATTATGCTTGTCATTGTATTTTGCTTGTACCAAGTTGAGACATTATATGTTGGCATCGACATGCATAATAGTATGTAGGACCGATATCATCAAATATATGTTATCTGCACCCATCTTACGAGGACGACTTGGTAAATGGGCTTATGCCCTAACTGAGTTCGATCTACAGTACGAATCAGCAAAGGCCGTCAAGGGGCAGGTAATAGCCGATTTTATCATGGGACATGACACTATGGCAGGGTTGGTCGATGTGGTTCCCTGGCAATTGTATTTCGACTGATCGGTTTGTCAAGAAGGCAGTGGAATAGGTATAGTGCTGGTTTCACCGAAAAGGCACAGCTTTGAATTTGTATATCGGCTTAATAGCCGATGCTCTAACAATCAGGCAGAATACGAGGCGTTGCTCAAGGGACTTCAACTGTTGGAGAGTATCGGGATAAGTAATGTAGAAGCCTATGGCGACTCATTGTTGGTCGTCCAACAGGTTAAAGGAGAATTTCGGTGCAATAATGAAATACTATCAAAATACCTGGAACATTGCCTTAATGCTATTGACACATTTACTTCATTTTCTATTAGACATGTGCCCAGGGAGATAAATGACAGAGCTAATATGCTGGCACAAGTAGCATCAGGTTATAAAGATTACAGCCGATATGAAGTACTGGAATCGGTTGATAAAACGGTGTTGTGTGCCGATACTGTCAATTGGAGAACGAAGATAAAGGCATACTTGATGAACCCGTCCAGGCCTACTGAACGCAAAATTTAGCAACAGGCATTGAAGTATGTGGTATTAAGTGATGAACTGTACTATCGGACAGTGGAAGGTTTACTGTTAAGATGCCTGGGGAACAAAGAAGCAAGAGTGGCTATGGGTGAGGCTCATGAAGAGATTTGTGGTTCACATCAGTCGACTCACAAAATGAAGTGGATACTGAGAAGAACAGGATATTTTGGCTGACAATATTAGAAGATTATTTTAAATATTATAAAGGATGTCAGAGCTGTCAAAAATTTAGGAATGTGCAACTCGCGCCAGCATCGGCTTTGCATCCAATTATCAAGCCATGGCCGTTCAGAGGATGGGGGATAGATGTAATCGATCAAATAGTTCCGGCATCAAGCAAGGTCCATAAGTTCATCCTCGCAGCCACGGATTATTTCTCAAAATGGGTTGAAGCCATACCCCTTAAGAAAGTCACGAGTGTAGAAGCTATCAACTTTGTTAATGAGCATATCATACATCGGTTTGGTATTCCGCAGACTATCACGACCGATCGAGGAACTGTGTTCATGTCTAATGAGTTTTGAAGTTTTGCAAGAGGTCTGGGTATTAAGTTGCTTAATTCATCACCCTACTATGCCCAGGCCAACGGACAAACTGAGTCGTCCAATAAAACGTTGATCAAACTAATCAAAAGGAAAATTGATGAAAAGCCGAGAAATTGGCATGCCACATTATCGAAGTCTTTATGGGCGTATCGGCTAGCATTCCACGGATCGACTAAGCTGTCGCCATATCAGTTGGTGTATGGCCAAGAAGCCGTTTTGCCCGTAGAGGTGAATATTGATTCAATGGGAGTGGCTAGACAAAATAATTTGTCGGCTGATGAATATAAAGACTTAATGCTTTGTAATCTGGACGACTTAGCAGAATTAAGGCTGATTACACTAGATCGGCTTGAAAAGAACAAGGAAAGGGTTGCGAGAGCGTATAACAAGAAAGTTGTGCCAAAGTCATTTGGCGAGGCCGATTTGGTTTGGAAAACCATATTGCTGATTGGATCCAAAGATAATCGATTTGGTAATTGGTCGCCAACATGGGAAGGACCTTATAAAATAAATCAGCTTGATGATGGGAATTCGTATATACTCGAGACTCTTGAAGGATTTGTATTACCTAAGGCAATCAATGGAAAATATTTAAAGAGGTATTATCCTAGCATATGGATCGGGGCATGAATAGCTAAGGCAACTTACAACGCAAGAATTTGGAAATAAGGTAAAATATAATCGGTTAAACAGCCGATTGAATATATTACAAAAGTGCAACAAAAAGTGTATGACGAAACATTGTTTCAATTCAACAGACGGTAAAAGTTACACCAATAAAATTACAGGCCCGATCCAGGAAGTCTGGCCCCCAAAGCCGATAATGCTGCAGCCGCCTTGGCCAGTGCATCTTGAATCCCGTCCACTGTCCGCTGATCGGCTTGAGCATTGCCAGGCACGGGAACTAGCTTTGCCGATTGCTCCTTGACTCTAGCGATGGCCTGACTGATTTTTTGCTTCTGCTCAGATAGAGAAGTCGCTGCTGCAGATACCTGCGCTTGCCCATCAACTAGCTATTTTTGAAGTTTGACTAGCTCTTCTTCAAGTAATTTCTTGGTCGACTCCAGCTTGAGGATTTGGGCCTTGGTGGATTTCAAGGAAGAAGCATCTTGCTCAAAATTATTCTTCATCGACTTCGCCTCAGCCACCAGCTGGTCCAGTAGCCGACGATTAGCCTGCTGAGCCTCCTATTGAGCGATCTGCACTCGGGCAGCCTCCACTTATGTTCTTTGCTCATCCAGGTAGCAGACTCCCAAAAGCACCCTCATGGTGTCAGGGGGGAGATCGGCTTCTACCGTGGCCATAGCATCCCTTAAAGGCTGGGTGTCGGCAAGGAGCTGAGCCTCGGGCTGGCAAACTTCATGAAAGAGTCAATTCAATTTTTCTTGCATATTCGGCCAAGACTTGACAACTGCAGCCGACGCCTTTAAAGATACATTGATAATATTGCAGATGTTGGTGACATAATCGTCTGAGGCCAGCACTTCTGGATCGTCCAGCTCTTCCAAGGTGAAGCCGAGCAGATCAAGAGGATCAGTCGATTCCACTAATGCAGGCACAGGGGGAATTGACTGCGGTGGCGAGGTAACCTGGAGCTTGGCCGGAGAAGACGATGTCGGGTGAGCAGTAGCAGACGTGCCTTAAAGATCGGCTAAGATGTCAGCCACTTGGACTGACGCTGTCGGCTGAAAAAAAGTATAAGACAGTGTTTTGGTACATGCAAGTATAATGCAAGGGAGAAAGGGTTACCTCTGCAGAAGCCGATATGCGCGGAGAACTCTCGGCGCTTTGTTCCTTGGGTTTATGGTTTCTTTTGGCAAAAACTTTAGTATATTTTGTTTTTTCTGAAAAAAGGGTATGTTTAGGTCAAAGAGTATTCAGATTGTACAGAAGGCCGATAAAGATATAGGCTAAATTACTTACTGGGCTGTTGTTTTTCGATATCAGATAAAGACGGGCTATTTACTCCTAAATTTCCGGAAGCATAGCCTGTGATGCCTGTCGACTGATGGGGCCTCTTTGGGGGGTGGCCACTTCCTGATGGGCTCGGAGCGATTTTCTTACCAGCAGCAGCTTTAGCCTATGAGAAAATATGCAAGTCAATCGACCGACAGTGATAACTAGGAGAGATAACTTTGTAAGATCAATACCTCTATAGCTATGGACGAATCAGTATAGCCTGAGGAACTATCCTCCTCACTTGAACTGCTGCTGGGTGCTATTGTCGGTTCATGGAAGTCAAGCAGAAATGCATCTATGATTGCCGACGGAGTTCGATCCAGAAGAAGGGCTTCCACCACGGGTGACCACCAGGAAGAGAATTGGCTAGCCCGACGAGAGTTCAAGAAGAAATGCGGTAAGTCATTTATTTGGAGTTCATCGGCTATTTGAAGAACAATCTTTGCTGCAGTTGGGTTCCTCACTCTAGCTCGAGGTTGAAGTCGATCAAGAAGAGGCAGGCTTGGAACCACTTGACCAAAACCCAATTGGTGGGCATAAATTGTCGGATGATAAAATTCGTACGAGGGTTGAAAAGTCCTATTTCTGGTATTCAGGCCGACATGGAGGATGCTTGGAGAGATAAAACTTTCGTACAAGTCCAACATTGATGCAGGCATTACTGAACTGTCGGCATTCAAATGAAGAAAAGAAGGCCATTGAAAATCGGCTGCGTTACTTTAGGCGAAGAAATCCTGTTGGCCAAAGATTATGCTGTCTAGATTCAAGAAAAAGGATAGGTATTTTTTCAGGCCGATAGGGGTAATCTTGGTGTCTCCACTCGAACACATTATGAATCTTTCCCCATGAGATCGGCTAGCCCTGTACTGTGGGATCGTATTCTCTTGGTAATCTTCCCGCGGGAAGGCTGAATCCTCTAAAGGCTCAGAAATAAGCGATCGGCTGAAGGTACTGTAAAGCCATAATTGGATAAACCACAGTAGACCCTCAACGTTGTCGACGACGAACTTGGCAAAGCCAGAAAAAAGCCGACTCCTAATGACGTGCATCATTTGATATACAGCGCCTAATAGCATTTTTCCAAGGGCGAGCCGATGGCCTTCTACCAGTCGTTCTGCTACCAGCTGATAAACTTGCGTCGGCCCAAGGGATGCACCGCAAAAAAAAAATCTCTCCAGCCAAAGATTCAGAAAGGCGACGTGTTCTTCATCTGATACTGGCCCGTCGACTTTGTTATTGTGTTGGATGTACTTATTCCACCCTTCACCCTTGGATTGAATCAACTTATATCTGGGCTTGCCACTGAAAGTCTATATTTGTTCGCTGTCTGGTCTCAAGCAGCAAAGCTCGACTACATCAAATAGGGTTGGGCCGATTGGACCAGTATGGAATGGGAAAGCATTGAAAGTGTCCGACCAAAATTAGCATGTCGTGGCCACCAAGGGCTCATTGGCTTCTAGATTGGCTAAACAAAGCGGGACACACTCGGCTATCCCCATTTTTTCCCACTCTGGTCTTTTCTGAGCTGATACGCGGATATACCATGATCTCCATCCTTTCAGAGCTGTCGGCTAGGCTCTAAAGCTCTTACCCCACTCGTCCACGTTATACCCAGCAGCCGGTAAAGCAGTTATAGGGATTTCCTGGTTAATGATTGTGTCGGCTTCTAAACTTCCTACTGGCCCTAAGTAGTACTTATCTTCACTTTCGGGAATCGGAGTGAGTACCTGAGAGGGACCCATTCAGCCGACTTGAGAATTTGATTGAAGAAGACTGGAAGCAACAGCCGATTGATGCCGGTTTGAGAGCGTGAAGGCGTGAGAATGACCGCGGGGGGTCCCGCATATTTATAGCGCGGTGAAAAGTTAAAACGGCAGGAGAAGATTTCGAAGCAATGCGTGTAATTAAAACGCACAGAGATTTTTACGGCGCAATTAATGCAGCGGTTGCTGAAGAGATCCTTCAAGCCGATAATGAAGAAGCCGATAAATTTTTGGAAGACAACAAGTTATCTTCCAAAAATGGAGGGCATATGTTTGCACCAAATTTTGGAAAGTATGAGAACAATCGGCGAATTTACGAGAGTTTAGATGATGCACGGTGGACGATTGGAGAGTTTAGATATGTATATATATTGAAGGACCGAATTAGACGATCGTAGAAGGCTGAATGATCAACTACAACTTTTTCCCCTAAAAGAATCAATCAAAACCTTACTTGATCGAAGATGAGCGGAAGAATATAAACTTTAAGAGAAAATCAGCCTAAGGTGACATTACTGCACTCCGGGAAGAGGTAGTACCAAAATAAATAATGAACTTTGGATAAATAGTAAAATCAACACTAGTTCATATCCAAGAATTGATGTAACTTTTGATCAGATGATCAAAATCCAGTGAAATTTTATATGCACCTTCCTATTTATGTCAGGAATTAACCTATTCCAACCATCAATCATAAAGATTGACTTCAAAGTTATGAATTTTTTTAATTTTAGAGAAGGTGCATCAAAGCCATGTCAAAATCACAAACTTCACCCTGAACTGGTTCATGGGGTTTTGATGATCTTAGGTGACCTTCCGTGTATCATAGCAAGCAAGAATACTAAAGAACCACCCTTTAAACGTGCAAGAGCAAGATCTACCACAAATCCCTCTTTCTCAAGTTAAAAACCAGTTTCTTGATAAATCTCTTGATGATCACGTGAGAGCTTGCCTAGTATTTGGGATATAATTAATCTCTTGATGATCATCCTCTTTTAGTACTCAGTTGCAACGCACGGACATCTTACTAGTATATATATGGTACTAGCTGAATACCAATGCTTTACTATGGATAAAAAAAATATGTTACACCAATGCATCAAGTCCTCGTTATTGCGAACATTCAACTCCATGCCATCGGCTATGCCGAGCTTCGCTTAGGCATTACACTTCTGCGGTCTTGCTCAGTCTACACCGTGGCTTTAGCTCTATAACCATGCCCAGTCGAGTTTCTTTGTGACTTGTATCATGCTCCTTTTCGTTAGAGATATTTTAGGAGGTGGTTAAGTTAATTTGTTAGGGGGAAATTGTTGTTGTGTTTAAGTTAGTTTGTTTGTTATTTTTTGTTAGAGATATTTTAGAATGTAGGCACACCTAGTAAAACAAAACTTTCAATAAGAATGGTGTTGAATAAATGAGTCACCTACCATCAGTAGGTTATTTTAAGTAGTAAAGATAATCGGTATATATCATTAATTGTATCATGCATATACAAACCGGCCTTTTATCCATTTAGGCTTAATTAATGTTGCCTCTATCTATTATATATTTACAATGATATAAAAAGAAGCCGTCACTTTCTCTGTCATGGATTAGAAAATCACGTATTAATTGGAGAAAATGAGAAACATCTACAGTGCTTATTTTGGTGCGTCAGGATTATAACAGTATAGATTAATGAGATATATACTAGAATTGTTATAGTTGTATAAGAAATACAAATCTATTTTAATCATAGACAGTAGAGTTGTATAAAAAAATACAAATCTTCTTTCAAATAAAAGGTTATGTGTTGTAGTAGCTAGTCATGCGGTTGCATGAGAAATTGAGCTAGTTAATTGTACTCCAATAGTCCTACTCTGATTTTAAACTAAGAAAAAAGGTTTAACTTTGCTTTGCAAAGTCCTACGACCTTCCTCAATGGATATGGTAAACCGATATAGACCTCCATCTCCATGCATGTTATTGTCCTCTTTGCAATGAAAGAGTGACACGCTGACCCAAGTTTTGCTCATTTCGTGTAAGAGGGTTAACCTAAAGGTATTATATTTGGATCCAACAAATATTTTATACTACTACTATAACTAACTTTATACAAGTAATGTGGGACTAATCATATCATTCAAAGTTTTATCCATGGCGATGAGCTGGAACATTATGCCGAGATTCGTATATGCATGTCAATTTGTTAGCTACAACTTACATTTTAATTAATTGCATGTGATCGGATATTTATATACTTCCCACTTAATTAATTGTCAGCCCAACATCGATGAGCACGTTAACGTGCTCCCGCCTCACCGGGTGCGCGCACTCCAAGAACAACTCATCGGCTTCCTTGTCAACGAGGTTGTATCTCCAAATGGCGAGTTCCACGTAAGGTTTCCTGCATTGAACACCGCTGAACTGATGACGACATCCACGTCGACCAAGGACAAAAAGAGTGACGCATGCAAGAAATGAGTTCGATAATCATTTTTTTCATCATTCAAACTTGTAAACGTCGGTTGCGTGTATGTACTTGTCCATTTTTTACACTATTAAGTTCGTTTTTTGTGTACTAAGCTAGCTTGTGAACATGTGTATGAGTATGCATATGTAATATATATTTAATTGCGCAAAAAACTCCTCCACTCATATTTAATTTTATGGTTAAAAACGATATACAAAAACACCGTAAGAACATATTCTATAATACATAAAATCGAAAACTCTCTCCACAAGCGGTTGGTGACTCCAACCGCTTCGAGTCTTGCTCTCCTGGCGGTTGGTAAGACTAACCGCTTCGATATCCTTCTCTACAAGCGGTTTGTAACACGAACCGCCAGGAAATCCCACGGCGGCTCCACTGCCCTCTGAACACCTTCCCAACCGCTTACGGTGCCACAAAGACAAAGCGGTTCGAGCAACCGCTTGTCATACCCGATGGGTATCACACGCGGTTGCTTAGAAGCGGTTATAAAACCGCTTCTAAAGGGGGTTACGAGCCGCTTGTGGTAGCCGGTTCTATAGTAGTGACTATAAGTCCGTAGAATTATAGATTTTTTTTACAAAGATTCATTTTTGTCGAGGGGTATTTGATTTTTATTTTAGTTTTATATTCAGCATGTAAATCACTTCAAATTATTATAAAACATGCAATCACTACAGGAAACAAGAACAGTGTCCTTGGCCGAAACATTTTTATCGTCGGTAAAAAGGCCGACGACACAAAGTTACCCTCTGTTGACGGCTATAATGCTACCCGACAACATATATACACCAAGCAGGGCTGTGTCCTCGACCGTACTTAACCCGACGACATAGAGCTCGAGCTGTGTCCTCGGTCTAACTTAACCCGACGACACAGGCACTCCGCCCAAACAGGGAGTGCCGGCGCGTGATGAAATTTGAATTTCAGATCCCTGTAGTGAATACAATAATTCTTTTAATTCTATAGCAAGGCCCTCATGCGCCTTGTTCATTGGATAGGAATATAGGATAGGAGGACAATGACCTCCATGTCGCCACTGATGTCAGATGTTTCCCTTGAACCCTTCTCTACCGGAGACTTGACGCTACATTGAGATAAGATCTTATCCACCGCCCAGTCTCTTCTTTCCCCTCGTCCCTTTCGCTCTTCTGTCGTTGTTCCACGAGAAAGCATCTCTTGACTATTTATGCGATCCGCATGCGATAACGCATGCAATTTGCAGGGCATTGTCGAGATATTAGATTTGCAGGGCATATGTTTCATACATATCAAAATATTAAATTAATAATATAGACATATATTAGAGAATATGGCGTTAGAGTGAACTACCATGAGAAACTGTGAGAATTGTTATATTCTTAAGTGTTATCGGCTGGTGTCATACGTAGTATATATGGGATCGTATGTTAGACATGAGATCGTCATGATTTTCTACATGTGTAATAGTATACTTAGAGTTGTCAAACGCTACTTCGTAACCGGGTAGTCATTAAAGTAGTTTTCGAATTTACTATGAAACATGCGGGGAAATGTGAGCGATCAAGATAGTCAAGAGATGCTTTCTTTGGGTTCTTTCAATATTGTTGAATTAAAAAAGTGAATAGCCATGCCAAATGTGATTGAGGAGTCAATTATTACAACTCAGTAATATACTACGGAACGAGTGAACGATCGAACTATTGTAGGATGGTTTGTTTCTTGCTTGGAGTTCAACCTGGTATCATGAGTCAAAGGGATCGGTACATGAGTACTATCCGATATGATCTTGTGTATATTTGAAAGTTGCTATGCTCTGCTAAGAGCCGTTGTTGACTTATGGGCCGAAAGGAGTTTTTCAAGCTATGGCTAAATATACATGAGCCTATAAGGTCACACATTAACGAGTTGAAATATATTAGTTCTGATTGGTTCCGTCACTAATAGGCCAAATAGGTTTTGCACCTTAGTTAGACCCTAACATAGGGTTCCACCGAGGAGCTATATAAAGGGAGTATGAGAAGACCAGCATATGCAATTGGTGTGCCCTGGTACTAGCACACCAACGCACAATATTCCTTCCTAAATGTGTGGATTTTAGTACAGGAGTGGCAGTGCTACTGCAGAGCTAATCAGGACGATCATTCGGTCATGTTCAACCACCGTTCGAGGACGATCGATCACTGCTCAACGACGTAAACTACGTTGAATCGGGCTATTTAAACTCTATTTCTACTACACTGCATATCTAGTGGTAATGATTTATAATCTCTTACTTGTTTAATAAATTATATCTTAATTTACACTATAGAATTTTTAATTTACGCTAGTGTAAGGTGTATTTGGTAGGACTCCAGCTTCACCAGATCTGTGGATCTGGTGGAGCTGGGTATTCTTAGCTCCACAGATCCGTGGAGTTGGAGCTGTAAGTACATTAAGAGTGTTTAGATGGATCATCTTGTTTATATTTTAGACAAAAATATAAATTTAATTCACTTTATTTTAATCTATAAGTTTTAGATCTCAGATAAATCTGGAAATCTAGAACTCTACTAAATAGGCCTGTAGTCTACACGTACTCATTTGATACTGGCGTTGGACGGGCCGCGGATGGTTGCAGATTCCCAAGGCCCGTGTTGTGGAGATGCCGTAGCGGCAGCTCGGCCCTGGCGTGCGCGGCGGTGAATTAACTTTGTGCCGAGCCCAAGGGCCGTGAGTATTCTGACGGGCCGCCAGTGCACGGAAACCTCGGAGAAGCAACAACGAACGCTGCAGGAAAAGCGACGCTGCCAAATAAACAGGAAAAGCCTTGTTGGTTGCCGTCAAGGGAACAGGCGAGGCTTTGGCAAGTGTAGGCCTGTAACTGGTAAGGCTTTTCCTGTTTCTGGCAGTGTAGCTTGTATGTTGGTATGGAACTAGCGGACTTACCTATAACCGCATAGCTAGGTATTACGATATAATTGTATTTGATATATAACTCTACTTTATACAATTAAAATATAATTGTATTTGTTTTTTAACTATAATATCTATATATGATTTATCTACACCGTTATAATTTGCCCTCATCAAAATAAGTAGTGGAGATCCTTCTCTATTTCTTTCGATTAATGTGAGAATCTTTAGGATTTGTTTTTTTTAGGTTTATTGTGATAATCTTTCCTCATCAAAATAAGTGATGGAGATTCTTCTCTTTCTTTCAATTAATGAGAGAATTTCTAGAATTTGTTTTCTAGGATTATTGTGGAATTTTTTGTAACGACCCCCATTTTGGCATTCTATGTGAAAAATGCCAAAACGGAAATCTAATGTGCATTCCGTACTAGTCCCTGGATCAGTAGCTAGTACGCACATTTACAACAATTGGAACCACAACCACACATCATAATATTAAAGTGGAAATTAAATTATACAATGTATCCATACAAAACAGAGTAAATAATTACAGGAGAGATAAAGTCTTGTAGTGTGCCCATCCGACCCTCAGGCAACTGACAAGGTAGAAATCCCCAGAAAGATAGCTTTACATGAAATTGTCGTAACCTGCGATGAAAAGATATTCTTCGAAGCGTCGTTGTCTTATCCACCTAAAACAACATAATAAGCAAGGTTGAGTACTTTCGTACTCCGCAAGACTTAAGGTGATATTTGCAAATGCATAAATGCAAATTGAATCAAAGGAGGCTTCTAGTTTAATTTTGCACAAAGCAGATTTTAATTTAGAAATCGATTTGCAATTTCTCAAACGGAATTTGTAAGAGCAAGTTGATAAGCAAATAAGTAAAGCATAAATGATACTCACAGTCCATTGAATAATCCAGTGATCCAGTAGTCCAATAACTCATTGATCAGATTCATAATCCAAGTATAAAGTCCAATAATGTCAACCCACTGACTTCAAGATATGTCAACCCATTGACTTCAAGATATAAACATCCATTCAATAATCCAATTCATGTAAACCAGCAATATCAACCCATTGATATTAAGTAACAATTGTAAAACAGGTTTCAACCCAAAAACCCATGTTTAGAAAATAACAAAGTCTAACTCGCATCAGTTCACCAAGACACCTATAACCGCGGGTACGGCTAATTAATTAGATTTACACTCTGCAGAGGTTGTATAGCTTTACCCACAAAATACAATCAACTCACCACGTCAGCCATGGATCGCCATACAAGAGTATGCGAATGAGCGATTATAACATTAACCGTTACATTACCTAAACCCGACTTTGCACCAGTCCTGTGACGTTAACCCTTGCTATAGAGAAGAAACATAAATAGCAGACATACTCTGTCTTTTAAAAGTAGAAAAATGAACAATACCCCTGCAATAAAGGTTTCTTCCCATAACAAGGCGTACACAGTTATACCGGTATGCATTTACCCACACCGAGGTGTGGTAGCCCCTCACAAGCAAACCTAACCAGAGTGCTTCTACTATCTCCCGCCTACCAATGTGCAAAGCCAGATTTAAGCAACTTAATAGGTTAAGACTGCCCTATCCCAATACTTGTGGTTGCACGGATTTATCTTGGATCATACAACACGACGTTCGGTCCTTAATCTCACACGAGCAATACTCCACCCTACACTACGTACAAGCCCTCTTGTACATCCGGCTATTGCCAATAATTGCCCGCATCAAAATCATAGTTTTATTTTGGGATTTTTGTACAAAATACCAATAACCAATTACATCATATCCCAAACACACTTTCAGTTTCTCAAAACAACTTTTGATCTGATCATTATTATCATCATCATCATTGATTCATCGTTGGTTCTAAAGCATGGTTAAGCATAGTTATTAAGTCGCATATACCCTGAACTGACATATTGTCAATCCCTTTCCTATGGTTATCAAGGTTCACACATTCATACTTATCAAGGAAGTTTCATGATACAACAGGTATATCTACCAGTACCACTAAATAGCGGATTTACTGAAAATAAGCGTGTGTATGAAACCATTTGATAAACAAAAGAAAATAAATACTGGGAGCAATATGATCAAAGGGGTGCTTGCCTTGCTTATTTGTTGTTTACGGCAAAGTCGTAGTCGTAGCCGGCGTTGACGGCGACGGAGTTAGTTACGTCGGGTTCTACACGTCGTTTGTCGAAAATATAGCAAATAATAAACTTTAATAAGGGCAAAAAGAAATTTGATAGAAAAGCAAATAAAGTCTCTTTACAAAGACAGGGATCGCACTTTATGAATTTATTAATTTTATTTTACGAATTCAAGATGCAAAGATTGTTTAGTTTAATAGAATTAAGCATTAATCAATTTGTTGTATGATGCATATGTGAATAGTATTCATTTCTTAATTAACATTGTATAAAAATTAGTTGTGGTTATACTGGAATGGTTATAACAAGTTACTGGTAATATATTCGTGCTTTTTAAGAATATTTTGGTGATACCAATATTTTAACTATAGGTTTCTTCATTGTTACCGAGTTGGTTTACCCGTATTACGAGTTTCAGAACCCATCATAGTTAGGGTTGTTTGGCTGAGAGGATTTATATGCAGATCATGAGAAAATGAGATTATTTCTTCAATTTAAGGTAATCTATACTTCGGATAATGCTCCTAAACTAATTTTATAAATTTTAGGGTTTGGATGATATATTATATTCATCGCTAAAAAGGCATAAGTGATATAAAGTTTACGTTATACGAAATCGGCGAGAAGGCAAAGTTTACAATTATCACTTAGGGTTTTGCTTTATCAGGATTCAAATTCAAAGCAAGTTAAAATATGAATATTTTTCCAGATTGTTGTAGATCATATCCTAGGGATCATTTCTAAGCTATTTGTTACATGATTCGTATTTAGACGTGATGTTTTCCGGGTTGCCGAAAAGGCTTAAGTGATCACAATTTGTTCATGTATAATTAGTGCTTATTCTTGATCGATATTGTACAGAATTAGTTTTATATAGACCGGATCTATTGATTTAGGCTACTGGTCTTATTTTATGATATTTGAGAAGGTTCTGGTGACACAAATGTCATAAACATTGATTTCTTATTTGCAGCTAACGTTCGAATATTCGTTTTACGGATTACTAGAATGTTAACACTTAAGGTTATTATACTAACAAAATTAATATGTAAATCATGTTAAAGTAAGATTCTTTCTTCGGAATATGGTAGTATGGACTTTGTAATGTGCTTGAAAACTAGTTTTATAAATTATAACAATTAGACAAATTATTTAATCTGCTGTTGAAGTAGCATAAATGATCACAATATTAATGCAATATTGAGTCGGGTTTCACTTTAGCTTACGACTACCCTACGCAAGATCTTTTATTCATTCTTTTGGCATTAATAGAGTGCAGTCTTAGAAACATTTTAAAGTTGGTTTTGCATTATTTCGACTTTAACCGCAATAGATTACTTATTTATATACTGTTCTTAATTTGCATTTCCTTTTGTTATCTGAATGCAAACTAAGTTTGATTTTAAATATTTTTGCATACATGGGCCCTTTCTGACTCCAGAAGATTATATAAAATTTTTCATTGTTTTATGAGTTGTCATATTATTATTTTTATTATTGGCCCCATTAGGGCTTATTAATGATTGCAAGGCAATTAATTTAAACATAGATCAAAAATTAAATGTTTTTGCATAATTGACTTTACCATGGTTTCAAAAGCACCTGAATATTTATTTTATGATTTTAGAAGTTATGTTTTTCATATGTGCAATAATGTCCATAATAGTGTTCTTATCTCATTTGAAATTTTAATAATTGTCCTATGTTTCAAAAATCAAATATTTTGGTATATTTGAATTCATCCTGGTCTTATAATCATATAAAATTTTATTTTATTATTTTAAGGTTTATTGTGCATAGATTAATAAAAAGGCCATATTGAGGTTACTAACAATATTTAATTCAAATAACTCTTCTGTGCTTTGAAATTTTAAATATTGTTGTATATTCTGAATACACGTGATTTTAGATGAATTTAGGATTTTGTTTCATCTTATTTTGATTAAGTATATAGAAAACATTTAAGTTTGATGTTTAATCGGCTAGGAAAATGCATTAGAAATTAGAATTACGTTTTCAAAGCTGAGAAAGCACATTTTACCTTTGAACTATAGCCCTTTTGTGCCACTGACTGGTGGGGTCCGTTCGTCATAGACTCGAGGACAGGGGAATTCGGTTCCACGGCTGCCGGCGGCGAAGCAACTCCGGGGAGGTCCGGCTAGCGGTGAGGTGAGCATCAGGGGACTATTGCGCACCCACGGGAGGTAGTGATTCAGTCAGAGGAGGTCGGAGGTGGTCTGCCGTCGAAGAGAGGCGGCGGCGGAAATGGCGGGCTAGTGGAGAGCTCAAATCAAGGCAAGAGGGCTCGAATGGGTAGCGATTTCATCATATACGGTTCACAGGAATTTCATTTTTGGGTTTTGTTTGGCCGAAGAAGCAATGGGTTAAGCTGTCCTCGTCGATCGGCCATGGAGGAGAGGAGCTCACGGTGGCGGCGACATTTCGCATGAAGAACCCGGAGTTTTATTGAGGGCTTTTGAACATTAGAAGGTGTGGATGATGTACCCGGAAGGAATTTGGAAATGATCAAGTGCATTAGCTAAATTTTGGTGTTAGCCGAGCTTCTAGGTTCACTGGCAATGGCGGAAAGAGATGCTTCGGCTTGGCAAAACGAAGGAGAGGGAGAGGGCAATGAAATGGAGGCCGAAAGAGTGACTCATGCGATCACTGAGCATCATTTATAGCCACGGGGAGACATGATGAAGCTTGGCGATGAGCTGTGGCTGCACATGGGGAGACATGATGGCGCCTGGGAAACATGGGAGAGGCTGCCGCGTGGAGTCGTCGTGGAGGAGTTTCACTGGCCGGTAGGTGCTAGGCGCAGAGGAGGTGACGCGGCTGCAGTGCGGGCGAGAAGGTTTGGCTCCGGGCACCAGCGACTGGAGGTTGAAGACAATGCAGTGAAGACACTGGCGTGTGGGCTTAGACAGAATTCGGGACCCACATGGCATAGAGAGGATCGGTGGATGCGAAGCAAATTGAGGAAGAACAGCAAGCAAAGCTATGATAAGTTCATTGAATCAGTTAACAATCATATCTTAAATTTATTGATAAATTTAATGCGTGATGGACAGGGAGTTATCTTCATACTGTATAAATTTCAGAGGCAAATATTACTCACAGAATTAACAGTAATTCTGACAATGTACTGTGTACATATTTCTGTTTTCTATTTTGGATTTATCAGATAATTCAAATATTTTTATAAATTTTTAAATTTTTGTTTTTCATATTTATTTGAACTAGTTATTATTATATAAAATTTTCAGCTCAAAATATTGCTCCAGGAATTTATAAAAATTCGACATTCAAAGTACTACTTTTAGTATTCTCTATTTTTGAATTTTTATATATTTTAAATTAATTTATTAATTTCATTAATTTTTAATGTGGATGAGTTTATTGCTGAGGAAGATAATATAAAATTTTCAGATTTAAATGATGACATAATATTTTCATTTAATTCTGATATTGTTACTATTGCTAGTCAAGGTTCATTAAATAGCATTTAATTCGCCCATAAATGCTTGATATGACATTTTAAAATTTATAAATGAGTCACTAGGGTTTTCCTAGTTTTATAGAAAATTTTTATTTATTTTATTGTTGTAATCATTTTGCTCCTCTCTTTATCCATCATTCCAATTTATATTAAATGGATTTCTTAAGAACCAAAATTCAAGGAAATTTATGATTAAATGAAATTTCAAACTTTATTTTATTTTCAATTCAATTTCATAATTTGATTGATCTGTAAATTTTATTTTGTAGCTCAACCTTTGAATAAGGTTGAACTTCAAGGTATTGAGATGAAGGATAGATTTTAATTTATTCTCTAAATTTTAACTGAAAATTTTATTCAATTTCATTTTCCAAATTTTTATATTTTTATTTTATTGTTTAAAATTTTCAGGATGTTACATTTTTTCTCACTTAAAATGAAGGAGGTACCATGAATATAGACGTTGATCTCTAGGGAATGAACAAAGGATTTGAAGATCAAAACTCAGCAGTAGATCAACAAGGCAAGTCATAATCATTGCTCATGTTGAACTTATGTTTGTAAAAGTAATTTATTTTATACAATTGCATATTATTTCTGTATAATGATTAATTGCTGGAAATAGCTATATACCTAGTTGACATTATAACACCTTGATTATTGGAATACCATGTATCCATTGTTAAACCTAGGCTGAGGCATTATTAGTTGGATATGATCATATTACCAACATTGGATTATTGTACCTATAATTAAACATGCTTAGTTATATGATGGGATTTATATCACATGTGAAATATGTTAATCTTGACTTAATGGTATATTGAATTGTGATTGGTAGCTACTGTTGTAAAATCTGTTGTACCATGGCAGGATGTGCCATTGGTCTTGGTTGAACAAAATTATTTTCCTTCGGGCAAGTGATTGTACAGTAAAGGGGTGCTGCTAGCACATTTAGAATGTGGATGTCTTGCCTAAGACAACTTAAATACTTAATCTTGTACGCTATTGAACTGGACTAATTGTATAACCACATGTTTGGTATGGGACAGAACTACTTGATTAATTTGCAATATCTAAATTTGAGTACTACCAGTTAGTGGTGTGGGTTCTGGGATGGATGGATAGATCCACATAGCTCAAGAGGGAGCCCTGAGGGGCGAAATCTTAGTGAGCAGTATCGAGTTTAGACATAGCACTGTAAAGACTTTGTCATGATCAATCATGTAGAGGTCTACCCAAGTGTGTGATGAGTAATTGACTGTATTTGAGCTTTTAGTGCTAAGGCTGAGTTTGATTTGAGCTTGTCTAGTCATGTGCAATTTGAGTTGCTGTGTGTAGACCAGTGGTCCGACCTCAAGTTGTCGGGACTTTGGCTAGTCGAAGACCAGTTGTCCGACCTCAAGAGGTCGGGGCTTTGGCTGGTCGAAGACCAGTGGTAAGATCTCGTGTGGTCGGGACTTTTGGTTGGTCGGAGACTAATGGTCGGAGTATTTGCTGATCAGTGTTTTAAGTGGACTCGACCACTAAAGCAGTAGTTGTGACCTCTGAGGGAGTGGTCAAAACCTTTGTAAAAATGGTCTGGATTCTTGTGGTCACAATTTAGAGTGGTCACGACCTTTGTAAGGTTGGTCTGACCTTTAGCGGTCATATTGTATATCATTCTGATTACGAATTGATTTGATTGTTTGTATGTTATTGGACATTGTTACATGATGGTTTGCTTATCTGTGTTGTTTGCAGGACTTCAAAACTAGGTCATGGTGAGGCAAAGGCGAGACCGGACCTAGGCTAGGAGAGCTGAGGTCCAGAACAGTCAAGGGATATCGGAAGATGACTGAGACGGGGAAGTGGTTGCAAGCCAGGAAAGATAAGGAGCGAGAGCGTGAGCTTTGGTAAAAGATATGGCAAGCAGTGGTATGAACCAGGACTAGACTCAGGGAGGAGTTGAGGTCTAGAACAGTCATAGAAGCCGGCGCTGTCATGGTGAAGCGGACAAGAACATGTGGTGCACCAAGTGACTTGAGTTCGTGTGCAAGCAGAGACGGTTCAGGGGATCCGAATGTGTGAGAGGCTTGGGAGCAAGTTATTAGGACCACATGGGAGAATGGATGAGATGCTAACTTAGAGTTGCTCGGATCAAGGAGGGCCGGTGGATCGCGGTCTAGAGGATAGAGTAGCGGGTCAAGTTAGTGTGCTTTAAAAAGTGTGCAAAACTCGTTGTGTTGTTGGGTTTCAGGTCAGCCCATGTATGGTTGTATGAATTAATCCCAGCCTTTGATAATGTCCTTCTGGGAGAAGGGAGTTATCCAAGGGTGGAGTTTGATCCTAGTGTAGTATAAATAGAGGGGTAGGTGTTGCCTTCCATCTCTGAGGGTTTGAGGGGGGAGAGGGATGTCTCTTCCTCGAAGATTTTTGGAGATTCTGGTGCTCATTTGAGCTTTATCCACTTTGTTGTTAGGCTTTATAAACCTTCCCTCCAAGGAATGAAAGTTTCATTTCCCTATTCTGAATATATCTTTAGCATTTATATTATGCTTTAAATTCAGCATTTAAATTCTTGCAATTTACTTTCTATATTTTTGGATTTGCCTCCTCTCCTTCTATGTGCTTTTGGATTTTATACGAACGATGAATGATTGATGGATGAGTCTTCTTCAGACCATATCTCAATCATCTAGGAAATTTACAACCTCTTCTTTTCAGTTTCTGCAAGAAACCAATCTTTTTGTCTGGAAGAAGAAAGATCCTTGTAGATCGTGTTCTTATTTGTTTGAAGGGTTGTTCCTTAGTATTCTTACTTGTTGTGATATGTGGGAGATCTAAAAGTGCATCTAGGCACTTATATTATTTTGGTGATTAATGACAAACGCATATAATGACAATCTATATAATTGAGTAAATGCTTAACTTAGTGCTTAACAAATGACAAATCTCTAATATGATTATATTGTTATGAGGCTAACTGTAATATTCCAATTGCGTCTAAAATATGTTGGGCTGTGTTTGGGCCTTTAAGGGAGTAATCCCTAACCCTAAAAGCCACTCATCCAAGGGGAGCCAACCATTTTTTTTCCCAGCACCCCCAGCCGCCTCCCTCCTGGCTCCAACGCCTGGCGCCGCCCTCCCCAGACTCCCTCCTGTCGCCGCCCCTCCCCTGGCTCCCTTCTCCTCAGCTGGCGGTTCCCTGCTCCCCTGCTTCGGTGAGTCCTGGCCGGCGCCCTCTAGCCGACGAGCTCTCCTGGCCCTCCCCGCGCTTGGTGACGACCCTGAATCCCTCTCCTGGCTCGGCGCTTCCCTTCTCCCTCTGCTGGTCAGCGCCCTCCATTCATCCCCAGCTCGATGCCCTGGCTTCTCCTTGCTGCAGCGTCGCCCTCTGCCATCCTTGGCCGGCGCCCTCCTCCGGCGCATCAGCAGCAGTGCAGCAGCGGCCGGGAGCGACGCATCCTTCCGCTGGTGGCCGGTGGTGCTGCCTCCGGCTCCACCAGGCTCAGCGCCACCTCCAGCCATCCCTCCCCCAGCCGGTACCTCCTCCTCCTGCCTCTCCCATCATCTGGTAAGTGGAGGTGAGGTTTTGGTGGTGAATGAGAGGTTGTAGTCCAGGTGTTTGATGAAATGTGCATATGCATCTTTCTATGATTTGATTATGATGTTTGAACTAAATTGTAATTTAGTTGTTGCATCCTGCTAGTTCGATTCTGGCATTCTAGATGTGGAATCAAATTTAGTAGTTGAAATTCCCGTGGGCAGCCTTCTCAAAATGTTCTGACTATGCTGCTTTAGTAGTCCTTATGACTATATGATCCAAATAAGAAACTTGAAGGAAAGGTGGGTTCTAACCTTTTACTGAGTCCTACCTACAAATGGCTAAACTCATGCCAAATAAGGCTCGATAAGGTTCAGTTAACAGAAAGCCCAATAGGTGCTCAAAACCATTTGGAACAAGCGCAAGCATGCCTTTGTTGGCTTGGCATTTTCTTGATTTGAAATAGTATGTGAACTAAGCACATTGAAAGAAAATTGATGTTTGACCTGGCCAAGTGCCCAAGTGTTTTCTTGCCTTTTTCAGCATGACTGCAAAGCTATCTCGAAAAAAAAAAGGGATGTAGTGTATCGTCTATCGCTTTACAAGTACTTTTTGTATTAAGATGTCTACACTGTCTAGATGCTGGAGCAATAGAACAATGAAATGCAGGTTAAGGAGGAAATTACTATAAAGAAATCATGTTTATCAGTATTAGGTTCGTGAGGGCTTTATGTGATGTGGTTTATGGATTGATATATATGTATATATACATGTATGTTATTTGTGTATGAGCTTCTGTAATGTGTGTCTTATCTTGCTAGTAGTTATGGAGTGGCCTTCTGGAAATTATGTGTATATAGTGTCTCATAAAGAAATTCATTATGGCAGCATCTTAGTTCTTATTACTTTTATTCAGATGTGTTAGTATTCTGTTTAGCCAATGATTCTGGATTGATACATTTGCATATGAGATCATGTTTATTGCACCCCATTATCTCCCTGATCACTACATTATGCTTAAGTTGGTGTTTTATCCCTAGTCAATGTTGAGTAAAGCGAGCATGGGGATTTAGATACACAAGTGTTCTGGGTTGCGATTGATTGATTGATTGGTCGGTAATTTGTATATGTGATTGATTTCTGATTTTTAGGAGGAGTGGCCTCTTCTTTACGCGCCACTCCACTTCCCGCGGTTTAAGGCAAGTACATCGAGATGTGTGTCTAATTGAGTTGTTCGTTGTTATTTATCTATTCATAGCTAATTTCTATTGAGTTTGGCAAGTATGAGTTATATTGGTGATCGTCCCTTCACGGACGTGATTAGCTATTGGATTCGGGTGGTCACTAGTAAGCCTTAATCTCGGTGAGTTTACTGTACCTTTGTTAATATTGCACTGAGTAGCGAGAATGGGGAACGGGGATACTTGTGGTAAATATACAAGAGATGTATTTAATTGTGCCTCGACTAGGGAATTGAGTTGAGTATGTTGATTGAAATGTGTTTTAGTTGAGTATGTTGATGAAATGTGTATTTGTTGAGAATTGTTGATTGAAATGTGTTTTAGTTGAGTGTGTTGATTGAAATGTGTTTTAGTTGAGAATTGATGATTGAAATGTGTTTTAGTTGAGAATTGATGTTGCATTCTTGCATTCATGATATGCATTCATAATAGAAGAGGCGACCCATTCTGATGCGGGCCTCTGTGTTCACACGTAGTGAACATGAAAGTCCTACCTCGTAGTCCCATTCATCGAGGTGAATGGGAGCGAGACAGTAAGAGTAGGCACCTTCCATCTACGGGATGGAAGGGATGTGAGGGTGCACATCGACGGGTGGGCACTTTCAGCGATCTGCGTGCGTGCATGGAAATGAGCATTCATGTGCATTGCATCTTTAATAATGAGTGTTGTGGTAAATGGGTGTTATATGGATGGTGATTATGGTAATTGAAGGTTGAGTCGTGGACTCAACCCAAAAAGGGGAGATTGAATTGAATTGATGAATTAGCGCATTTCTTTTCTTTGCTTTGCTAATTATGTTGTATGAATATCGTGGAGTGAAATTTGAGTTTTGAGCTCGAATAAAGTCGATGAAAATGGTTGAGTTGCAACAAGGGGTGGTTGAGTCGGGAGACGTTGTGATATAGAGCCAAGTGATGCCTCTTTTACGTTGAGTGGTTTTATTATCAAGTTGATGACTTGATTGCGGTAAATTTTGGGTATGGTCCAGTTATTGCTTAAAATGGGTATAAATGCGTAATTTCTGGTGGTTGTTCTAATTGTATTACTTGCTCTTATAGTCAAGCTCTTGTTTTACTTCCGATAAATTGGAATTATTATTCTCATGTACTTTGCTGAGTTTAAACTCACGCTTGTTATTTAATGTTTGTAGGTGTTTTGAAGCCGGCATCCATGGATGGGGGTAGTAACACAATCACGTTGCGTCATCATCATTCCATCATATCAATTATAGTTCTATTTTAGCTCATGCAAAATTCTTGTAAAAGGTTGTTTGCGGTCATGTTTAATAAATTCCTTGTCCTGTAATAATTATGTGGTGGAGTTTATTAAATTTCTATGGGGTGTGGGATTGGTTAACTAAGGACATGCTAGAATGATATCATTTACTGCAAATGTTTTTTCTTGCCTGCTGAGTGGATGTCCTAGTTTTAGGGGAGGTGCTGCCGAAATTTTTAATAATTTTGACAACCTCCTAGTTGTTCGCTTGCTTTACGAATATTTATTCTTAGTGATTTGTAACTGTTTGGCGCTAGAGGGTGTAACATTCGGGGCACGGGGTGCCGGGGTGTTACACTAACATGTTTATTACCAAGTTGAGTATTAGTCTCATCTATTTTGAAGAAAATCAAGTGGAATGGTTAGGCAAAGATAAGTATGCATGTATTAACTAGAGTTAAACTTCATATTGCTATAGATTGACTTGGTGCATGCATGTTTTAGTTGTATATCTTCTCATGCAATTCTATTAGTGAAGTTTAATCTAGTGTTGGATCACATATTTACTCTTATTCCAAATATTAGTTGCACATGTACAATTCGTGTATATTCTATCATGTGCTTCATTTAAGTAAAGACGGTGATCCTTGCCATGATTTAATTAATTCATCATATCGGCAATTATCTCTCTAGTGCATATAGATCAATTACATATTCATCATGATGCACTTAGTTGAGAACATTTCTTATGTCAAGTGTTTCCATTTATGTTGTGCTTCTTTATATGAAACACTTGTGGTAATCAACTGCTCACAAATATCAATTTATTTATATCTATTGAGCTTTTGGGACGAATGTTTTTCATGAGTGGTTTGGAAAGAATTAGGTCCCGTGTGTGCATGATAACCAAGGTATCTTGGAGGATGACCGTTAAGCCAAGATCAACAAGACGGTGGTGTCACTAAGAGTTGAGGACTAAGTCAAGATCGACTTGGCGTGCAGATCGTTGGAGAGGATGATCAAGTCAAGGTTGATAGGACGAGAGTCTCATGAGGTGAATCGAGTCAAGTTGGACAAGGCAAAGATGTCATCAATTATATGGTGAAGGTTTTCATGCACCGGCATTAAGAGAGAAGACGGCAAGTGACTATTTCTAGACTTGTATTATTTTTGATTTAATTTGAGTCTAAGGATTGTCGTACTATTAAGAGGGATGCGACGTCGAATGACTTTTAGATGTGTCAAGTGCTCAAGTGATCCATCCTTGTGAAACTTAAAGAGAGAGTGGTGTTGGTGGTGCCGGAAAGTGAGAGTTGTAGGTCTAACTTGGATTCTTTGTGAAATATGTATTTATCCTTTGAGATTTGGGTAGTGAGACCTTGTTATTTGTGTAGCCCTCATTCTTAGCTTTCGGTAGAGTCTAAAATCACTGAAATCGAAGTCCAGAGTCAAAAATTATGCTTGTTTTCGTCAGGCTGCTCAGTCCAATCCAGAGTATCCGGGGTTAAGTCCGGAGTATCCGGGTTAAGTCCGGAGTATCCGGGTTTGTCCTCTCGGTTAGGTCAATACGAAGTATCCGGGTTGTCCAGAGTATCCGGGGTTTAAGTCCGAAGTATCCGGACTTTGCGCAGTTCAAACGGCTAGTTTTTTGGGGACCTCTATTTAAAGCCCCCTCCTTCCCATCTTCAAAGTGGTCATTATCCTGCAGCTTTAAGGGGTTATCCTCTTGTTCTTGAGCCCCCAAAACACCTCTTTACCCTTAGATCTAAGTGATCCCCTTTGAGAGAAGGGTTGGGAAGAGTTTGAGGAGTGAGGTGTTAGATTGAGTGAGATTTGAGTTCTTTGTGAGCATTTGTTACTCTTGGAGGTTGAGGACTCCTAGACGGTTAGGAGGTCGCCTACGAGCCACCAGAGTTTTGTGTGGTTGGCCGTGGGAAGTTTGTGAAGGCCGGTTCCGCCTCCGAAATGGAAGGAATCAAAGAAGTGAATACCGGCGAGTGCATTTGTGCAACACCGGGAGGAAGAGGGTTGAAAGAGACTCTGGCTCAAGTGTGACCAAACCTCAACAACCGGCGAGTGCATTTGTGCAACACCAGGAGGAAGAGGGTTGAAAGAGACCCCGGCTTAAGTGAGACCGAGCCGCCTCAACGGAGACGTAGATCCCCTCAAGGATCCGAACTTCGGGTGAAAAATCATTGTCTTCTTGCTTACTTTTATTCTTGCTAAAGTATTTGATTTTGAATCTTAAAATTGCCCGATTTACTTTTCTACCGTGTTTGGCTTTAGATATATACTTGTTCCAGGTTTCTGGTAGTGTTTAGAATATTTGTGTTCAAATAGTTTGATTAAAAGTTGAAGAGATTACAAATTTCATCTCGAGGTGCCCAACCCGGAGTATCCGCACAATCACCCCGGATAGTCCGGATTTACCGGAGTATCCGCACCACTTACCCCGGATAGTCCGAAAATACCGGAGTATCCGGATCAAAGGTCGGATAGTCCGGGCTGACCCCCTCGGGATTGTTTTATTCCGCTGTGATTTAGTTTTAAATTTATTATTCACCTATTCACCCCCCCTCTAGGCAACATCCCCGGTCCTTTCAAGATCATCTAAAATCATTCTGATAATCAATTCCCCACGAGCAAGCTAGAGGTGAAGTTTGTGTTCTTGACCCAATTTTGTTGCAGCATCTGCTAAACTGGAAAAAGGTCAAAACTTTGACATCAATTCTTGTGAGTGAAGGTTGAAATAGGTTCCTGACATCCATAGGAAGGTACACACCAAGTTTCACGGGTTTTGGATTAGCCGATCAAAAGTTACATCGATTCTTGTTTTTGAGATCGTGCTGATTTTACTATTTGCTAATCACTATTCACTCATGTATTGTTCATCCGACCTCTACTGGCCAGGGTACTATTCACCTGACCTCATCTGGTCGGGGGGTATTGTTCACCAAACACTGATCACATTAAACGTTGTTCACCCCGACCAGTTCAGAGTCTCCTTTTTGCTCATCCCGACCAGTGCAGTATTATTTTTGAGATCGTACTGATTTTACTGTTTACCTGACCCTATTCATTCTAAATACTGTTTATCCGATCAGCACTGACAACCAGCTTCATGATCTTGTTCATCCGACAAGTCTTTGCTTACCGATCATATCTTTTCATCGAACAATTGTTCATCCGACCAGTGTAGTTTTTCTTGTTTATCTGAGCATGGTTCTTTTAACCTCTTGGTGGGAGGGTGCATTCATTTGATTTGATCTTTTGGTGGTTTGATTTTTAAGGAAAATTTTTATTTGTGATCATTCACCTCCCTCTGATTACAATTTCGGTCGTTCACTCTGCGGCACATCAAAGAAAGTGCGCTAATATCAATTGCACAAAGAGTTAATCATATCTAATGGGTAAAGCAGTACAACCTCTGCAGAGTATAAAACTATTCGAATAGTCCTGTGCGTGGTCATAGGCATGCCTGAGAATTTCATGAGGTATAGAGTGTTTCATAAAATGTTAGAAGGTAGAATCATTACGATGTAAATGGGGAGTTCATTGTTGTTTTTGTTGTTTAAAGTTAACATTAATGAATTTGGTGGTTTAATGATGGTTTTAGATGGTGTTGGGTGAAACCTCACTATTTTATTCATATTGTCTACTATTGATTTACCAATAATTTATTATCTTTTTCATAAATAAACTTTGTATCTATTTATTGTATTTAAATTCAAGTTATTGTTTTCTGCAAAAGAACCATGTGACTATTCTTTGGTAAGCATTGTATAAATATATTGCACCATTCCTTTGTGGCTTGATGAGTACTTTTTATACTCATGGCTATACGTCTTTGTTAATCGGTTACTGAGGAAGGACTAGGAAATGTAGAGTTCTATGAAGAGAAGTACTACGAGAACTAGGTAAACTAGGAAGATGCTTTCTCAGACGATTACCTGTGACATGTCGAATGGCCCAAATTATTTTGTTTCTGCTGCAATAGTTTATTTGTTTCTTAAATCCTTAAAGCATAGTGGTGTAAACATTGACCGTAAGGTCCGTTGCTTTATTTAATAATAATTTGCTACTTTCTTAGTTATATAATGATATTTCATCTATGTTGCTACTGTGTGTACCAGCGTAATTCTAAACTAGTGCAGTATACACAGAGAGTTTTGGAGTTGTAAATCTAGATCCCGACAAAATGCCAAACGAGCCATCCATGCATTTGTTAGCCATCCGAAAACAATTTTAGCCTACATTTGGTAGATTCAAATTAACCGCTATTAGTGTAACAAGCCAGCGAATTCCGTCAGTTGACTAGTAGCAAGCGATGACTTACGTGGCAGAGCTTACTAATACACAGTCATAGACTAACGGAGCCATCCAAATTTGCTACTGTAAATGTAGTTTTGGCATACGCACAATCATATTTTAAAATTTTGTTTAGCGATATTTTTAAAATATTAAAAATGAATATATGAAAATCATATATATATGGCTGTCTCCAAAATACTTTTATAATATTGTAAGCTTATTGAACATGAGTGGCCGCGGGGGATTGTGTTTTTTCCACGACCGTTGCGTTGTGCCGGCGGCTACACCCATCCGTGCCTCGCCGTGGTCTCCGCCCGCGCCGCCGTCTTCCTCTGGTCCGGTGGGCTTGGCGTTTAGAGGCTACACTACAGTAGTATTTCTCTCAAGGAAACAAGCTTTAGTTTGTACGGCTACATTCCTAAACAATAAATGGACAATCATGAGGAATAGTGGTCTGTTCTTGTGGTGGCGCCCATCGACCAAACATGCACTGCTGCTACATGACTATATTAGTTCTTCAACGAGCCACTGGTGTTAAAATTAACAACCATGGTTAGTGGGAATTAGCTGTAAACCCACGAATCGTGAATCAGATTCGTTGAATCCAAACCGATTTAAAGTATAGGATTTTTGTTTTGACCGAAAATTAGAAAAAAGGAAGTGACGAACCGAAGCAGTCAGAAGGGCATGCAATTTGATTTGTTGGAGCAGCAAGCTAGAGCTAGCTAGGAAAAAGAAAACGAAAAGGGGTTGACCTAACCAAAACTGGGCAATGATTAATTTGTTTGTCAAAACAGGACAAGGATTCTAAACCGTGATACTCCTAGTTGCGAGGCTAGAAAAAAATCTAGTACTCCTAGTAGCTGTAGTGCACGTCACGAAATTGTAAGGAAACAAGCTAGTCGAGAGTCTGTTTGTTCGTATCGTATTCCTGGACGAGCATCTGAACATGTCGCCCCATTTCCAACCAGGAAGGAATCTTTGCATTTGCGTCTCAACAAGTATACGTTGGTGATCAGCATGTGAAAAGCTGAAAAGTGCCTGTGCCTCCTAGACATACAGGACCAACGAATATTTTTGCCGCGGCCCGTTGCAAAAGTAAACTGCCGAACAAATGCTCAGATAACAGTGTCCTTTATGTTCCCCTTCCGACGAAGAAACCTTCATCTTCGAAGAAAAGATTAAGGAACCTGTAAAAAAGGACTTAAATGTAGTAGCATAAAGGAACCTGTAAAGAAAGGAGCCAGCTTTAGTTAAAGATAGACCCCATTTTTTACAGTCAAGATAACTTGGGAAATAAGAGTGAAAAAAGGCTTCAGAGATATCATTCTGAAGGGCCTTGCTCTCAATCTGAGACAAGACTACTCTTTTCTGCATTTCGCCAAGTCATATTTCAGTGTTCAGCTACTATGAACAGGTCACAAATTGAATGAAAGAAAATCAGCAAGCACTACATCACAATTCACTCCATGGCGAAAGACACTGCTAGTAGTATAAAATTGAAAGAATTTTAAGGAAACTATGAGAGAGAAGAAGCAGCCGATTACTCCAACAACTCGATCTTCCCATTTTCTTTTCCTTGTTCGTCCTCCTCCTCGCCCTCCGAATCCTTCCAGTTGTCAAAGAATGTCGCGATGAACGAGGAGCACTCCTCGGCCCAGCTGCGCCGGTTGGCGGAGGCGCGCCACTGCTGGTCGGCGATCATCTCCGGCGAGAGGCCCCAGCGCTCGAGCTCGTCCTTGGTGTGGTGGACGAGGAGGCTGTACTCCCCTCCAGGCCCGAGCTGCATCACCCTGAACTCGCAGTTGTCGAAGTTGTTGAGCCGCTCGAACTGGTCCACAGTCCACTTGAACCACTTCATCAGGAACACCCGCGACGTCAGCCCGTGCGAGACGATCACCAGATTGGTCTCGCAGCTCGCGTCCTGCTCCAGCCTCCCCATGTCGATGTCCCTCCACAGGGACTCCAAGAAACCTGCATAGATGGTCGTTTCGGAGACCGTCATTGCTTGCTCGATCAGTGGATGAATTAGGGGTGGTCAGACAGCAATGGCGATTGGTGGTGGCTTACTGGCGACGCGGTCGAAGACGTCGGCGGCGGACTCGCCCTCGGGGAAGCGGAAGAAGAAGCGGCCGAAGCGCTCGCGGGTCTCTTTGACGGCGCGCATCCGCTCCTCGACCTGGAAGTTGCCGAAGTCCTGCTCGCGGACGCGGCACTCCTCGCGGGCGCCGATGATGCGGTCGCGCGGGAAGGCGCGGCCGATCTCCTGCAGCGTGGCGCGCGTGCGCTCGTAGGGGGACACGTAGAAGTAGACCTTCCAGTTGGCGCCGTCCGACGGCGACGACACCACGTCCAGGATGCCCCGGCCGGCGGCGCGCGCCTGCTCGGCGCCCAGCGGCGTGAGCGGGATGCGGTAGTCCGGCGTGGTGGTGTACGCCGACATGTCGAGGTTCCCCTGGCTCTCGCCGTGCCGGACCAGGATGATCCGCTTCGGCAGCCGCCGCGTGCAATTCGGGTGGTGCTGCCGCGTCATCTCGCAGAACCTGCACTCCTGCTTGCCGCCGCCTCCGTCGGTGCTCCGGCTTTCCTGCTCTTCTTGGTTCCCCGCCGTCTCGGTGTCAGATGACATGGCTGGCGCCGGTATATATAAAGGAGAGGGAGGTGGGTTGGGTGACGGAAAGCAACCAAATCGGTGAGCTTTTGGGCAGCTTCTTGACCAGCTGGAGCTCCGGAGGTTGGGAAGGAAGCAAGCGGCCGCGAGCTCCGGGTTTGGGCCCCGCTGGCTGACTCAGCACTGCCAGGAGAAACAACAATCTGGAGATTCGTTATTACCGCTAGCTAGCAGTCTTGCAAGACGAGCATTCTTAAACTTCTCGCCAAATTTGTCAGCTCAAAACCACTGCCTTTCTGACATGTGCATATTTTGATAATCAATCATACGAGTTACGTTCGGAACACATGAATTTTGCGGAAAGAAATCACAAATCCTCTATAAACCCTTTGAAATTTCTCCGTTCCAAACGTTCCGTTAATTGACGGATAATCTAAACTGGTACACACAGGTTTATAAACATATTCACAAATTCCATGCATCTAAAAAGAATGAGATGCAAGGTTAACATATAATCTCTAGTGCAATTTACTCCAATGGCAGTGTTTTATACCCCAACCAAGAAAGGTGCGAACCGGGAAAAGGGAAAAAAGAATAATAGAACTTGGCCACATGATGAAGGGGGATGGGGGGCCTCAGCTAACGCGGTATAAAGGTGCATGATGCGGTGCTAAGGTCTCTTTTTGGCACAACTTCTGAATTAGCTTTTCTCAGAAAAACCACAAGCTATACCAAATAACTGGCGTTCAATTTTTTTTTTTTTTTTTTGTCTAAGCTTATTTATGAAGAGAAGCAAAAGCTTTAAAAAAGGTCTTTTCAGAGTAGCCAGCTAGAAGCTAAGTCCAAGCCATAAGGGCCTAAGCGTACATTGCGTCGTAGGCACCGATTGCTTTTGCTTCCGTGAAGCATGGTCCAGGCGATCAAGCCGAGTCGGTGCATGTGCACATCACACATGCCGGCCATGGGAATCGGCATCGGAAGCAGCCAAGCAATTCCTCCTCTGCGGGAGTAGTCGGTGCTTTAATCCGTTCATTCGCAGCTAGCTGAAGCGAGCGAGCCTGCGTGTAACCCTGACACGGCATCGAAAGACAACTCGGTCCAAACGCTTCAACCACACGGCCTACGCATACCTCGACAAAACGTACAGACAGCAGGTCTCCTCACGCAAGCAGGATCGAAGAAGAATCGTAATGGTGTGTTGCTGTGACGGTGATGCCTCTCGCTAACTCTGAAAACTCACACTTTCAGTTGTCAATATCGAACCA
This sequence comes from Guadua angustifolia, assembly GCA_036346375.1. Taxonomy (NCBI): domain Eukaryota; kingdom Viridiplantae; phylum Streptophyta; class Magnoliopsida; order Poales; family Poaceae; genus Guadua; species Guadua angustifolia. Next base: position 61,884,889 of record CM070508.1, read on the forward strand.
AAACTGTACTAGTTTAACTATTAGAATAATACATTTCGGTACTAATCTATACCGACGTATGGTTTTAATTTAATATAACAATATAGATTTGTAAGTACACACATGTTTAATTATATGTACACCAAATTTCGCTTATAATATCACTCCAAATATATAGTAGTACTATTACATATAACATATAGCTCAATAGATCATATTATCAATTCTATCGGTACGGATGGTATTGACCGGTATGACTGGTAGGTACATACTTTCATACTAGGATGCGATGACTTTATTTAAAATAATATATATATAATGAAAAATTACAAATAATATGCGAAATAAAAATAGCGATTTTACACCGGAGCTTTCGCTAATCGGGACGAGATACAATGCGTTTTCAAATGGTCTAATTGCGATAGAACTTTGTACAATTTCAAATTGCATAGAGCCGAATTTAGAATTAAGATAGTAGTATATTTTCGCATATTATTTCTGTAATTTTTATTAAATATATATTATTTTACAAAATTAGCGATGCCGGTAGTATTGATAACTATGATAAATAGGCATCTATTCAATACCGATGGCCACATACCTCCAAAAACTGAACCCTATTGAACACTGATAGCACTAGCACAGCACGAATGGTCAACAGTGTGCAGATAGCTGTTAATAATTTTAGAAAACCTTGTAAGAGAGCTTATATAAAGATTGCCCATATGTCTGTATCATAAAGGGTACATTTTCCCTTGTCCTAGTTTAATGTTGTGCACCAGTTGGGTGGCAACTTTTGGTTGTAAAAGTTATCTGCAACTTAACCGTTCTGTGCTAACAGACCACACAATAAAGTTTGCTTTCAAAAAAGAAAAGAATCGTGAGGCAAAGCAACATATATAGCATGTAGGATGCAAACAACAGGTTAAAGGAACCTATGATGAAGTCCAGCTCAAAACTAGTAGTAGTTGCTTTGAAGCTTTGTTCTTGGGAGACAAGCTACTTATCACACAGAAGCAACCTGAAACATGCCAACGCGGGGAAGCATATCCATTGCGACGATATGGTAAGGTCGCATTTGAAACACGAGAATTTTTTCCTTACCGCCACATGCCACTCCAAATTAAGGTTGACACGCTTTTGAGAACAAGTCTTAAACCCTAAGGAAGAAGAACATCTCATGTGGTGCTCCAATGCACGGAACAGGATAAGACAATGGATCCAGCTCGGGTTGCAGTGCAGTTTCAGGTCGCTTTTTATCCCATGTCTTTGGCCACTTTATTATTTCCCCAACTATCCGTTAAAGTGAGACTCGATTTAGTGTAGTTTTAATCCTTCGACAAGATGTATCCTTTTTTTTCCCTGGACAAACATACCACCGTCTGAATAAACTGACCGGACATGGAGAAGGAAGTAACTGAAACCGGCATGCCCTCAGCAGTAAGGTTATTAAGTTATAAAGTCGAGTCCAGTCGCTACAAGATCGACTTGTCAATTTGGTCCCGACCAGTCGTGACTATGCAGCAGGCAACGGTAGCGTAAGTTAGAACTATAGCATAAATTAGAACTATGTATAGATAATATTTTAATGCACATAAGATCCCATTCTACTTGCTACACCCAGCTGACAGTTGAGAGTTGACCACCATCAAGACTATTGTTTAATTCACCAATGCCTTCCCACGTCTGAGTCTTTTCTTTTCTGCGCTAAAGCTGTTGGCTGCAGTGCTCTCTCCATCATAACCTCCTGCCCTTTATCTTCCCAACGAAGCAGCCGTGGAAGAGCGATCTCTCTCTCTCTCTTTCCCAATAAAGCAGCCATGGAAGAGCGATCTTTGTGTCCCTCTTCAGATCTGCTCAGCTGCAGCACCTCTTATAATCTCCTTTCTTCACCAGCGACCATGGTAAGTCTTATTCTACTATTCTCCCACTCCCACCTCCTCCTAACACCTTACCAATATGACAGTGGACCATCCTTGCACAATAAGTCAGATACCCAACCAGGGCGACTAGTCATCCAATCACCCGATTAGTCCTCTAAATCGAGTCGATTGCTCTAGTCGGTGACAAAAAAACCAATTGGACGACTAATAGTAGATTAGTCGATGACTAGCCGATGACATAATAATATTGCTCAGCAGTCCTAGTCATGCGATGGCTGGAATTAATCAACAAGGGGATGAGAGTTCCAAAAAAAAAGAAGGGAAGGGGGTGAGCAAGGGAATGTAAACTCTGTAGAAGACAGGATAAAATGGTTTCCAGAAACCTTGTTTGGTGCTAAATCAATTTATGGAACACGGCTTGTTGATCACATGTCTGTTAATTTAGTGATGCAATACAAATTCACATGTTCAATGCATCTAGGTTGGAGACCTTATGGTACGAGGTGAACAGGCTATTTCTTGTCAAACAGTACATAGAAAACCAGCAACGGAACCCACAAGTCACAGCTACGGCCAGTCCAATGGAGCCCAATGTTTCGACATGCTAATGAGCAGCTTACCTAAACATCAACAGATTCACCAAATTATTGACTTAATGCTGCCTTAAAATTGATGCACCAAATGAAGTTCATATTCAGTCGAGTTACGGCAAAAAGAGCTATTTAGATGCATGGATCTTGCAAAGAATGTAGCTTCATCTTTTCAAAAGATTGGGAATAATTTGATGAACTGCCAATAGCTCAGGATAATCAATGCTTCTCTTTCTTTTATTCCTTTTTTTTAAAAAAAAAATTGGCCAGAAACTCTAACATTTCTTCAAGGAGGAGAACAACAGTCAAACTACAAACGCGCATACACACACGCACCGGCCCTCATGAGCGCACACGCCGAGCCAAGCTCGTTCGCGGACGGGCCAGGCATGCACCTGGCACCTCAGCCAACTGAGCTGAGCTCAGTTCTCAAAAATCAATGTTTCTCACAGATGTGTTGCCTAACATTCCCCGAGACTTTCTATTCAACAAACAGAGCATACAAACCTAACAAGGGAACTTTCACAGCTCACGCTTCAGAATCTGTAGCATCCGGTTTTCTTTCTCTTTTGGTAGTAGCCATTCTGAAGATAGATGGTACAAATCGAGCACTACTATATATCCAGATGGACTAGTAACAGGTAATGCGCCCAATGCAGTCCATCATAACATTTTTAATGGACTGATTATAGACAATTGTAAGTCCATGGCCAAGTGGACGTAAGGAGTTGTCTTGGACCCTATACATGACTACGACCAAAATTTTGAGATAATACAAGCATTTTGTCTGACTAGTTATGCAATAGTTATCAGAAACGTGGTTTATCCAAGTTGCGGTACAGGATTCGGGTTCACGGTTCACCACTTTTTTCTTCTAATTTTCACTACAAACACAAACCCCATAACCTAAACCGGTTCAGGTTTGACAAATCCGGTTCACGATTCACGGGGGTTTACAGCAAATCTGTGTAACACATGTGCTGAGAGCTAAAGTGATCTCTGTGTGTGGGTTTAGTCTATGGATGGTGGAACCCACTGGGCAAGTGTGAGAGAGGTATAAGAGGAAGCCATATATCAGCCAAGGCAGAGAGAAATGACTTGAACCAGATTTTTTTCTCCTTTCCTGTTCTTCTTCTCCAAGCTTGTCTCACGTCACGGCAATCCTCCGCCGGTGGCCACGGGATAGTCTTCTTCTTCCTCATGCTTCGAGAGTTTCGTCTCACGCCACGGCGACTTCCCCTCGTCGACGGCCAAGGGACATAACATTTGGTATCAAAGCCCTCAATCCTCAGCCACACTTCATGTTTGAGAGAGAGGCTGACCATGACAGAGGAGAGGAGCAATGGCGACGATTTGAAGTCTTGAAGCAGCGATGGAGCCGCTGTGGTTTGTACACTTGAAGGAGGTAGACGAAGAGGATTCCCAGGATCCTCCACTTCAACCACCGCTTCACAGACCAAGCCCAAATCTCCTGCGCTCAAATCCTCCAAGAATATCCAGCCTCTTCGCAACTACCGTCGTCCTCCACCCGATCCCGATGTCCCGCATGAAGCAGACGACGCACAAGTCGACGAGCGGCAAGGCTCCACGGAATCAGCTGGCTACCAAGGCTACGCGCAAGTCGGCGCCGGCGGCGAGGAGTCCGAAGCCACCGCTTCGCTCGCAACGCCGCGCTTTGGAAGATCCGCAAGTACCAGAAGAGCACGACGCTGCTCATCCGTTAGCCCCCACCTCCGCAGCGACTGGAGAGACGAGGAAGAGTGTGATGCCTTCAAGGTGTTCGACGAATGGACTATCAAGGATGTGGTATGGGATGAAGAGTACACCTTGTGTGATGCGGCGGAATCGATGGAGATGGCAGACAGCGGCGAGGTCACGGCTTCTTGCCGGAGGAGCTCTCTCGGCGGCGATCTCCGCGCCTCTGCGACCTCAGCGCCTCTGCGGCTTCAGGGTCTTCAAACCCAAACCCACGTGGCGAGAGGTCAGGCGAGGACCTCTTCTCAATCGCTTGCGATGGCGGAGGAGGCGGGCCACCCGTCGCGCTACGTCAAGCTGACCAGGGACCAGGACGCCCTTGCCGCCGAGGACATTCACCCCAGTGAGGAGACGCAGGTGGAAAATGGGGAGCCCAATGTTCTTCAACTCGTAAGAGGTTGCTCTCGAAATGGCGGCACCCAAATTCTTGGATCGACAATGTGGTGTCCGTCAAGATGAGAGAGGGTGCCCTTGTTGGGAGGCGGTATGAACCGAGCGCATCGACAGTTGATTCGTTCGACATGCCACCAGTTGAGAAGTTCGAGTATCAGGCCAGGTTAATAGGCTCATGGATTTGATTGTGCACAGCTTGTATAGCAACAAGGAAGTGTTTCTTCGAGAGTTGGTCAGCAATGCAAGTGATGCGCTTGATAAGTTGCGCTATCTGAGTGTCACTGATCCTGATCTTCTAAAGGATGGTCCTAAACTTGACATTTGGTATCAGTTACAAATCCAGGTAATGCTGAAACCTCTTAGTGATGATCCCTAGTATGGCAGCAGTGGCGAAGAAGGCAGACCTCTTGCCTTCCTTGATGTCAACATGCGTGCGCTGGATGGTATCAAACATGATTCAAGGGTAGGGGAGGATGACAAGTCAACAATACTTGAAATTTGGCTTTATATGTAATGAGACCCCGGAATTAGGAAGTTGTTCTTATGAACGCAACATCAGAAGCTGCTATTTGGGGATATGAGTGTCGATGCTTGATTCATGCTTTCTTGCAACATACCAACCAGGGTAGGGCTCAAAATTACAATGTCTCTTGTGATGATTATGTGGAGCAAGAGGTGGTTAGGTTCATGGCAACTGATACATGACTGCCGCTCAAGTTTGCTGATCTAATAGGCAATCATTGTTCCAAATATGAGGATATGACATCTGACACAGATTTGAATCAGTACTTGGCTTATTTGTTATGGGCGTACAAACCGTGGAGCAATGTTTATTGGGTTTTGTTTGCCCAACAACTTGGTCCCTACAAGGAGCACTTAGGTTGCACAGGCAATGTGCACTTCATTGGGAAATTCCTTGAATCTTAGGTAACAGATTTGGTGTGTGGAATATGGTTACGTCTGACATGCTGGAAACTTTGGAGCTACTCGATCATTAATTTGGCAAGTCAAGGCAGAAGGGAGCAGAACTTGAAGCTGATGGGTTCTAGGGTATAAGTGACCAAATTTTCTGTGGCAAGTGAAGGGCCTGACGTGCTCATCATAAGAGTGTATGCTCTTTCAGAGATGGCCAAGAACAGATATTCTTTTGGCAGGTTGTTGTGCATGGCAATGATTCTTCAGATTAATGGATCTCGGAGTGGTGTTTGTGTTGCATCAGAGGAGTAGGTTCTTGAGGTAATTCTGTTGCTTGGGGACAAGCAAATTCTCGAGGGGGGTGGTAATGTAACACATGTGCTGAGAGCTAAAGTGATCTCTGTGTGTGGGTTTAGTCTATGGATGATGGAACCCACTGGGCAGGTGTGAGAGAGGTATAAGAGGAAGCCATGTATCAGCCAAGGCAGAGATAATTCTGTTGCTTGGGGACAAGCAAATTCTCGAGGGGGGTGGTAATGTAACACATAAGTTGAGAGCTAAAGTGATCTCTGTGTGTGGGTTTAGTCTATGGATGATGGAACCCACTGGGCAGGTGTGAGAGAGGTATAAGAGGAAGCCATGTATCAGCCAAGCCAACCGGATGTTGGGTTCGAAGGCCGTATCATGACTGATACCTAAGGGGCGTCGAGTTCGCAGGCTGTATCATGACGGATGGCTACGGAACGCCAAGTTCGATAGCCGTCTCATGAAGGATACGCATCGGACGCCGAGTTCGAAGGCCGTATCATGACTGATAGCCACCGGACGCCGAGTTCGAATGCCGTATCATGATGGATAGGCACCGGACATCGAATGTCGTATCATGCCGTATCATGATGGAGTTCATAAAAGTAGTACTTAGCATTAAGTGTATTTCACACAAAGAAAATGATTTATACATGCTAGTTACAAAATAAAGCTAAGGGCTGCATCTACAGAGTTACCATGCTTATCACGGTTGTCGCTTAGGCGACGCTTAGGCGCCGACTAGGCGCCGGTCACCGGCCAAGACTTTCGCCGTGCCTCGTCGCCTGCTTTGCCAAGCGGCCAGATGCCGCCTGGCGCCATGGCGTCGCGGCGCGGAACGCCTAGGCGTCTGTCAGTTGTCTGGGCGGCGACAAGCCTTTTCCGCCTCAGGCTCCGCCTCGTGCCATCGCCATGCCAGGCTTCTCGCCCGGCGCTCAATCGGTAATCCCTCGCCTCATGCTCCTCCGCCTCCTCCTCCTCGCCCGCCGCCTCCGCTTCCTCCTTCGCCTCGCCGCCTCTGCTTTCATGCTCCTCACTCCTCCTCCTCCTCCCTTTCTCCATCCTCCTCTCAGATCCGCTTCTCCTCTGCTGGCGAGCTCGACGCTCCTCTTGCTCGGCGACTCGGGCATGTTCCTCTCGCTTTCAGCTCGCTCGGCCTCTCGCTCGGCAACTCGAGTCTGGACTGGAATGGGATGGCGATTGTAAGCGAGACGCATCAGAGGCCAGAGCCATTGAAAGTCCGAGGAATGGCGATGGTATGATACGAGGAATGCGATGGCAGGCTCAGGGTGGCTAAGTAGTAGTAGCGTGAATGGGCCGAGTAGGCCAGGCTAGGCATTTGGGCCGAATTGCTTTTATAAATAGTAAAATAAACTAATTTACCATATAAAGGCAGCTTTTTCAGGATATTTTTGGACGCCTAATCTCGCCTAGGCGTCGCTTGAGCGTCCAGCGCCTGAGGCGACTTCGCCACGGGCGCCCGTGATAACCATGAGAGTTACACAAACATTCTTGTAACACAAGCATTTTAGCTAAAGATTCCTTAAGCTTAACTATTCATACAACAAGTTGGTGACTATATCACTTAAGGTTATTGCACTAGCATAATTTAGATGCAAAGCAAAAAGTAAACAAAACATTTTTCCAGAATATGGTAGTCCATATACTGAAGAGTGTTTCTGGGCTATTCTATCTACAAATTACATTTAGACGAGATATTCTACGGACTGCTGAAAAGGCTTAAGTGATCATGAAAACTACGCGAACTTTAAGATTACGGCTGCACCTTATAAGATTATTTAACCATTCTTTAGGGAATAACAGGGGATAACCTTACAAACATTTTAGAACTGGTTTCACATATTTTACTTTCTATTTGTGATCAACTTGACTTAGACCAAGTTAAACATGGTGAAACCAGTTCTAAAACGCTTATAAGGTTATCCCCTGTTATTGCCTAAAGAATGGTTAAATAATCTTATAAGGTGCAGCCGTAATCTTAAAGTGAAGGAACGAGTATTGGGGGCGTGTCGTGAAGAATAAGGCCATTTCGCCCGGAATAGGGCTTTAGTCTCGAGCATTGGATTCGTATCGTCACAAATAGGGCTTTACCAATGACTATTAGGAGCGAATCGTCACGAATAGGGCTATATCGCCTGGAATAGTGCATTGGCAATGAGTATTGGGGGCGTATCGTCATGAATAGGCCTTTAGTCTTGAGCATTGGGTTCGTATTGTGTAGAATAGGCTTTAGCAACGTGTATTGGTGGCGTATCGTGAAGATTAGGTCTGTTTCACCCGAAATAGGGCTTTAGTCTCGAGCATTGGGTTCGTATCGTGACGAACAGGGCTTTAGCAACGAGTATTAGGGGCGTATCGTGAAGTATACGGCCGTATCGCCTCGCATTGGGCTTTAGTCTCCAGCATTGGGTTCGTATCATCACGAATCGGGCTTTAGCAATGAGTATTTGGGGCATATCGTCACGAACGCCTAGTAGTAGGAAATAGCACGTCGGTGGATTGGCATAGCACACCTTGATGCCAAATTGTTTGTTGTTGTTCCAATGTAGGCATTGCTTCTCGGCTAAAAAATGTTAAAATGGGTAGAACCCGATGCTACGTAGATGAGATGACCAAGCTTGTGAACAGTCTTTGAGTCTGAGAAAGGATATGTGACTGACATGGGGTTGGTGCTTGCTCTCGATGAAGCCCTCTGAGTCAAAGCTTCCACCCGAGTGACATGGTGGTTGGTGAGTAGAGTCGACTACAATGTAGGAGCTCTGCAGCTTGGGGTGAGTCAATAAACTATCGAACACTCCTTGTGGGAAAAGTGGCCATGTGAGCTTTTATTCTGAGAAGAAGGAGCGAGAGGGCTCGGGCTCGCCGTTCTTCACGAGGTTACGATAGTGCTAATCTTTGGAGGCTCTCGAGAGGAGTTCTAATGATTGATCACCCGAGATGCTCATGCTCGCCGTCGCCTTCTTTGCCTCTTCACCGTCCGGAGCCGCTAGTGTTGTGACTCAGACTTATGCACTGCCTGGTTCTGCTGCTGCTTCCCTGTCTTCTATTGAGGGCCACCTTCTGCTTCCACTTCAGGTACTCATGCATGGATTCTCGATTCTGGTGCTTCTTTTCATATGACTCCTCATTGCACCTATCTTTCTTCCATGCGTCCTTGTTCTCGTTCTCTTACCGTTCATCAGTTGATGGATCCCCTACATGCATTCTTTGAATGAGCACCCTTTTGTCTAACTCTTTTCATGTTCCTGATGTTTCACATGTTCCAAACTTAACCATGCGGACTTATGTCCATTTGGCGACTTCTTGATCATGGTATCGTGTTATTCTTGATCGACTTTTGTTATGTTTAGGATCGTCGCACGCGTCTTTGGTTGGTCTTGGCCCTCATGCCGTGACTCTCAGCGTCTCTAGGAGCTTGGCCGCTTCATCTTTCTTCATTTGCACTGCCGATCTGTCGGCTCTGCTTTGGCTACTTCGTTCCTTCGTCTTTTGCTCAATGGCATCATCGGTTTGGATCATCTTTGTGGCTCTCGTCTGTCTACTTTGATTAAATCGTGGTCTCTTAGGTTTGGTTTGGTCATGAGTCCTTAGCCCAGTGTCAGGGTTGTCGGTTGGGAAAGCAGATTCAGCTTCCTTATCATTCTAGTGAGTCAGTGTCTAAGCGTCCTTTTGATCTTGTTCACTCAGATGTATGGGGTCCTGCTCCTTTTGTTTCCAAAGGAGGTCACGAGATATTATATTCTTTTATAGATGATTTTTCTCGCCACACATAGATTTATTTTATGAAAAATCGTAGTGAGGCTTTATCCATCTATAAAATTTCTCTGCTATGGTTCGCACTCATTTTACACTTCTATTCGTGTTTTTCGTCTTGACTCTGTGGTGAGTATCTTTGAGAGGCTCTTCATCAGTTTCTTCGAGCAAGGTACTCTTGCTCGATTTTCTTATCTTTGGTGCTCATGCTCGAAATGGCATTCTTGGCGCAAGCATCGTCATCTTCTTGAGATCGCTCGTGCTCTCATACTCACTTCTTCTGTTCCCCTCATTTTAAAATTTGAAATTTGCTTTCTCGCCTCTTATTTGACTAACATTCACCTTCTTGACCCTTGAGGTGGTATTCCTTTGGCGTCTTTGTAATAAGATGCGACTACTCGATCTTCGTCTTTTTGGTGTGTGTGCTATGTGCTTCTTACGCCTCGTGGCGCGCTAAGTTATTTGCTCGGTCGGTGAGTGTGTTTTTCTTGGGTATAGTCTTTGAGCACAAGGGATATCGGTGTTGGGATCTGTTGCTTTCGGCGGATCACGGGTTTCTCGGGATGTGGTCTTTGATGAATCTCGTCCTTTTTACCCTCGTCCTTCCTCTGATGCTTCCTCTGCGTCTCTTGTTGATCCTCTTTCTTTTCTATTTATTCCTGATGCTACTATTGTGCGTGTGCCGACTTCTAGATTGGTACCCTCTTTTGTAGCACCTTCCCCTGTTGTGCCTTCCTCTGATATACCACCTGTGGTGTCTTCTTTCGAGCCTTCTCCTTTGGTTCCTGACTATACTGCCAAGCCTCCTGTCACATAGGTCTATACACGTCAGCATCCTACGGATGCTTCTTCTCTGCCACCTTCCTCTGATGTGCCATCTTCTCCGATGCTTGACTTCTCTCTTTGAATCATCTTTCCTGTTAGTCATCTGCTCTGGTTCTTCTTCCCCAAAGCGACCTATTAAATCGTGGACATCGGCGTCGTCGGTAGGTTGATCGGTATGGTTTTGGACCGATTACTTGGCGAGGTTTTCTTTGATACCGATTCTTTCTAAGTGACTTCCTCTGAGATGCTATTCTTCATCTGAATGGCAGCTTGCGATGTCTGAGAGATTCTTTGCTCTTGGCGTCTTAGGCACATGGGATCTTGTTCTGTTCTCCTCGTGTCCGTCCGATTACTGTAAGTGGGTCTATAAGGTTAAGACTTCGCTCGATGGTTCTCTTGGCGCTATAAGGCCCGTCTCGTTGCTTTCGTGGTTTTCGGCGAGAACATGGTCGGGATTATGATGAGACCTTTGCTCTGTTGCTCACATGACCCTTTGTTCGCTCTTCTTCTTTGTGGCCTCTGTTCGTGAGTGGTCCATATCTCGACTTGCGTTAAGAATGCCTTCCTTAATGGTGAGTTGCGTGAGGAGGTCTATATGCAACCACCACACAGGTATACATTCTGAGGTATGGTTTGTCGTCTTCGTCGCTCCCTTTATGGCCTCAAACAGGCTCCCCGAGCTTGGTTTGACGTTTTATACATCATTATTCTTTCTTTGGTTTTTACGCTAGTGATCATGATCACCTTTCTGTTAGTGCATACATCATCTCGTGGTGGGACTCTTCTTCTCCTTTATGTTGATGACATGATTCTTCTTGGGGATGATCCTCGATTATATTGCCTTTGTTAAGGCACGTCTGAGTGAGCGATTTCTTATATACGATCTTGGTCCTCTTCGTTATTTTCTTGGGATTGAGGTTTCCTCACGCTGAGGGCTTCTATCTTTCTCAAGAAAAATACATTGAGTCTTCTTGATCGTGCTTCTCTTCTTGATCACGGTGTGGAGACTCCCATGGAGCTCAACGTTCATCTTTCTTGATGATGGTGTGCCTCTTTCTGATCCTACTCGTTATCGTCACATCATAGGGAGTTTAGTCTATTTGGGTGTCACTCGTCCTGATATTTCATATGCTGTGCATATTCGAGTCGATTTGTTTGGCCCTACCCGGCTTCACTCTGATCATCGCCCGTGTTCTGCGTTATCTTCGCGGCACTATCTCCCGTCGCCTGTTTTTTCCTCGCTCTAGCTCCTTACAGCTCCAGGCCTACTATGATGCTACATGGGCTAGTGATTCCTCTGATCGTCGATCTCTTTACGCCTATTGTGTTTTTCTTGGTGGTTCCTCATTTCTTGGAAGACTAAGAAGCAAATAGCGATTTCTCGTTCAAACTGGAGAGGTGAGTTGCGTGCTATGGCTCTTGTGGCCAGAGGTGACTTGGCTACTGTGGTTGCTTGCGATTTTGGTGTTTACTGTTTCTATGCCGACTCCTTTTGTGCGGCAATTATAGGTGCTATTAGTATTGCTCGTGATCCGTTAAAGCATGAGCTTACTAAGCATATTGGTGTTGGCGCTTCTTATACTGCAGCGCGGAGTTCAAGATGATATTATTGCCCTTCGCTATGTTTCTTGAGCTTGGTGGTGATTTCTTCACGAAGCGCAAACGAGCTCGGCATCGGTTCTTTCTCTCCAAACTCGGTGTGTTTGATCCACCTTGAGTTTGAGGGGGTGTTAGATGTATATATGTAGTCTTGTATATCCCCATTGTATAAGGGGTTTAGTGTATTACCCTTACATCTTGGTGTATATATATACGCCTTAGGGTCTCATATTGAATACAAGTGCTATTCATAACAAAGTCTTCATATAACTAAAAGCCAAAAGCGCTAGAAAGGGCCTTTTTGTGGCTTATTGAGGATTAGTTTTAGACTAATACCACTAAAGTTATGGTAAAATTACCCACCTTTACCACGCATAAAGTCGTTAGCTTTTAAGTTGTTTAAGCCTAAAAGCTGGCTTTAAAATATAAGCCTAAAAGCCTAAGCCTAAACAAACAAGACCTATACTCTACAGATTGTATGTTAGCTATCCACCGTTAAGGTGACAAATGGATACACTGCTCACAGAACAGCATACCAAAGTGTAGCTCTTTTAGAAAAGCTTAGCCAACCAAAGCCAAAACAACTTTAATTTTTATCTCTCAAGTGTTGTCTTCAATTGCAATTTAACAATATTTGATTTTCTAGCAATAAAAATTTGCACAAGTAGGATTATCTGGTTATAATCTAAAACTTCATTGTACACGATTACACATGCAACTATGTTGAGCGGCAGATATTTTAAATAGCACGAGTTTTAGTTTCTCAAAGGGCTAATGTATTCAGCTTGCTTGACATGACATGCTGCAATGTTTGAAGTCACTAAAGGGCAAGCAGCATAATTATGGGGTCTAGCAACAGTCAACTGCTCTAGTTAAAAAGATATGCACACAAAATTAGAGAAGCAAGTGATTATACTTCAATAAAATTGCCGCTACAAAAGGCAAGAGTTAGTGCTTACCAAGAAGTCTCCTTTCTTTATTTCCAAGGCAATTAGTTATATTCTGAGATCCAGTTGAAAGAACAAGCACTCTGTACACTATTATGAAGTCCTTAGTCCAAATGATGGCAATATCTACATCAGTAAAAGAACATAAGTAATAAATCCTAACAGTAGTATCAAGTATCGACAAATTCTAATAGTAATTCAACAATCCTCTCATTTCTACCATGCATGTTAGCACTTAACAGTCGATGGTGTGTAACACAGGATCACAAACTTATTTTCCATCTTTGAGACTGAAAATGTCGAATGTCAATGATTCATCCATAACTTCCTTTGGAGTATATATGATATGGGTGACCTGCTGAGAAACAAGGGTATATTGTGTGGCTTTGTTGTACATTTTTTGCATTTGATATGTATACAACCTGCAACGTATCAAAAAGCTAGGAACTTCAAGTTCCATTTGAAGATAAGAACCATCAGCATGTTCACCTCAAAACAAGAAAACTTGACTACTAGAGGATGTAATAGAAACATTTCTTGTGTTTTCTGCACTCAACAGGAGTCAATTCAATATTTATGGCCAGGTGGGTATGGATGCTAGGAAACGTTGTCATTTATAGCGATCTACCCATCTACATGGAATGGTTTCAGCATGATTTGGAAGATGGTGCCATGATGATCTCAATGATCAGGTGGTAGGAGCACTGCAGCTGAAGCTTATCATCTCTGATGTCCGAAATATATCCTTGTATACAGATAGTTAAATACTACTCGCATTGTAGCACTCAGAAAGGGTTTCCTTAGTTCTAAATTTCAAGTAACATGCCCGCGAAATAATTTTTACATTTTCATGGAAAAAAAAAGCTGAAACATGGCACTTTCAAACTGTTGGCAATACTGGAATTGCAAATAGTACCAATTGCATCGTGGGCAGAAGATAGTAAGCTTAGACTGAAAATTATGATCTATTGCAGGACATATTCTTCCTGGCCCTTCAGAAAGAATACTGCCATCAGACTTCCAAATAGGGATTTTTGTTGGCACTGACGGTACTTCCTAGGTGCAAACTGACAAGTTAACAATCGCATAAACCTTTTGCAAAAAAGCTTACTTATGCAAAACACATCAATATCAACTATCCTAGTTTTACAGGCAAAATTGTTTGACTCACATAGTGGCAAATTGACATCTAGATATCTCATATTCCTTAAGTAAGACAATACATCCTTGCGCAGTCATGCTTTGATCTCCACTTTACCTCTCACCAATTTAGCAACGCCCTATTGTGAGCTCACCAGTGGAACCCCTATTAACCCCCTTCCAATTTTCTCTCCTCACATCATGGCATTGTTTAAGCTCACAACGCCTCTTACATAATCATTACAATCTAGGGTAAGGCACAACTTAGCGAATCAACGGCAACGTAGGCATTCCAAATCCCCAATCCACGAGCTGGCACAGCGAAAACCCCTCCGCAGTCTCCGTCTAAGCCCGTAAACCATCAGATCGACCACTCACGGAGGCACCAACCAACACCAGGTTGAGGTCATCCGATCCCCTCCTCAACGGCCCCATTTCCCACCTCCCAGGCTCCCACCCAAGCCACGCGGCAAACAACAAGCGAATCAACGGATCGAGCCACCCTCCACGGAATCCGCTCGCCCGATCGCAACCCGCGCAGCGATCGCGCGAGCCCTCGAACCAAACCAGCACCAACCACCAAAATTCCAAGCCACAGATCAAGCAACCCAAGCGAAATCGCGACAGGATAAGGATCATAAAGCGAAGTAATCAAAATTCGTAGCTGCGATTCGGGATCATCTCGAGAGGAAGCGAGCGTTCGTACCTAGCGATCAGGGGAGCAATTTCGCCGCCATGACGAGAGAGACGCCTCGGCTCCGGAGCCGGAGGTCCAGAAAAGCAGGAAGAGATAGAGAGAGATTGAGAGATTTTGAACTGAATTTTCTTTTCTGTGTATATACTATAGCCTCTGACAGGTGGGGCTCGCGAAGGGAACGTATGGGAACGTGAAATGTGTAGGTTGGGCCGCGTAAGTAGAAGACTTTTCTTTCGTGGGGAACACTGCACCAGGTGGTGAAATCTGCTCTCTCAGTGCCATGCGGGCCCAGAACGATGTACGGTCTCTCGGGTCTAGGGGTGGAAACGGTCGGAAAACACTAAAACCATTTTTGTTTTCATATTTTTTCTCGGAAACTATATCGGAATCGATAACTACGGAAACGAAAACGGCATCGGTAATTGAAAATATCGGAAGCGAAAATTCGATACAAAATATATATCGATGTGATCGGAATCAGAAAAAGAGGCCGTAACGTCGTAAGGACATGTACCACCAATTGACTTCAAAAATTCACACAAATAGTACATCCACATAGAAATTAGTAATTAATAAATATTCACAAATTTACGATGAACACACATCAAATTTTAGACTTGAATTACTACATTAGAGTTTTGTTTTTATGATATTTAAAAATATCTATGATTGGTTAAATCATGAAAATGGGTGAAGATTGTAGCCCTCGTGATAAGCTTCGCATAGAGTTCAAAATCACATAAATCGGAGTTCGGAGTAAAAAGTTATGGGCGTTTTAGTGACCGAAGGAGTGTGATTTGTGGGTTTGGAATAATTCCGTAATTACAAGCGGAATTTACCGATTTTTTCCGGATCTGAAAGAAGCGGTCGGAGCAAATCAAAACCGTTACTGTTATCGTTTCCGACAAAAATTACCGATTCGATTCGATTCGAAAATTACCGAAATCTGAAACACGTCCGGTTGAAAATTTTAAGCGGTTTTGAATTTCGAATTACCGATATCGTTTTCACCCTACTAAGATGCGTGGTGAGGCGTGGGTAGATGGTGGGGTTGATGGCACGCGCGGAGCGGGTGGACCTCAAGAATTGTCTTACTTTAGATTTGATTAGTTATGTGTCCGTGTGTTGTAATGAAAACTCAATTTACGATAAAAAGTTTATTTGTAAAGAGCACTAAGAGTATGTACAATAGTATAGACAGCTGCTGTCTATAACAAGCTGACATGTCATTTATAGACAGCGTTAAAGACAACCCATGCAATGATATAGACATCACATTTATGAGTAGATAGTTTCTTCCCACACACAACCTGTCTTTGTTCTCATGTTAAAGTCGACTCTAGATTAAGAGACTCTCTATACGCACCCTCTCTCATCCACGTTATTTTTTATCCTACGTGGCAAAACTTAGAGATTGCTGACATGTACCATTGTACATGCTTTAATAGTAGCAAAGGTGGGTAATTAAAGCGCAGTGACAAAGGTGGGTAATTAAAACGCAGTGGCAAAGGTGAGTAATTTTGATGAAGTAACACGGGCAAAGATGGGTAATTAAAGAGTAATGGCAAAGGTGGGTAATTAAAGCGCAGTGGCAAAGGTGGGTAATTTTGATGAAGTAATGCGGACAAAGATGGGTAATTAAAGAGTAGTGGTATAGATGGGTAATTTTGACGAAGTGACGTGGGAAAAAACTCTCCTTTTATATAGTAAAGATTGGGTATTTTTGAAATCTATTGTGCAAATAGGATGGGTCTATCCGCTAAGCTACAAGTCCACCACGCAAACTTAGCCTATGAAGGGTCTGTTTGGATCCATTAGCTATAATAGTTAGCTGGCTAATAGCTAATAGCTAGCTAACTATTAGCTGGCTAATTATTAGTTAGGGTTTGAATCTATTAGCTAATAGGTGGTTAGAAATTTGGTTATGAGTGTAAATATCCATTGTACCCTTGCATTAATTAGCTGTTTGCATCTTTTTTTTTACTACTGTACCGTGGTGGAGGGGCTGAGGACAAATTAGTCTTTTGACCATCCATTAGCTGAAATTAGCAGTGGAGAACCAGCTAATGAGATAATTATTAGCTGATTTGTTGGCTAACTATTAGCTGGGCTATGAGCTAGGTTGTTTGGATCTATTTTAGCTAATTTTAGCAGCTAACTGTTAGTGCTAATGGATCCAAACATGATCGAAGTTGTACGAATGACCCACCAAACCGCTAGCATTTTAAACCAGGCCGGCCCACAAAGCCTGCTATGTCGCCACACAATGTAGTCCTAGAAACCTCGATGACTCTTTGTCCTCGCACCATGGAGTCCAGCCTTTACTTCAAACCCTAGCTAACTCCTTCATCATCAACCCTTCATCGGTGCAACCGTCGCCACAAGCTCGCCCGCGGCGGACTCCATCTCCACCACCTCATCCACTGTTGCCTCTCTCTCTGCTCACCCAACGTCATGCCTCTCCTACTCTACTCTAAATCCATAGGCCACGTCCGTTTCCATCTCCGTCACTCATCCATAGCTGCCTCTCCCTGCTCATCCAACCGCCATGTCTCTCCTAGTCTACTCCCTCTAGATCCACGGTCGCCGCAGCCTGGACCCATCGCTTCGACATCAACGTTGGATTTCCTCTTCTTCCTCTCCGATAGCCATAACTTCGATGATCTCGTAGATGTGTGCTACCTCGACCTCAACTCTGATACTACTTCCCCATCTACAACCATGCCTCGAGTTCGCCGCCGTTGAGCTGTTAGCGTCACCTCGGCTTCCCCTTCTTCTTGGGTTAATATCCAAATCCTATCCCTTTTCTTTATTTTATTATTTACTATTCTTGATCACGCTTAATTTTGAAATGTGAAGTTGTTAATATGTGCAGTGTGAATATGGATGTTATTATGACATATGGATTCTGATGTATGCATGTGATTTGTGGATTTTCGCTTAGTATTTATTGTCTGTACATGTGTATTTTGGCTGACTGATTCAGAAATCACTTCAACAACAACAAAAGTAAAAAAAACTATTTCTATTGTCTTGCTAGTTAGAGTGGTCATCTCTAACTTGTAATCTTCTCTAATCTGACAAAAAAAATCGAAACTATTGATCTCTTACTTCTCTGCATGTTTGATAAACTTGTGCCATCATCAATAAAGCCTCCATTCATTCCATGTGCTAGTTAGAGTGCTCATATAATCTTCTCTAAGTGGATTCTCTTGTTGCAATGCAATGCTAAGTTTCTCATTGATGTTTGTCTTTTAAATTTTAGTCTCTTTGGTCTTAGGCTGAAGACCTTTCTTATTTAGTAATTAGTGTACAAAAAACTTAGCATAGTGCATATAAGTTCTCCAAGTTAGATTCAGCTTTTTCGCACTAATGGTGTTAATTTTACTTATCGAATATTGTATGTCTTTGTTTAGTGTTGCTGTTTTTTTGTTGGAAATTTATTAAGAGTGAATGTGTTTGGTTTTCCTTCTTTCATACATGGCAAGGAAAAATTCTTAAAAACTTTGTACACCTCATATGTTGATCAGTATAATGTGCTCAAGTCTATTATCTTTAGAGGTCATAGAGCAGCTTTGTCAAACCCTGTCATATCACTCTCGCAACCGTGGTGATGAAACTTAGTTTTCTTAGGTACTGACATTTGCACCTGATTAGTTGAATGTTAAACCATCATTTTATAGTATTGATGTTCTTTATGTAATGTTAAATCTGCATTGAAGCTACATTGATAGCATTGATGATGTATTTTTTGTTGAATATTGAAGTATTCATGCGAAATAATTACCTACTAAAATGCTTTTGTGAGTATAAATGTCTTTTTTAGAGGTTTTGTTTTCATATTTTTATATTATTTTGGGATTTTTCTAAAGCATTATTACTTGTCATAAGGATTAGTACTAAGCAACCTTATAGGCAGCCACCAAACCAGCCATCCTGCATGCAGCACTGCATTGCGGGCTAATGGAAGCCGCAAATGCCTCAGTGACCAGTGCTGGTGAGCGCAGGTTGTACGCAGCCCACTTCACTTGCACCTTGATATGCAAATAGCTTGATATGCTGGTAAGACTGTGTAAATATATTAGAAAAGAAGAAATTTGCACTCCTAATCTTGTAAAATTGTATCATTTACCCCTAAACTTGCAGATTGAATGCTTAGATCATAAACTCGTTATGTCTTACTTATTGATTATTTTACCTGATAACGTGGCATTTGCAAAGAGGACGAGAGACATGACATGGTGTGTAGTCAACGCGAAAGGAAGTAGGTTCATGTTGTTGTGAGAGGGACTTGGTGTTAAAAGGTTGTTTCACCTGGAAACCACTTTTTGTTGGAGTGGTGGAGTTTTTAATTGTATGGTTCTGCCCATGAAAGTGCATCTAGGCCCCTCAAAGAGTTTTGGTGATTTATGGCAACACAATAGAGTATACTAACGATGCATGTGAGATTCTATCGATGATCAAGAAGATATCTTGGTTGGAATGGCGATTTGAGATCCCTATATTTAAAATTTGAAAAGCGGCATCAAGACTTGATTATATTTCTTTTATTTTATTGAGTCTAAGGATAGCCGTACTATTAAGGGGATCTGACGGAAAATCGCTTTTAGGATATGCTTGTGCTCATAGGATGAAAATTGCATCTCAAAAGCATCTCAAAATCATGCATTTCTTTTAAAGGGATACTCTGGCGAGGAGGTCGGTCCAGAATATCCGGACAATTAATCCGGACACTCAAGATAAATTGTCCGAGTATCAGGGATTAAATCCGGATACTCCGAGCTAGGGTCTCGGTTGCTCTTTCTCTGGTAAGTCCGGAGTATCCGGACATTTAGTCCGGACACTCAGGAAATTGTCCGAGTATCAGAAGATAAAGTCCGGACGATCCGGATCTTGTGAAAACGCTTTATGCATGGTTGGATTTTTGGGGGCTATTTAAGCCCTCACTCCAAATCTAACTGCTACAACTCTCATTCATTCTGACATTCAAGTCTAAAGCTCTCTCACACTCTCTCAAGCCCTAGCTTCTTTCTCCCACTAAAATCTTTGATTTGAGTTGTTTCTTTAGGGGAGAAAGAAGGGATTCAAGTGCTTTGAGCTTGCATGTTTGATTCTTGAGCACGAGCTTCATCCTCCAAGTCGATTTAGCGGCGTGTTTGTTACTCTTGGAGTTTGAAGGGCTCCTAGGCGGCAAGGAGTCACGGGAGCCTCCAAGACTTCGTGTGGAGAGCCCGGTTGTTTGTGAAGGCAAGCCTTGCCTCCGAAAGGAAAGAGGCAAGAAGTGAAGAACCGTGAGTGCTTTGTGCAACACCGGAGGAAAGAGGTCAAGAGGGACCGGGCTTTGTGCCTCCTCAGCGGAGCGTGGGATTCCTTCAAGAATCCGAACTTCGTAAAAATCATTGTCTTTGTGTTCTTCATTTGCTTGAGCTAGGGTTTGTGGTTCTTAAGTCTTTTGGAGCCCGATCTACTTTCTCATTGTGCTTGGCTCTAGATCTGTATTTTTCTAAGGTACACGAGATTAGTTAGAACATTTGTATTCACTAGATTGTTGCAAATTTGCAAGGATTTAAAATTATCATTTCGAGGTCCTTGTCAGGACACTCAGGACATTTAATCCGGACTATCAGGACATTAACTCCGGACTATCCGGACAATTAATCCGGACACTCGGTTTGGTTCCTCGGGTGATTTTATTTAATTGCAAATTTTAATTACGCCTATTCACCCCCCCTCTAGGCGACATATCGGTCCTTTCAATTGGTATCAGAGCCAAATCTCCTTAGTTTGGCTTAACCGCTTGGAGAATAAATATGTCGCAAACAGGAGATAAGAATACCGAAGCCCATGACCAAGATAAGGGCACGGGCACCGGTATTGGGGTTGCAATTCCTTTTGATTATCGTTCCCTCGGTGCCCCAAGCTCTTCATCATATGTTTAGTGCCCTCGATTGGCGCCTCGCCGATGGCACTCACTATGCGGCATGGAAACATAAGATGAATGCACTTGAATCACTTCACCCGTCTATTTGGAAGATTGTGCGAGCGGGTTTCAAGCCTAATGATCCGAGAACCTTACTCCAGAAGAAGATAAAGATCAACACTTCAATGACTTGGCCGTCAATGCCTTGTTTAATGCTTTGAGTGATTCCGAGTTCAGCAGTGTGGATGGACTTGAGGAAGCAAAGGCCATTGGGATAGACTCCTAGTGAGTCATGAAGGGATTTCAAGTGTTAAGTGAATCAAAGATAGAGCTCATTATTGGTGAGTGGAGCGGTTCACATTGGAAGAAGGAGAGTCCTACAACAAGATGTTTGATCGGCTAATGGTGCTTGTAAATCAAGCAAAAGGTCTTGGGTGCACCGATTTGTCGACAAGGTGTGGTGAAGATTATACTTGGCGTGATCACTCCTACCAACCGCAACCTTGTTCGGGCTTGATCCGAGACCGCCCAACTTTGACACTTTGACACCTCATGACGTCATTGGCGGCTCATGATGGATGAGATGATGGTAAAGGAAGCCGAGGTTGTGGAGGAACTCAAGTCGGGGAAAGAAGAAGGGCATCGCTCTAAAGGCCGTCAAAATTGTCGCCAAGCGAAGAAAGCGAAAGTGAAGGCGAAGAGTCCGATGGTCCATTGACAAATGAAGATATGGCTTTATTTGTACGAAGATTCAACAAATTCTTCAAGAAGAAAAATTTCAAGCAAGGAGGTCAATCAAGGAACTATGGAAGAAAGTCAAAAGCGAGACACTCCACAAGAAGATGCTACGAATCTTGTGAAACCGCCATTTTATTGCAGTGTCCGCATAAGGAAGAAAAAGATGAGAAGTCTCACAAGAAGGATAAGTTAGGGCAAGGACAAGGAGAAGAGCAAGAAGTACAAGGGCAAGGGTCGTGCTTACATTGGAAAGGAGTGGAACTCCGACACCGACTCCAACTCCGATTCCGACTCCGAGTCAGACGAGGAAGGAGGAATTGCCTCTGTCGCCATCGCCGTGCCTACCACCTCAACAACGTCGAAGAGCCTCTTCGACAACTTGAGCGACGATGACGACAACGCTCCTATGTGCCTTATGGCAAAGGGGCACAAGGTATCATCAAAAGTCTCCACTCCCTCCATTGCTAATGAATGTCTAGATGAGCACGATAGCGATAGTGATAATGATGACGTTAACACCGTGCTTAAGTCTATGAAGAACTTTGATATTCATAAATTAAATTTGCTCTTAAAAGACATTGAAAAATTGGAGGAAATTGTAGAACAAAAGGAAGCTACTCTCGAGGCTCAAGAGGATTTGCTCATCCTCGAAAAAGAAAAGAATCGCGAGCTAGAGAAGAGCTTGTCTTTTGAAAAAGAGCAAAATGAAAGATTAGTTGAGAATTCAAAGTTAATTAAATCCGAGGTGACTAGCCTCGAGATCACCAATGCTTCACTCGAAGAGAAACTTGCTAAGGCAAAGGATGCTTGCAAGGCTCTTGAGTTGAAGCTTGTTGATCTCAAGAATAGCCCTCCGATCACCTCAACTATTAACTCCAATTCTTCATTGCCTTCAACGAGCAATGGATGCGCTAGGTGCTATAATGTTAATATTGATATTTGTACCACTAACCTTGAGACTTTGCAAGTTCTTGCTAATGAAAATGAGAAGCTCAAGGAATGCTTGAAGATGGACTACAAAAGTCCTATAAGGCTAGCAAAGGACTAGAGGAGTTCCTCGGTAGCGCAAGGTAACCCCATGAAGCATGGGCTTGGTTATGTCCTCATAAGGGCAAAGGAAACCACATTGTGGTTGCACCTTTGAACAAGCCCATTCACTTAAGTAAAGGGGAAGCAAACTCTAAATATAAGGCTCAATCCACTTTCTTTGCTTCATATGTGCTTAAGAGGACTAGCCTCGGTAGAGTAGTTGCTCACCACATTGGGGGTAAGCCCAAGAATGCTTCTAGTGTGCGATCCATTTGGGTCCCCAAATCACTTGTCACTAATGTGCGCGGACCTAAACAAGTTTGGGTACCAAAGAGCAAAAACTAAATTTCATTTTGTAGGCCTATATCTCCGGTGGAACAAGTTGGATCTTGGATAGCGGATGTACGCATCACATGACCGGAGAAAGGGCAATGTTCGCACATTTGGAAGCCAATGGATCAAATAGCGAAAGCATCATCTTCGGCGATAACGGAAAAGGTGAAGTAGTAGGTTTAGGTAAGATTCTTATTACTAATGATTTTCATATAAACAATGTATTACTTGTCGAATCACTAAGCTACAATTTATTGTCCGTTGCTCAATTATGTGAAGCGGGCTACAATTGTGTGTTTAGTGAAAAGGGTGTGGATGTCATTAAGAGGGTTGATGGTTCAATAGTCATTAAGGGTTAAGCAAGGGTAATCTCTATCTTATAGATTTTTCTACGGATAGAGTTAACCTTGAAAGCGCTTAATGGCTAAATCTAGCATGGGTTGGTTATGGCATCGCCGACTTGCCCATGTCGGTATGAGGAACCTTCACAAACTCATTAAGGGCAATCACATCCTTGGACTAACCAATGTCGTTTTTGAGAAAGATAGGGTGTGTAGTGCATGCCAAGCCGGGAAACAAGTTGGAGCCTCTCATCCCGCGAAGAATGTGATGACCACCTCAAGACCGTTGGAGATGCTACACATGGACTTGTTCGGCCCGATCGCCTACATAAGCATTGGAGGAAACAAGTATGGGTTAGTTATTGTTGATGATTTTTCTCGCTTTACTTGGGTGTTTTTCTTGCATGACAAAAGCGAAGTCCAAGGAAGCTTCAAGAAATTCATGAGAAGGGCTCAAAATGAGTTCGAAGTGAAGATCAAGAGAATTCGGAGTGACAACGGCACCGAATTCAAGAATACCGGTGTTGAGGAGTATCTCGATGAAGAAGGCATCAAACACGAGTTCTCGGCTCCTTATTCTCCTCAACAGAATGGGGTGGCCGAGAGGAAGAATCGAACTCTCATCGAGATGGCGCGCACGATGCTTGACGAGTACAAAGTCTCCGACATATTCTGGGCGGAGGCCGTCAACACCGCGTGCCACAGCTCCAACCGATTATATCTTCACAAGTTGCTAAAGAAGACGGCATCTGAGCTCCTCAGGGAAGAAGCCAAATGTATCCTACTTCCGGGTCTTTGGGAGTAAATGCTACATCCTCAACAAAAAGGCTAAGTCTTCTAAATTTGCTCCTAAAGTAGATGAAGGATTTTTACTTGGCTATGGATCAAATGCTTACGCATATCGGGTTTTCAATAACACCACCGGTGTAGTTGAAATCTCGCGTGACGTAACATTTGATGAAACTAACGGTTCTCAAGTAGAACAAGTTAATTGTGATGAAATTGATAGGGAAGAACCTCCATGCGAAGCAATCAAGAAATTGGCAATTGGGGAAGTAAAACCGGTGGAGCAGGCTGCAATCCCGAGCACCCCAACCCGGAGTGTCCGGGATAATGTCCGGAGTCTCCGGACAAAATCTCCGAGTGTCCGGACTTAACCGGACATTAGGACATTAGTGCTCAAAATGTTGATCCTCCTCATCCATTAAAGCTCAAGATGGTTCCAACATCTCACAAGATGACGGAGGCCCTATCCAACGCATCAACTCAACGACTCCTCATCCGAGAGTTCATCAAAGCATACAACGCGATCACCCGGTCGACAACATACTCGGAGACATTAACAAGGGAGTATCCACTAGATCTCGACTTGCAAATTTTTGTGAATTTTACTCCTTTGTGTCTTCTCTTGAACCACTTAAGGTAGAAGAAGCACTCCAAGATCCGGATTGGGTGATGGCCATGCAAGAGGAGCTAAACAATTTTGAACGGAACCAAGTGTGGAAGCTTGTCGAAAGGCCCAAGCAAAACGTGATTGGAACCAAATGGGTCTTTCGGAACAAGCAAGACGAGAACGGAATAGTGACTAGAAACAAAGCACGGTTGGTTGCTCAAGGCTTCACGCAAGTCGAAGGTTTGGATTCGATGAAACATACGCCTCGTAGCTAGGCTTGAATCCATTAGAATATTACTTGCCTTTGCTACTCACCATGATTTTAAGCTATATCAAATGGGCGTGAAAAGCGCCTTCTTAAATGGACCACTTTACGAAATGGTCTACGTCGAGCAACCACCTAGATTCGAAGACCCGAACCATCCGGACCACGTCTACTTCCTACACAAGGCTCTCTATGGGCTTAAGCAAGCGCCGAGAGCATGGTTCGAGTGTCTTCGTGATTTTCTCCTCGGTCAAGGTTTTGTAGTCGGAAAGGCCGATCCTACTCTCTTCACTAAACATATTGATAATGATTTATTTGTGTGCCAAATATATGTCGATGACATTATATTTGGATCTACTAATGAACATTTGTGCAAGGATTTTAGCGGGATAATGACTAAAAGATTCGAGATGTCCATGATGGGTGAGTTGAAGTTCTTCCTCGGTTTCAAGTCAAACAACTAAAGGAAGGAACTTTTATATGTCAAACAAAGTACATCAAGGACATGCTCAAGAAGTTCGGCATGGAGAGCGCCAAACCAATCAAAACGCCGATGCAAGCCAACGGGCATCTAGACCTCGACAAAGAAGGTAAACCGGTCGTCCAAAAGGTATATCGCTCGATGATCGGATCCTTACTCTATCTTTGTGCATCTAGGCCCGATATCATGCTTAGTGTGTGCATGTGTGCACGTTTTCAAGCCGCTCCAAAGGAGTGCCACATGGTGGCCGTAAAGAGAATCTTGAGGTATTTAGTGCACACTCCTCATTTCGGACTTTGGTATCCTAAAGGTTCATCATTTGAGTTAGTCGGCTATTCCGATGCGGATTATGCAGGATGCAAAGTGGATAGGAAGAGTACCTCGGGTACTTGTCAGTTCTTAGGTAGATCTCTTGTTTCTTGGTCTTCCAAGAAGCAAAATTCTATAGCCTTGTCCACAGCCGAAGCCGAATATATAGCCGCCGGAAGTTGTTGTGCGCAATTGCTTTGGATGAGACAAACCCTAAATGATTATGGCCTAACCTATAATCGTGTGCCACTTTTGTGTGACAATGAGAGCGCCATAAAAATTGCTAACAACCCCGTCCAACATTCCCGTACAAAGCATATCGATATTCGCCACCATTTCCTAAGGGATCATTCCACTAAAGGCGATATCGATATCCAACATGTGAGCACAAATGACCAATTAGCCGATATATTTACAAAACCTCTTGACGAGAAGAGATTTTGTGAATTGAGAAGTGGACTAAATATTCTTGATTCTCGCAACTTGGCTTGAGAAGTGCATGCCTTTGATTGATGCTTGGAAAACATTTTAGAAAAGTTTATTTGGTCCTTTTCTTTGGTCTTTTTCGTGTTCTTCGAAATCTCTGATCTTCGGATCTTGCCCAATGACATGTGACTATGGATTGCTTAATTTTGTGTTCGCTAGCCACATTGTGCAAAGGACATCTAAGGACTTCTTTTCTCAATTCTTCAAGTCATTCATGCCTTTCAATTCCTTGAAATTCCCTTTTTGGATCCCGAGCCTTCAGCTCGGACAGTCCGGACTAATTGTCCGGAGTATCCGGACAAATTGTCCGGAGTCTCCGAACTAATTGTCCGGAGTATCCGGACTGAGTGGGCTGTGGCTATTTAAGCCCGTGCGGGGGCTTCCTTCTCTCTCTTCTCTTATTTGTTTCAACCGCATCCACCTCAAACCTTCGCCCTAGCCGCCGCCCTCCGATTCTCCTCCATCTCCGGCGTGTTTCTCCTCCATCTCCATCTCCGGATCATCCTTGGAAAGCTTGGGGAAGGATCTCCCTCGTCATTTCTTCGTTTTTGCGGTTCTTCGTTGTGGTATGACTTCTCTTGCCCTAATCCTCTCTTGACCATTGAAATTTCTAGGGTTAGGGCTCCTCTGTTAGAGTACATTCACCTCCTTGAATAAATCCCTAGAATGTGCTCTTAGAAATCCCACATTGTTTGCAATTTAGAATTTTGGGTTTGAATCTGTTAAACCCGGAGTCTCCGGATATTTTATCCGGAGTATCCGGACAAATCCCCGGACACTCCGGACTAAACACCCGGAGTATCCGGATAAATTGTCCGGACAGTCCGGACAAAATGTCCGGAGTGTCCGGGTTGTACCTCTCGGCCCAAAATTTTAAATTGTGAAATCTTCTTTCGTGCAATTCTTTTCACTCCTATCGTTGTTCCTCTTAGATGTCTTCTTCCCAAGGAGGTTACAGTGTGCAAGCAAGCGCCCAGTGAGTCGCCTCCTCCCTCTCCCACCGGCGCTCCAAAGAAGAGAAGGCAAGGTGTGAAGAAGATTCCTCAAGGCGTGCAAACCTCCTCACCGCTCCTCCCGCCGCTCCGTCTCTGCTCCCGCCGAGTAATCCCGGAAGTTCTGCCAAGAGCATCCCGAGATGAGCATGCTAGGCGACGGAACAGAAAAAAGCGATTTAGAGTCAAGAGTGGCGATTGGTCCACTCGAGAAGCTTGACCACAAGTGGAGATATCCAGCGGATGATGCCCTGCGTGTGGTTGACTATCGGGTTGGCTCGGGAAGGGCAAAGCGATTGTTGCGCAGAGGAACAAGGATCCGCTTGAGTTTCATCAAGATCGAGATGTCGACAAGCGGTTACGGAGCAGGTTTCACTCGACTTTTATGAGACAGTTCTTACGCCAATGGGCGTCTAGTAATGAAGATGAAGAGGATTGATTGGCTATATATATCCGAGGCTCGAATCCCATCTTTGATGAAGTTATCGAGATTTGTGGCGGCATAAAGTGAAGGACATTATGAGTTTCATGCATTCTCGAATGATGAGGTAATCATGCAATTTTATGCCACTCTTTACTTTGATAAGAAGCAAGATGCCATTTGGTGGATGATGAGACAAACTACGGTATGTGGTGACCAAGAGGACATTTGCTAGAATATTGCATTTGCGATCTGGCGATGGGGATCTTGTTGCATGATAAGAAGGTCATGGCTCCTGAGCAGCTTGGAGATTTATATGATTCATCTCAGCATGTTATGATGGGCACTATCAAGGGTCTGAAGCCAGTGCCAGCTGTACTTCTTCGGTTGCTTCGGGTCACCCTTTGGCCCAAGGAGGAGATCGTCGACCATCGGTTCTTATGTGAGAAATTTGCTATTTCACTTGGTTGGCGCACTCATGGATTTGGCGTGGTTGATTTCATCTGGGAGTCCATCGCTACAACTCAATGAGCAACTCCAAAGGTGTGGATATCGCCATTCATAATGGCGTGATTGAGCACGTCCACGGGCTTGACTTCGTAAGGATGTGGAGCATGTGACTTACAAGGTCCGTCCTCGGTCGGTTCCTGCAGCTCCTGTGGACAAGCGTCGAGGTCGCGTCCTCTGTCACTCGGTCTTTTGCTCTGTCTGCTCCTCCACCAGCTCCGGCTTCATGACGCCTCCTCTGCTCGATTTCTCCCACGGAGAAGGTTCTCCTCGCACTAGCCGCGACACCATCAAGAGAATGCTCAAGTGCCTATTCTATTTATGTCAAGATGTGTGCAGGCAAGTAAAGGAGACCGTCGTGAGCTGCGTGAGCACCGCCGAGAGTTCGCGCCTCCGCGCCCGGCCGGTGAGGATCTTCCACCGATGAGTGAGTCCGAGAGTCAACTCGTGTTTCTGCGAAGGATTCCGCTACCCGCAGCTCTTGATCTACCACCTCATGCACCTCGGGCGGCGTCGATGGCGATGGCGGCGATAGCGAGGAGGAAGACTACGACCCGTCCGTGACGGCGAGTAGTTTCTTCTTGATAGACTCTTCCTTCTTTTTGGTGTCTTGATGCCAAAGGGGAAAACTAGAGTTTATTGGAGTCTATTTGCTTTGCCGCATGAGATTGTGCTTTGGTTATTGCTTTGGCTATTTATCGTCTCGTTAGACCTTTAGTTGTGCTTGTGGTTGATTGGTTGTCGAACTATTTGTTTGCTTAATATCAATTTCCTTTCCGTTATGCATTTGTGTGATATCATGTCATATCTACTTATTGATTATCTTGTCATATTCTATAAATGCGCAACAATTTAGGGGGAGCTCTTGCACCTTTTGATCTTAAATATGTGCATTTCTATCTCTACTCATATTTCTCTAATGCACGTATTTAGGGGGAGCTCCACCCTCCAAGCATTTGGTTTTCCAAATGCTATATCATTTCAATTCTTTCATCCAAATTCAATTGTGTTGTCATCAAGTCACCAAAAAGGGGGAGATTGAAAGTGCATCTAGGCCCCTCAAAGAGTTTTGGTGATTTATGGCAACACAATAGAGTATACTAACGATGCATGTGAGATTCTATCACGGATCAAGAAGATATCTTGGTTGGAATGGCGATTTGAGATCCCCACTATATTTAAAATTTGAAAAGGCGGCATCAAGACTTGATTATATTTCTTTTATTTTATTGAGTCTAAGGATAGCCGTACTATTAAGGGGATCTGACGGAAAATCGCTTTTAGGATATGCTTGTGCTCATAGGATGAAAATTGCATCTCAAAAGCATCTCAAAATCATGCATTTCTTTTAAAGGGATACTCTGGCGAGGAGGTCGGTCCGAGTATCCGGACAATTAGTCCGGACACTCAAGATAAATTGTCCGAGTATCCGGGATTAAGTCCGGATACTCGAGCTAGGGTCCTCGGTTGCTCTTTCTCTGGTAAGTCCGAGTATCCGGTTATTTAGTCCGGACACTCAGGAAATTGTCCGGAGTATCAGAAGATAAAGTCCGGACGATCGGATTGTCTTGTGAACGCTATGTAACAGTTGGATTTTTGGGGGCTATTTAAGCCCTCACTCCAAATCTAACTTACAACTCTCATTCATTGCAACATTCAAGTCTAAAGCTCTCTCACACTCTCTCAAGCCCTAGCTTCTTTCTCCCACTAAAATCTTTGATTTGAGTTGTTTCTTTGGGGAGAAAGAAGGGATTCAAGTGCTTTGAGCTTGCATGTTTGATTCTTGAGCACGAGCTTCATCCTCCAAGTCGATTTAGCGGCGATTTGTTACTCTTGGAGTTTGAAGGGCTCCTAGGCGGCAGGAGTCACCGGGAGCCTCCAAGACTTCGTGTGGAGAGCCCCGGTTGTTTGTGAAGGCAAGCCTTGCCTCCGAAAGGAAAGAGGCAAGAAGTGAAGAACCGGCGAGTGCTTTGTGCAACACCGGGAGGAAAGAGGTCAAGAGGGACCCGGGCTTTGTGCCTCCTCAACGGAGACGTAGGATTCCCTTCAAGAATCCGAACTTCGGTAAAAATCATTGTCTTTGTGTTCTTCATTTGCTTGAGCTAGGGTTTGTGGTTCTTAAGTCTTTTGGAGCCCCGATCTACTTTCTCATTGTGCTTGGCTCTAGATCTGTATTTTTCTAAGGTACCTGAGATTAGTTAGAACATTTGTATTTAGCTAGATTGTTGCAAATTTGCAAGGATTTAAAATTATCATTTCGAGGTCCCTTGTCCGGACACTCCGGACATTTAATCCGGACTATCCGGACATTAACTCCGGACTATCCGGACAATTAATCCGGACACTCCGGATTTGGTTCCTCGGGTGATTTTATTTAATTGCAAATTTTAATTACGCCTATTCACCCCCCCTCTAGGCGACATATCGGTCCTTTCAGCCCATCAGGGTTCAAATTTGGATTCCTACCTTCATGCACATCCGAGTGCGCTTTAGTAGAAACTTTGTAAGATCGCGGATTTATACCCGCCCTCTATATTTCTAAGTATGTGCTACGGGGGAGCACTCACGCATGTATACATGTGGTGTGACATGGGCATGCATGGTGGTGTGTGGCGTTTACCATGTAATCACAAAAATCTTATTTGGTTTATTGTCCTAACACAAGTATACAAAAATTAACGACAAGAAGTCAATTTGGGCATAATTTAGATTACTGCCAAAAATAGGCTTGCAATTAAATTGTTTAGCATTTCTATATATGAGATTGAGCACAGTTACAACACACATACTTTACCTAAAAGATGGGCATGCCCCATTCTTTATGGGACTACTTGAGAAAAAGGTAGAAATATACTAAGAGACAAAAGTGTGTTCTCTTTGCTACACATCCTCTTCCCCTCTCACACTAGCGGATGATGGCAATGGTATAAAAGGTAGCAAGAGAGAATTGTATGACTCCTCATGCGGTGAAAAATTAAAGGGCAGCATATTGACTAGAGGGCCACAAATTTCAAGTCTTAGGTGGTGTGCTATGAAGAGGTTGACAAAACAAGTGCTAACAAATTTGAATCCAAGGTGTCTCAATGACCAAAACATGCCCCAACATACGATGAGCAGATGGTAGTGCGGCAACCCCTTGTAGATTTACATGAACTTGTGATTCCTTGTATTATGGTATGTTCTATTGATTGGCAGTGTGACTAAATTTACTTATGTTTGCATGACATGTGTTGAATGGCAATGAGTGATCACTATTTGTCATGTTTAAATGGTTGTGTTTGATCCAAATCTGTGTGAATTGTAGTATATCATTGCATGTCTATTTTTTGAAATGGTTGTCATATTTTTTTTGCATTGTATTGACAATCCATTGAGCACATTTTCCAAATAAAGGATTTTAGTGTGATGAGATCTGTAGTCAATATATTATCTACATAGATCAAAGAGAAACTACAACCAACATATGTACAATAGTAAAACTAGTATGCCTTATTAACCAATAGCATGCCACATAATCATATTTGATTGGGAAAAATAGGTAAATGGATAAACATGAAAAAAACCAAGTTTAGGGAGCTTTAATCTAGTTTTCAAGTTTAAAGAACCAAAATGATACACAAACTTACAATTAGTTCAGATAGTGAATGTGCAAATTTGCCTTAGATAAATAACTGTGTAAAATTTCACTTTGTTAAATGGCAAAAAAAATGTGTCATGGGTTGTTCATGGATGAATTACATACAATCAAGTTAGTCTTTTGAATATTCAAAAGACATCTTTCATAGTTTTTTTAGTATGTGTATATAATTACAAGTTATTCAGAACTAGGTACACAAATTTTAGTTCTTGTAAGGTGGAAATATTTAGTTTGACGTATCACTTCTTGTAATTGTTTTCTAATATAGAAAAACTATATAATGGTGTACATTCCATAGCCTTTATGACCGGATAGCTAGCAACCATTCGATTTTTACCATATCATCATCAAGAGCCAAAGCCCAAATAGAGCATTCTTGTTCCCTCTAGCACTTCCCTTCTTATCTAGTTATCTCCCTCTCCCCAAAATCAAGCTCTTTTCCACCCCCACCCGAAAACCGAGTGGTACCAACACCAAATCGAGTGGCATCGACTGAACATTCCACATTGCTGTGTCATTTCCTCAACAACATATACACTCTCCCCACAATCCTACTGCCACTACCCTAAATTTCTTGCCTATTTCATCCCAACTAAGCTCCTGACCTTGGGAGGAATAGAGTAGAGCTCGTCGCTGTAGATAGCGGTGGGGAGTGGCCATTGATGAGGGGCATCGAAGTGGGGTGGGGGGGTCCTTAGTGAACAGCGAGCAAGCACATCCTAAGGAGGTAATCCCTCCTGAGCACGCCCTAGAGTAGTGCATTCTAATAGCACGGGGAGGGGTTGTAGCATCAGTGCTCGCAAGTAGGTGATGTGGCATGCACGAGCGAAGCAGTGGCATGTTGAGTGGGTTGCAAGTAGGGATGTAGCAGAGATGCCCACAAGAGGGCCCAAAATGACATGTGTGGGAGCAGTGGAAGTGTGATGGCATGCATGACCTAAGTAGTGGATGTACCAAGTTATAATGATGACGAGGTTGTGGCATTGCGTAGACTTGCTTAGTTTTTGTTGAAATTTGCATAAATATTTGTAATACTCTTTTCAAAATATGTTTTAAAGCTTGAATTCTGCTAAAACTCATTTCAAAAACTTCAAGTATCAATTTTGAAACATCATGAAAATTTTGAAACTGCAAGTTCCATTTTTAAGTTTCAATTTTGAAAAAGTGATGAAACTTCTTTCAAGTTTCAATTCAATTTTTAAACTTCATGATACTTGTTGATCAACTGCAAGTTTCATTTTTTGAAACCTCATAAAACTTCAAGTTTTGGTTTTAAAACCTCGTGAAACTTTTGAAACTACAATATTTTATTCTGAAACCTCATGAAACTTCAAGTTTTAGTTTTGAAACTATCGAGGCCTGAATATGCAAATCTAAGTGAATATTACAATCATACACAACGAAAACATAATAAAAGACTCCATGTATTAAATATAACTGAGTGTATGACCTTATGGTCAACTTACATGATAAAGCCACGCAAGGCTAGACTAAGAATATTAAACTAAGATATTGCAGAGAAAAGGAAAATGTAAATGACTATTAGCTTACCATAGGCAACTGACAAGGCTCACATCCTAAACACTCGTATCCTCCTAGTACTCTTCCAGAACATGTGTAGTCTCCTCAACTGTTGATGTTGTTTTTGGCAAGATGAGTACTTAAAACACTCAACAAGTTGTACATAAAATGCAATTCTAACATAACTATATGCAAAGCTTATTCCAAAGAAATAGCTAACATGATTATTTTGTAGTAAAGCAGTATTTACGAATAAATAAAATAAATAGATTGAAAAGACAGTAAAACAAATGACAATAATAAGAAATTTTGAACATTTCTCATGTAAACATGGCATTCAACCCTAAGTCAAGTTCAAACATTCCAATGGCAACTCGCCATCCCAACCAAGTTTTCATTTTATAAAATCTAAACCATGATTGTAATTTTCGAGCATTGCTCAATACTATGAGCACGGTTATCCAAATAGATTTTATACTCTACAGAGGTTATACGCTTTACCCACACGACATGAACCTCTCTTTTAACCTCTAGTTTCATGCTTCCTTTGGCGGTCGATCAAGTGGTCATGACAAAGCCTTTATAATACTCTGTATTAACTCAGTATTACACACTAAGGTTTCAACATTGAAGGGACTGATTACCACACTCAGAACCTCCCTCTTGCACTATGTGAGTTCATAAAAAGACAAACCTCGTACCACCACTGGTAGTACCAAAGCTAAGACATTACAAATTAATCAGCTAGGTTCATCCCATGCCAAACATGTGGTTGCATGTTTGACTCAGGTCAAAGACTTACAAGGTTATGTCCTTAAGTTCACTAGGAAAAGACTTCCACATACTCTCTATCCTTCTAGCCCACGTACAGTGCCCCTTACCACTTGCCCCAATCTAAATGATTACCACCTAGTTGGTTACCAAGCACCACATGCTATCAACAATTCAACATTACTGCGTGACATCCTCGTCACTACAACTCAATATTATTGTGTGACAATACCTGATGCACTAACTCATAATCATGTTCCATATTGCATTAGTCAATATTAACTTTTAATATTTTATAAGACATGTTATATACGTGGCATGACTAAGTATACTATCACGGTCTAACCAGCCCATGTTGATTTTAATATTAACCAACTAATAACAAACCAATGTAGGATAACAATTGATCGTGACATACAAATTATAAAATAGGGTATAGTTTAATTGGACAGATTAGTTAGATCCTAATTTAATTTGAAACAGTTATACACATAAAATAACATACAATAAGTACAACAATATACCGATTTTATAAAGTTGGTTCAACATAATCAAAACACAACTTGCCTTAAAAACCTCTTGTTCTTAGTTTGGACCTTGCTCTTGGTTTAACGAATCCTCCTTGGACGTTCCGATCACTTTGGCGTCTACGTATAACGAGAAAGAATATCAAATAAGTACCAAAATAGAGAGAAAACAAACTTCAAAAATTAAATAAAATTCACTATTAAATAGATCTCAATTTTAGAGTTTTTTAGAGATTTGAATCGCCTCAATCGAAGCTCATATGAGGGAGAACAGGCTCTCAAAATATTTGAATAAAAGAGAAAATCAGAAATTGAGAAATTATTTATTAAAGAAAATTATTTTTCTATTGAAAAAGCTATTTATGATGTCAGCACAGAACCAATGAATCATAATCTGACATGTGGCCGTACTACGCTATGGTCTTGGTCCACCAGATCGACCAGTCCATTGTGGACTCTCAACACTGTTCCGTGCACCCGCTGACTCAAGCGGTGACGTCACGCTGATGCCAGTGAGCACATGCGGTAGCTTCCCAAAACGACATGTGGCACAGCTCAAGCAAGATGAGCAGCAAACCCAGATCCAACAGCTCATGTTAGCTAATGCGGTCCAACTACTGCACGACTACGTGGCGTAATCCAAACCACAAGCGACACATCCAATGGATGAAACTAACCCAATCTTACGCAAAGAGTTCCACTACGTGGCTAGGTCCCTGCCGTTCAAATTCGATCTGATAGTCAACAGCTTTCGAACTCAACAATGGCGGCGCGGTGATAGAAGGTGACCGGACACGAAGACGAAGACCCTTAGCGTGGCACTACGACGATGTTCCGCCGATGTGGGATTGCGGATCAAATGCAGTGCAACACAAGGAGTCCGAAAACTGGTACTGAT
This sequence comes from Guadua angustifolia, assembly GCA_036346375.1. Taxonomy (NCBI): domain Eukaryota; kingdom Viridiplantae; phylum Streptophyta; class Magnoliopsida; order Poales; family Poaceae; genus Guadua; species Guadua angustifolia. The sequence continues at coordinate 61,920,261 of CM070508.1, forward strand.
GCGGTGGAAGATAGCTTGACGGCGATGCTACTTCGCAACAAAATGATGGCAGTACACACGAAGAACTCCAGCGAGCTTCCTCTCCTCAACTACAGTGCTTCTGATGACGAAACCTTGGGAAAACTGCGCTGTGATCCTTGGGAGGTGTTAATGTGGCCTTTATAGCCCTCGACGTCCGTGTTCTTCACGAGAAGGTGAACCAACTTGGCAGAGAGTCCATGACCGAGATGTAGTGGCTCCGTGAAAACAACGAAATCCCACACTTACATGCGTCATGAATCCGATGGTGTCTTGCACAAGGCTACGTGGCACAATCGCAAACGTTCCCTCAACACAGATCCAACGGCGATAACGCACTAGGGTTCTGAATCGTCGCTCAATCTCGTGCATTCGATCAAGATCTAACGGCCGACAACCACCAAAGCTACTCGGCTTGAAAATGGTCATTGGATCGACGATCCACGGCCAACGGTTTGGCTTCTAGAACATAGGCTGCACTAAATCGGGCCGAGCTAGTGCACAGTAATTGGCTTTCGGCCCATGCACTGTTCTGGATTTTCACAAGTTTTTTGATTTTAAATAAATCTAATTATTAAATTAATTTGTTTAAGGTCATTTAGAACCCATATAAAATTTTTTGGCTAAACTTTAACTTAACTTTCTTAATATTCAAATAGTTTTCATAAAAGGCCAATATACTTAATATTAAATAAAAGCAAATAAAATCTAGAAAAATCCAATAAATTCAGAAAAATCATAAAATCCACAAATAAAAAATTAATTTAATAAAAAGAAAAAATTAGACTGTTACAGAAACCTCAGGAAACTTCTTTAAAATTTTGTTTGAAACTTGGTGAACCTTCTCGAAACTTTTGATTAAAACTTGTTGAAACTCACCGAATGAAACTTGGAGAAACTTGAGTTCTAAATCTAAAATTTGTCGAAACTTTGGATTGAGATCCAAATCTAAAACTTGTTGAAACTTTGACTTAGAATCTTCTAGAAATACGTGAAACTCACTAAAACATGGAACTGTTTAAATGTTTTCTTGAAACCGCATGAAAAACTGCTCTACCATTGGTAGAACTTCCAATAGTATAGCGTTGGGTAGCAGCACTCTTTCTAATATATTGCGGTAAAAATACATTTTATAGTTTGGAAGATCATGTGACATAATGAGATTTATGTTCCTATAATGGTCCACATAAACCTAATCTATCAAAGTAAAGTAGCATAATTTGTACTTTCTTTTGTGGTCAATATTATGTGTGCTTTTCTTTGTCTTGTTAAACAATTTTAAATATTTGCAATGTATTAAAGGGAATTTCATTATAACCTCCTGTAAGGTGGACTTTACACCCATGTCTCTATTGACATTAAGGGGGGACTATTTTTCTAGTCTAGTGGCTTAGATAGATGAACTATAATTGTGTGTGAAAAATTTGTCATACCACACAATGACATGATATTTTAGTTTGAAATTTTATAATAACTTTGAAAAAGAAATTCTATTCCCTTAGAAAAAAAAGAGATTTTCTAACTGCTATTGTCTATACTCATAGAAATAGTATTAGAATTTTAAGAACCTTAACACAATGAGTGATACATCTAGAAGGGCACAGTAGAGTTCAATAGATCGCATGGCTTTACATCGATCTCGTGCAAATATCCTAGTAGCAAAGACATTGACACAAAGGTATGACACAATTATTGCAAGATTGAATATATGAAACCATACTATTAAATTCCAAGCAATCAAAGTTCTACCTGAATACATTATTGAAAGGGCTAAATCTTATTTCCCCCAAAAAAATGTAGATTAAAACATACCTAATGTGAAAGGTGCAAAATCTTAGTAGTTTATATAAAATAAATGCCCATGGAAATTCATTTGGTGCAATATCAAGCTAATATCTTATTATTTACTCCATTCTGAGGAGCAATAAAGGGAAGATCTTGAATTTCTTATGAACAATCATGTTGACAACAACAGTTGATATATATGATTTATATGTTACACAAATTTTTTTGCATACCCTAGAATAATAAAAGGAAAACCTTGAATTCGATAACATGTTGACAATAGTTTGTAAAGAAATGAAATGTGATTTTTGTTATATCATTTATTACTTGCTTCATTTAGTGGAACAATAAGAGGAAAATATCGTACATTTTATGAAAGCCATGCTAACAAGAACTGTAAAGATATGAAATGTTATGTTTGTTCTCATTCATTGCTTTCCTTTTCGTTGGATGCCAACTTCATGCTAACTACCTAAGATAAGGTGGCATACTGGCACGCGAGTTGAACATTGAAGGGCCAACATGGCTAGTTAGACCACCAAGATGTCGTTGATAGGCAGTGGCGGAGTCAAAAAGTTCCAAACAGGGGGCTTAAAAAAGAGATATCCAAAATCAACTATTATGACTATCGACATATTGTAAAATAGTTGAAATTTAAATTGTATGCAATATAAGTATGTGACTATGAAAGGAGAAAAACGTACCATTCATTGTTTCAAAAGAGTTGACAGTTGATATTTACGAGTGTTCATGTTCTAAAATCATTATAAGATATCTTTCATGTCTATCTTTGCAAACACATCTCGCTCAATGTAGCATACCATAAGATCATTCAACCAGTCATCACTTATCTTATTGCGCAAATCTGTCTTAATAATCTTCATTGCCGAGAAAGTCCTTTCAACTGTAACTGTCCCCACAGGTAAAATTAGTACCAATTCAATTAGTCTATAGACCAATGGATAAACCAGATGCTTCTTTGCTTGAACCATCTTTATAGCGAAGCTAGCAAGATCATCATTATTTTGAAATTCATCTCTTGATTCTCTTCTTATGTCATTAACAAATAAATGAAGTTATTCTTCCAAAACAACACGGTCATATGCCGAAAAATCATCAGAATATATTTTTGAAAGCCACATAAGCTTGCCATGATCAAAGTTTGCAAATAAATCTCTCGGATCTATACAAGCAATGTATCTCAAAAGTCTTTTACTGGGCTGGCGGGGTGGGCTCCAGCCCCACCCAACCCCACTGACGGCTCCGCCTCTGTTGATAGGGCAAAACAATGTAGGGGTACTCAAGATGAGGAGGTTATCTTTTGATCTTGGGGTTGGCTCATGAGGTCTAGGGTTAAGTTTGGCGATTGCATGGTTTGGTAGGGCTAATCGACTTGGTCGATATTCCTTTGCGGCTAGCCTAAAGGTTAAATGTACTAAACTATATGGATTAGCTAAAAAAAGATCTCAACACGTCTCACAGGCCATAACTAAAAGTATTGAAAATGAATGCAAATACACCTCTCCGATCACAAATAGTTATCATTTTAAACATCGACACGGTATCTAAAACACAACTTTAACCACTAATTTCTATTATAATATATTTATAAAACCCAATAAAATTATAATATTATGAAAGTATTTTTCAAGACAAATCTACATATGTGATTTTCATGTATCAAATCTAAATATTTTAAAAAATATTGACACTCCAAGTTTCAAAAGTTTGACTACATCTATGTCCAAAACGACAATTATTTATGACCGAAGGGAGTGTATTGTTTATAAATAGTTTTTGTAAGTGATTAGTATTGAAAAAACAAATGATTAACTTTCATGAAATTCATGTGATCGGTAGGAAGTAGGATATGCTGAGTTCCATTTTCCAGCAAAGCTATGTAGTGGTTATACTTAACCGTTGTAGGTACCTTCTATAGCCAATTACCGAGTTAACTAGCCCACCTCGAGACCTATCAGCCTTGTTCTCTGTAAAGCCTTGTTCTCTCTAAATCATGTAACCGCTATATCTAACCCTAGACATTGCGGACGAATCCTGCCACACACACCCCAATTCAACCAAACATAGCTTGGCCTTGTCTTGAGTTGCATTTCCCGCCAATCAATGCAGCCATTACACGTAAACCTTTATACGCACCTACCAAATATCAATCACCTAGCTTAGTAGCTCGCCTCGTTCTCCCGCCAAGCCATGCAACAACTATATCTAACCCCAGATATTACGGACCCATCACATATACATAAACCAAGCATAGCCTTCCATCTTGAATCACTATCTATCGGTTCGCCACGTCAGCTACCACCGTGGCAACCCGCCACGTCAGTCCTCGCCGCCACGCCCCCTACACGTGGCCCTCACATAGGTGGTCAGCGTGTAGGTGGCATCCAGCGAAAAAGGAGAGAAACGGAGACAAAAAAACGTTGGTGGGCAAGGAAGAAGGGGTGAGCCGTGAGCGGCGTGCCTCCTCAGGTAGGCGTTCTACACCCCCAGACCAGAGAGGCGCTTCCTCCCCCTTCTCTCATCTCCTTGTCATCCTTCCCCTCCCCATTCTCCTCCTCTATATACACCATACGTACACAGTCTCCCTTCTCCACTCCGATCACCAGCCGCCTCCGCTCCGATCCCCGCCGATCCAATCCGGTGCGTGCCTCGATCCGTCCGCCCAATCTCGCCTCCGGCTACGCCCGATCGGATCACGAACTGGCCGTCCGATCCTAGGACTAGGCGCATAAGTGTATTATTTCTTGGTTCTTGATTTGTTGAGGCTTCCCAATTCTCACAATATCGTTTTCCGATTTTTGCAGGGTTTTTCCTTGATTCGGTGCACAGGAACAAGGTCAGTCTTAATCCGTCTGTGGGGAAAATTTCCTTGTTTTTTTTGCTGTCAAGGTTGTCTGATATTGTTTTTTTTTGGTCAATTACTTTTTTTTCCCGACAAAAGAAGCAAAGCTTCCCGATGTCTAGCGTCGCGACCCCGCCGCCGCCGTCATGGTCGGCGCCGCAGGAGAAGGCCGCCAGCCGGAACAAGCGCAAGTTCCGTGCCGAGCCGCTGTCCGCCGAGCTGGGCCCGTTCGGGCTGGATTACCCACTGACGGCGGACTGCGTGGGGTTCGAGTTCATATCTCCTGAGAAGGCCGCCATGGCGGCGGCGGCCGCGGCCGCGGCCGCCGAGGGTGTCAACCTCGACCTCATCCCGAGCGCGTGCGACACCTGCAAAGGCATCCACACTACAGCGGATGAGCTATTGGAGTGCCAGCGATATGTGAATTGGAGTGACCCAAATGAGGCGCAGCTGGAGGAGATCCTTCTGAAGAGCCTGGACACCACCTTCAACAATGCCGTGAGTGTGATCACCACAATGGGCTACTCAGATGCTGCCGCACGGGCTGCCGTTGTGCGGGCAGCTATGCAGTACAGCTGGAGGGAGAGCCTTGCTGGGTTGTGTGAGGCCGCGGTTGAGGTGCTCAAGACTGAGGGGGACATGTTGCCTAAGGAGGGCGCCTCCGTTGAGGACATGAGGAAGATTGAGCAGGCTGTGCTCAGTAGCTTGGCTGCGGTGGTCAATGAGGCACAGCCATTCTACACCACAGGTGATGTGATGTTTTGCCTGCTCATGTCAGACATGAATGTAGCCCAAGCCTGTGCCATGGAATACAGCGCTGCTTCCCTCCCGGCAGTGGGTAGTCAGGTGATTGCCCAGCCAGCTGCGGGGAACTACGAACCTGGCTCAAGTTCTGATTTATCGGTTTCTATTACCAACCCGCAGGCTGGTGTTACTTTCTGCGGAAAACTTACCCCAGTGCCACCAAGTTCTTACAATGCTGTGAAAGCTGATTCACCCACAACACCAGCAAGCCCGAATTTGCCGCGTAGCAATCCCTCTGTCTCTGGCAAGATGCAGTGTGTGATCCCAAATCTTAAGCCAAAGGAAAACTCAACTGCTATGTCTGATCATTCAGAGGACCAACCATTTGTAGCTGTTGGGACACAATCTGTGAAGGATGATAAGTCATTCCCTAGCAAGAGGGGGAGCTCTAAGAGGGATTCATCGCACCGGCAGAAGTTGATGAGCTTTGATAAGAGTTCCCGAGCATTGGGCTCTAAAGGATCTCTTAGGTCTGGCAAGCATAGCTCTTCAGGGAGTGCAGCACTAGACAGGAAGTGCAGACCGCTTCCAAATGCTACTACTAGCAACATGAAAGGCTCATCAAAAGTTGGCAAAGGGTTTGCTGCAAGCATGACGGAATCCGAAGTATCAGCTGACCTTTCTTTTACTGGTGCTGTTCCATCCACTCCATCATTTGATGCCAAGTCGATCAGTAATGCCAACCCAGTGCCAGCTGCTAGCACAGATCTGTCATTGTCATTGCCATCCTCAAGCGATGGTTCTGCTCCATCTTTGAATCATGATTCCAACACTGAGGCTATGGACTCTAGCAGCAAAATTAATTTCTCGTATAATGAGGACCAGAAGGTCTGGATTCCTCAAGATAAAAAGGATGAAATGGTGTTGATTCTTGTCCAGAGGCAGAAACAATTGCAAGCACATATGAGGGACTGGACAGACTGGGCTCAGGAGAAGGTGATGCAGGTCACACGCCGACTTGCCAAGGAGAAGGAGGGGCTTCAGTCACTTCGGAAAGAGAAGGAAGAGGCAGACCGCCTCCAAGAAGAGAGGCACAGTCTGCAAGAGAGCACCCGCAAGAAGCTTTTAGAGATGGAGTCTGCAATATCTAGGGCAAACACGCAGCTGGAGAAGGTAGATGCTTCTGCTCGTAGGCGTGATGCTGAGAACGCACAACTCAGGATACAGATGGAAGCCGCGAAGCGGCATGCGGCAGAGTCCGCAGAAAATTTTGTGGAGCTTTCAAAGAAGGTTGAGAACACTAAAAGGTCTCAGCATTGGGAATCTGAGAGAGCCCTGTTGCAGGAGGAGCTTGCAGCCGAAAAGAGCAAACTATCTCGGGTCCAGCAGCAACTTCAGCATGCTAAAGAGCAGAAAGACCAACTGCAGGTACTTACTGCTTCTTTATGTTTACCTGCTTACAATCTTCTTGTAAAGGGAAGTTAATGATATCTCATGAAACACATGGCAGCTCAAATCATTTGACTTAAGATGAATCTTTAATTTATGCAGTTCCTGTTATAATTGAAATATCTCCACAATTTTTTTGAATCATAAATTCTTTCGCTTTGTTGAGTTGCTGACTCCAGTTGATTGCAAATGAATAGTTAGGTTAGTTCTTAGAAAGGGAAAGTAAACATTTGCATAAATCTGATGTTAGGTGGCACTATCTGTTGTAATATGTACGGAACGACATATTAGTGTTGTTGTGTGGTGTTTTTCCATTTTGTATTCAACCCTCCAGTATGTGCTTTATTGGGCAAGATTAACAGCTAAATGCCATGGTTGTATTAATAGTTAGGTTTCACTTCACAGATTTTTTACTCCCTTTCCTTTTTTAATTTTTGTACTGATGCCCAATGGGTTGGGGATGTTAGATGTTCACATGATAAATGGTAGTTAAATTTGTTGTCATAACTATGAATGCTCTAAGCACACTTAGTATTGCTGTGTATTGCAAATTTTTCCAGAAGAAGGTACTTGAGTTTTACATGTTATCGCATCTTTATTCTGTCACTTAAATAATAGCCATTTGTCAAATGTTGATAGAGTTCAATAAAGTTCTGATATGGTTAGTTGGTTACATTTTTATAGATGGTATTTGGTAAGTTCTAAAGTCTGAACAGATAAAAACAATGCAATTTCTTCACTAGCACCTCTGCAGCTTCTCCAACCATTGATTTGTCGATTCATGTCATGTAATCAAAGCCTTCCTTCCTATATTCACCGTCTTTCAGATGCTGGGATATAAGTACAGGTTACTGCTTAGGGAGGAAAACAGGAAAATGCTTGTATTTTCCTAGATGAGTTTGTATGGTTAGTGATTGATAGTATAGAAGGTGGCTTAGGTAAATTTGTCTGGGCAGTGATTGATAGTAAAGAAGGTGGCATAGGCTGGGCTCTAGTAAAGCTGGGTTGAGTTGTACTATCCTGATTCCTGTATAAAGTCCATTGTCTTATTGGCCAATATGACCGGTTCCTCCTAGAGGCTTAAAGAAAATGAAACTTGTGTGCTTGCAATCAACTTTTCATTAGCTTCTTGGTTTTCAGTCATTGAATTCATGTTTAGTTTCTTGCACGTATCATGTTTGCTAAAGGAGGATTTGAATTATCATGGAGCTAACTACTTATGTTGGTTCTATGAAGTTGTTATAAGTATTTAAAGGTTGTTCATGAACCGTTGTAGATCATCTTTGGTCTGTTTCATGACTTTTGCCTTTTGAATGCTTGCAGTCAAGGTGGAGACAAGAAGAGGCTGGGAAGATGGAGGCAATTGCCCGTGTAACATCAGAGAGGAAAGAGAGGGATCGGATTGAGACATCGTTGAGGTCAGAAGAGAATTTGCTGCATCTTAAAGCCGAGAACGATATGCAAAAATACAAGAGTGGGATCCGTGCTCTTGAGCATCAGATTTCGCAGCTGAAGGTATCCTTGGACTCTTCAAAGGTTGATGCTCCCAAGTGGGGAACAGACAACAAAACCTATGCCTTGCGTCTTTCTGAGGGGAGAAAGAACAGCAAGGCTCAAATTTTGGCCAAGATAGAAGTACCCCAGGATCTCGATTTTGACGATATACAGAGGGACCGGGAGTGCGTCATGTGCTTGAGTGAGGAGATGTCCGTCGTCTTCCTCCCTTGCGCCCACCAGGTTGTCTGCGCGAAATGCAATGACCTCCATGAGAAGCAAGGGATGGAGGAGTGTCCTTCGTGCCGGACCCCCATCCAGCACAGGGTGTGCGCCCGCTCCGCCGGTTGCTAAAATTTTCACATATACCATTTGTTCGTTTTTGCCTCTTGATTGCTCAGCTTGAATTGATGGAGATTGGAGAGAATAATGAATGGTGTGAGTGGTTAAACTTCGACAATAATACATCGTCGAACGTCATACCACAAGATAATGGATAATGCATAATGGGTTGGTTATATGGATATATATCGCTTCTTCTGAATGGTTTGTTTTTGTTGCCTGTTACTTCACTCCTTTCCCGCAGGCAAACGGTTCCTGTGAGGCAAAAACATCACTATCTCTGCGAAGCTTGTTAGTAGATCCTACTTTGCCATGGGTGGTGTTTTCTGTAACATGTTCGTTTATCTCTGAATCCTGTCTGAACTTAGCTGCAGTTGGTAGGGAATGTGAATCAGGGTTGTGTGTGGCCTTGTCAGTTGCAGCGTTACTTTGAACAGGGGTGTTCGAATCTGACTCAGATTTAGGATGTTTGATTCAGCAAAAATTTTGGACACGGAAAATGCTATTTGGAATCAGACATAGGTGTCGGAATCTAACTTAGATTCAAAATATCAGGCAAATTTTTTGTGGACACGGTTGTTCGAATGTCGATTGTCACTAGGGCTATAATCGAGCGAACTTGGGCTCCTAGGTTCGATCTTGGTTTGGACTTGAGCCAAGCTCAAGTTAAGGTTCGAGTTTAAGCTTAGGCTCGAGCTCAGTTCAAGCTTAGGTAGGCTCAAGCTTAGCTCGAGTAAACTCAGTAACAGTGGAATACATGAACCCTAGGTAACTATATGGCGAGTCGCGAGGACCAAGTGAGGATGGGCCGAGCCGGCTACACAGAGACGGGCACCACCTGGACTACCACCGCCGTACCCAACAAGGAAGATCGGAAGATAATAACCGACCTTGAATAGGAAAGACACGATTGTAATCCCGGATGCTAACGTATTCGGCAAGAAAGGCTAGAGATAGAATCTCCACCTTGTAACTGACTAGGGCTCCTCCTTGTAACCCCGCTCCTCCATTATATAAGGGGAGTAGGAGACCCTAGAAAGACGGATCGATATAGATCAACACGCACCACATCAAGATCAAGATCGTGATTCTCATCAAGATCGAGATCCTTATAATCCCAGAACACAGGACTAGAGTATTACCTCCTCCGTGAGGGTCTGAACCTGTATAAACCCATGTCTTGTGTTACCATCGAGTTTGGGATTCAGCGTCTAGCCCCATAATTATTATTGCCGATAACAAACGTCGACATTAACAATAAACAATTCAATATAGACTATTTTTCAGCAATAAAAAAATGATCGAGCTCTAGATTGGCTTGAGTAAACTCAATAAAAGTTAATATATATAGTAATATTTAATAAATAATTGATAAATTTATTAGGTTTGCGAGTTATTCGAGCTCACCTTGGTGAAGGTTACGAGTTCGAAATCAAACTCGAGTTTAGCTCGTTTAAAGCTCGAACTGAGCCTAACATGAGTAGATTACGAGCTCAAGTTTTTTTTTAACAGCCCTGGTGTCACGGTGTCCGACAAGGTACAAGTGCTGGCTATGCCCATTACCAAGTACGGAAGACGCTGTGTCCCCTGGCTTGTAGGGAAATGCATCGAGATCTGATGGAACGGGGAAAAGAGTGCGATCTGCGGAGAGCTCTTTGCAAAAATGCAGATCTGGCAGTGAATTGGTGGCGCTATTTTGCGTCTTAGGCTTCGTTTGGAATCGTTTTTCATAGCTTTTGTTTAAAAGAGATGTAGATTTTTTATCGAACGGAAGGATTCTAGATAGTTTTTTCTATAATTAAGAGCTGATTTGTACATAAAATCAAAAGCTGTCACTCGATTCTGCAGATTCTAACTCAGACTCTGCGGATTTCGCCTCTCCACGAGTTGCCGCATGTCTGAGGGCTTCCGCCGCCAGCCCGAGGCCTCTCTGCCACGCCCCTCTAGCCAGCAGATTTTTCAGACAGTTGCTTCTCTAGATAGCTGATTATAATTTAGAATATGTACAATAAAAATTGTCCCAAAGGGCTTTAGCTGGGCATTCATTTCGTTGTTGCATGGTATTTGCTAATGGGTTTGCACGAAAAGATTGTAGTGGTTAGGGTAGGGTTTGATGCTTGGATTCCCCTATGGCATCTTGCACACCGTGCACTAAAATGTGTTTGGTTGCATGAATGGTGACTAAATCGTATGAGTAAATGCAATTGTATCTGTTAGATACGTGTTTGATTTTTTGTTTATCCAGACTAGGTGGATGTAATTGCACCTACTCATACAGAATAGAGGAAACACAGAAATTGGACTTCTCTACAAGGCAGATCCGTGAGATATATAAACAAGCAACCAAATAATTTAACTTGCATCCACTCATACAGACTACAGCTAGCTTGGATGGCTCATATGAGACAGACTAGGATGGTGCAGACAACCAAACACACTCCAAGGGAAGAAAAATAGGCTGTCTGGTGGCAACTTGGGCAGAATGTTTGGGTGAGTTGGGTCCTTTTCAACCATTTAGATTGGTGAAATTTTGCTGGAAACCCATAGAACGGATGCTTCGGTCATTGGTTCTCAACTGTTTGGAGCCGTAGAATTCTATAGAAAACCTACGAGAATTAAGAACCATACACCATGGTTTCCGTAAAATTTATGTGAACTTACTGCGTTCCGAATATAGACTACACTAGTCATATGCTCATACGTTGTAACGGAAGCTTAATTTATAATAAAAAATTTATTTGCAAAAATCACTAACCTTATCTGAATAATAATGTTCACTCTGAATGTTCAATGGTTAAATGTTTAAATCAATTCATCGAAGCATACAAATTCCAAACACCTATTTACAGACTCAAATTTAAAATTATTTTAATTTCACAAACTTAAATAATAACATCACAACACTTAGGATTGTAAATTTGTAATACCATAATTCGAGATTGATCAATCGACCGAGAGAGCCATCACTTGCTGCCCCATGGGTGCAAAAGCGTTGAAGAGGTAGGCGTCATCCGTATGTGGCTGCCACCATCAGGGCGTGCATGGCTTGTACGTCTTGCTCTGGCCATATCATAGCTCCACCTTATCGACCAGCTCCACCGCCTCCTCGCCTCCCCCCTTGCGAGCGCCTTCCTCAAACTATTGACATCATCCACCGCGGCGAGCTCCAGCAGCGCCGCCAGCCTATTTTGCCGCCACCACCGGCGACCTGCCCCTGCACCACATCGAACGAGATTAAGAAGGTCGTCTATTACCTCCGCTCAACGGATAAGCTCAACACATCTGCAGGAGAGGTAAGAAGCGGTGAGGTTATATAGATTCAGCAACTGAAGAGATATATATGAAATCCAGATTAAGAAATCATCAAATAATGAAAGCAACAAAAGGAAAAGAAGCGAGAAGAGACCCAACTCTATAAATCAGAGCTCTGCTTCCTTCATAAGGGAATCAATCAATCCAATCCGAAAATCACCAAGAGCAATCGCCGCTGATTCTAATGCCAGATCAATGGGAGAAAAGAAAGCAATAAATGAGTCATGCATATTCATTTACCTCCCGCGATGGGATGATCCAATCTAATCTACCGTGTTGTCCACTGCCCACTTCCCACTCAGCCACGCGGGGTGCACACATGTGTCGGGGTGAGGGTAGAGAACAGACGTACCACTACCAATTCATAATTAGAATTAGTAGAGATAGAGATAATAAACTTATCTAGTCACGTCATGCATAGCCGTGCGCATGCTGCTGGCCGACCGGAATCAAGTTCATATGTGATTAGATAAAAAGAAAAGATGATCTTATCTACACATGCAAGTAAATATTTAATGGAAAGGATGCATATGGCAACTCAAAAGCACATGATAACTCAGAAACTGTATGCATGCAGTATATGAAAAACGAATCGGCCGTGTAGTATTTGGAAATAAAATCGGCTGATTGAGATAAGAGTCTGATACGCCGCAAATCACGCATGCATACATATCCAACCGAATTAAAACTTTCTCTGTTCGCCAGTGTATAGAAGATCGGGATAATGACGGTTTCGTAGGTATATCCGGGGGGGAGAATGGATCACCGCCATCAACTCGTAATTAAAAGTAGTAGAGATAATGCAGCCTGGGATTGCCAACCGGACAGTGATGCCACGTCAGCGAATTTTCGAGGAGGCCCTTACGAAATCTGAAATCGCCGCGATGTCCCGAATTCATCGGATTGCGTCCCGGCCGCTGCGATGGATCTTTGCGCATCCTACCCTCGGTACTTCGAGAGTCCTCTGCCCCATCCCTCGCGTGCTCCGCCCGCGGCTTCTTCTCGCGCGCAACTGTCCCTCGCGCCCTCAACCAGTGTGTACTGCTTTACTCCCGCAGCCCGTATGTGCCACTCAGCTCGCCAGCGTGCCCCTTCGCTTGGAGCTTCGAGGAGTCGGTCACGTCGGTGCCCGCTACGAAGAAGGAGAAGAAGGGGAAGGCTGTGGTTGATGAGGAAGGACAACGACTATGAGCTCGCGGCTACCAGCGACGAGGATCCCGTCGACCCTGATGCTCTCTACATCGCGCGCTCCGCCGGTGCATCGCTCTTGCGTCCCGTGTCCCGTACACGTCGGTCGGCATGCCTACGCACCCCTCCCTCTTGCCTCGCCCGCGCCACCCGCCTCCCGTTAGGTACATCCATGCTTCTGTTGGTTGCTTCGCGTCGATTCCCCCTTTGCCTTCGCTTGTTTTACCCCTGTGTGCTCCATCGGTCTTATCGCTACTCTGTCTCTCTCCTCTTCTTGGATAGCATTGTGTTCAAATGTGAGACACATTAGTTTTAAGATGTATTAATGCTAATGCAATCCAGCGGGCACATCTTTATTTAGGGCCTGTTTAGTAGAGCTTCAGATCCCAGTTTCACTTGAAATCTGAAACTTATAGGCTAAAATAAAGTGAATTAAGTTTATATTTTTAGTCTAAAATGTAAACAAGATGATCCATCTAAACACTCTTAATGCACTCACAGCTCTAGCTCCACGGATCTAGTAGAGCTAGGAATACCCAGCTACATCAGATCCACGGATCTGATGGAGCTGTAGCTCTACCAAACGCACCCTTAACATAGCATGCCTTTCGCCACGAATGACAATATTATCGAATAGTGAATACGGATGTTCAGGAACCAGAAGGTGATCTAAAGTATGTCTATTTATTATCACTGCCAAAAATATACAAATTCTCTAGCTAGATTGGTGTTTTGTTGCTTCCTAGATACATGTTTCAGAGCTCATCCAACAGAACCTTTGATTGTTTCATGCTACTGATGCTAATTTTGGATAGACATTCATTTTTACCTTTTACTTCAGCGAAGTGACACATATGCATGGGATGGCAGGATTTATTCTTGAGGTAAGGAAGGTTAGGATCGATCCTTTTTTTAGCAGGATTTATTCTTGAGGTAAGGAAGGTTAGGATCGATCCTTTTTTTACTGTCTAATTACTTTCTTTCTTTCTTTTGCATTCCTTTCATAGCCCATATAGAGAAAGTTCCAGATGGTTTACATATATTCGCATCATATTTTGGAGGGTTTTATTCGGGTCTATTTTTTAGGATGCCCTGTATATATGTTGGAAGATCTTTACTTTGGTGCATCATATCTTACCTGCATTTTTTGTTATAAAGAACACATATTGTTGTGTTATTTAGCTTTATGGCAACAGACAATTATTTCTATTTTTACCGGATACGTATCTTTTATCAACATTGAAAGGACCATTTGCTAAAATATCTTTGTTTATTTTACCTCTGTCTCATGTCAAGGTGCTTGTTATACTTGTGGCTGTTCTAAATTGCTTTGTGGCTTACAGCCGTAATCGTTGGGCCTGCTAACCCACAACATTATATGCTCTGAAATTATGTCATGCAAAAGAACTTTCATTGTCCTAATTAGTCTCGCTTGCATTGTATTTGTTGTTCCCGATCTTACCTTTCCATTACTAGCTTCTTTTAGCGCCAGCTTTCATCAATGGTCTGCTGTTGGTGCTTTCCTATCGTGACTAAATATTGTCACAATTTATATCCTTTTAGGTCAGACCTGTGGTTGAAGAAGAGATGTTCAAAGTCAAATGCTTGTTCCTACAAGCTGATTGTGAATCTGTGATAGCACGAAACTTCCAGTTGCGTTGATCATTGATGCCTTGTGGAATCTAGGTTCTCAGCAACACAATAAAGCAAAGAGGAAGGAAAAAGCTGGCGAATGGAAGGATTTTCCTTTGCCCAAGATAATTGTCAATGCAAACTATTATTGCCTACTTGTTTCAATCTGTGGTTTCTTATCTTGACTACATATTGTCACAATTTATGTCCTTTAAGGTCAGACCTGTGGTTGAAGAAGAGATGTGCAAAGTTCTGTGAACTGGCAAGAGGAAAAGTAAGTGATGATAGGATTTGTTAATAAATCTAGAACGTTGGTTAATATTCAGAATTTGCATGTGACATGTATTGCTATATAGGCAGTGCATATATTTGCAGTTCCTTAATAGTTGTTAGCCCATTTATATTTTGATATACTTTTTAGGAACTGTGATGTGCTATAAGGCCGCTGAATTCTATCATCTCTCTTGGTGTTATTACAAAGGGACGTGATGAAGGTTTTTGGATTTTTTATTCTCTGTAGTCTGCTGATTTACGTGTCAGCAAACAAATGTGTGCGATATTTATTAGTGCAGATTTTTGTTGGCAAAAATCATTTATCCCCCTATAAGTATGTAGAAGCTTTATTGTTCATAAGATATATAAACCCTATTATAAGCGGAAGAATTGGAGAGCATTCAGTCCGTCCACATGTCAAGCGACGCCCATTCGCGAAAAAGCCCCTCCGTTTCTTCAAATTACGGATAGGTTCCTATAGATTACAAATAGGTCCTTCGCGATTTTTTGTGAGGGGAAGATATTTTTTCCCGAATCGTGTTTGGGTCCCTCGCGCGCTGTTTTACAGAAAAAACCTCCCGTTAAATTCAAATCGCGAACAAGCATTTTTCTAATTTTTCATGATAGCGGAGAGGTCTAAAAACGTAACAAACAAGCCCTTGCTCCTTACGTCTAGATCCTTTCTCCGTTTTTCCCGGAAAAAATATTTTCGTCACCAGAAATATATGTGCAGCTCTATCTCTAGACTTTTTTTCCAGCTCGGTTTTCCATCTCGATCTCTGATATTTTTTAGAACATGTATTATTACTCGGTGGACGCGTAGAGTGTTAGGCTCGACAAAAGAAGGTTGTCCTCTCTAATAATTTTTCGCCCTTTTTCCTCTAGACTATTTTCCCACCTAGGTTTTCCAGCTCGGTCTCCAATATTTTCCAGATAATTCGTCGAAAGAGCTATTTCTACAACTTTATCTCTCTATTTTTCCCCCGTAACTCGGTTTCTATTATTTTCCGGGGTAAGAAATATGTGTACTATCTATTAAAGCCGGAAGATTTTGAGCTCAGCCAGCCCATCCACGTGTTGGCGCTGGCGAGGCCCTCTGAAAATCAGGAAATCGCGTTTAGGTCCTTTTGGGAAAATTGAAAATCGCATTTAGGTCCTTTCGGTCGGTTATTTCACAAAAAAAATCCGTAGTCCGTGTATATTCGCGAGCAAGTCCTCCGGTGGGTGGTTTTGCGGAAATAAAAAGTTACATCCAGACCCTTCGATCGGTGGTTTTGCAAAAAGAGCCCTATCGTTTCGTATATTCGCGTACGGGCCCTCCGCCTTTATTTTTTCGTTTTCGAAAAAAAGCTCCGTGGTTTGTATATTCACGGTTGGTCCTACGGTGGGTAGTTTTGCAGAAACAAAAAAACATCTAGGCCCTTCTACCGGTAATTTTGCAGAAAGAGCCCTATAGTTTTGTGTATTCGCGTATGGGTCCTCCGCTTTTATTTTTCCGTTTGCGAAAAAAAGCTTCGTAGTCTATATATTCACGGTTGGGTCCTCCGGTGGGTAGTTTTGCAGGAACAAAAAAATACATCCAAGCCCTTCTACCGGTAATTTTACATCTCCCATTATGGCATACACGTTTTTTTATTTGTTTCATTATTGTTCCCATCTATTCGTATATGCCGAAATGCTTTCGCTAAATGTGTTTTAGAATCTAAACATACTATTAAAATTCAACCGGCGCAACGTAGTGCGCAGATCAACCTAGTACAAATCATGTATGAACTTGGAATGGATACGTTTATGAGATGATCCTTACAGCTGCTGTTCTTAGATAACCTTGTTTGTTATGTCTTCTACTCAAATAATTTTTCCATTCCAGTCACAAAAGAGCAGAGATGCCTTTGTTCTGAGCTGTGGCATGCTTGTGCTGGGCCTCTTGTTCCATTGCTTGCGATCAGTGCTCGGGTGTTGTGTTTTCCTCAAGGTCACAGAGAGCAAGTTATTCTTCTTCCTCTCACTACAGATTGCTACAAAGATTAGGCTGAAATGTTGCAGAATTTCTCGCTGCCGTCTATTTGTATGCTTCTGTTTGTATCTAAGAAAATTATATTATATTTCTTGGCTTTCTTTGCAGCAAAAGCTCAAGGACCTATTTATACCTGCTAGATTAAGCACTAGCAGCAGACAACCAACGAATTATTTTTGCAAAACATTAGCGTAAGAAACATAGACACACATGGTGGAATCTCTGTTCCTTGCCAAGCAGCTAAGGTGTTGTTTCCTCCGCTGGTATGTTTTGTTGATTAGATTGGATTGATTGATTCTCTTCCGAAGGAAGCAGAACTTCAATTTATGGAGTTGGATCTCTTCTCGCATCTTTGCCTTTTGTTGTCTTTTTTATTTGACGATTTCTCTCGATCGATCGATCGATCTCAAATTATCACATTACAAATTTACAATC
Organism: Guadua angustifolia; assembly: GCA_036346375.1. Classification (NCBI taxonomy): domain Eukaryota; kingdom Viridiplantae; phylum Streptophyta; class Magnoliopsida; order Poales; family Poaceae; genus Guadua; species Guadua angustifolia. Next base: position 61,937,813 of record CM070508.1, read on the forward strand.
CCAAGTACTGTAATGCTATTATTTAAGTTTGTGAAATTAAAGATAATTTTAGATGATGCCTCTCTTGGTCGATCGATCAATCTCGAATTATGGTATTACAAATTTACAATCCCAAGTACTGTGATGTTATTATTTAAGTTTGTGAAATTAAAGATAATTTTAAATCCGAGTTTATAAACAGGTGCTTGGAATTTGTATGCTTCGATGAATTGATTTAAATATTTAACCATTGTACATTCAGAGTGAATATTATTGTTCAGATAAGGTTAATGCTCTTTACAAATAAATTTTTTATCGCAAATTAAATTTTCGTTACAACGCACAGACACATAACTAGTAATTATTAATTATATACATCCAACAGCCGCCATACTACCTATCGCCTATCTTAGACCTGTAACCTATCTTAGACCATACAACATGCTACGTCGCGCTATCCGTCCCAGTTAGGGATGAAAACGGGTTGGATATCTCCTGCTCGATCCGGGACCAGATCCGGTTGATCCGGATTCGGATCGGATCCGGAGCATCCAATATCCGGTAAATCCGGGACGGGATCCGGATATTCGGATTTTTTCTATTTGGATATCCGGATTTTTCCTATTCGGATATCGGATCGGATATTCGGGTCGGATATTTGGATCAGATATTCGGATATCAGCAAGACCCAGGCCATTTTCACTAAATTTTCTCCATGTCAACCCATTTATATTAACAATTAGTTGGTTCTATTGATTCTTAAGTAGCATATTCTTTCTACGACATTTGTTGAGTTTGATTGATATATAATTTGTTACTATAGTCATGTACTCATATGGTTTTAATTCAATATATATTACTCTATATATGCGTGTATTATCTGTATATCTTTATCCGTTTCCGATCCAAATCCGTCATATATCTGTATCCCGAATAACCCGAATCCGTATTCGACTAACCCGTATCCGGTTCTAAATCCAAAAAAAAATATAAGTTAAAATATAAAAAAAGTAATAATCATCCGCATCCCACTTGTTTTCACCCCTAGTCCCAGTAAAATTTAACCGAACGATGATGCAATCGCGCAGGCTCCGTGGATCTCTCTGCGTGACCTACGGGGCATAGACCGGTGAAATATACTAGATAAGGACCCGCGCTACGCCGCGGCGTATGAAATTTGTGAGTTCTGAGAGTTTAACAGAGAAAACATGGATCAATACATAATCTCTGAAAGTTATTGAACTATATTCAGAAAATTTTGAAGATCAATTATGAACTCTGAACAGTATGTCTGGGAAAACTGCTTTTAAGATTGCCTAGAAAAAATTCGTTAAGAGGTTCATATACTCCCATTATCGTCACACTATACTACAGGAAAGGCATATTATTATAGCATAGCAGTATTTTGTTTGCATTGAACAACTTATAGCTCAACAGCTAGAAACATGAAAGCCGTCTTGATCATCATTTGTATTTAAGAGTTTAGGCTAATAGTTCACACTACACTGAGAAGGAAATAAAGAAAAGCTGAAAGCACGAGCTGGGCAAAAACTCGAACCATTACAGAAATTAAGGCATAAACAGATACAGTGGCTCCTCTCTTAAATCACTAAAAACTGACATATAGGGCACACGGAACGCTGTCAAAGCTAAAAAGATCAATAAATAATGAAGTTGGATCGTCATGTGTGAGAAACATAATGGTTCACACATAACCTTGTCAAGCATATCAAAGAAATCGACTACCTATGATTTTACCCATACACGGATCATGTCTCTAAAAACAATAATAATTACTCGATAAAGAAATGTAATAGAGGCTAGTTTTGATGCATTTAAGTGTTCAGAAAGTAAAATAGATAAACTATACAATATTAAAACATTCATATCTATCCTAAATTAGACAAGTAGTCTAGTAGATATCAAACAAAAAGATTAACTGACATATAGGCAACAGAACAAATCAAAAATGTTCAGTTTGTACGTGGTAAGAAATTCCTTATCGACAAAATTAAGATGCCAATCTCATAGTATTTCAACCCTGATACAGAGGAGTAAAAATGGTAATAGAATGCATATGGAAGATCTACCAAGACTAACAATGCAAATCGCAGTAATGATAAAGCACACATCGACGAAAATGCAAAGCGCTTCTACCGAAGCAAAATGCATTGTTTACCTACATATGGAAGATATCCATAATATTTGAGTTAACTTGGCATAATATACAACCAGAACAGATGGTTTTGAAGTTTTTTTTACGGGGATCATCAAACCATGGATATCCTCCTCAGATCGGAAGCCTTACTGCAAGAAGAATAGGTTTGTGGGTGAAGCTAACTGCCTTAGCATTAAAAAGGGAATACTATATGATTTATAGAACAGACACGCCATAAGGTGCAAGCGATTTTAAGTTGTTCAACTTTGAGTATCAAGGTACAATTTGCAAGCTTTCGAGCGAGCATATCAAGGCGATCTCGTGATCACAATATCTGTTCAAATTAGCAAGATGGTTTCGATAATCTCACACAACTTGCAAAAGCGAAAAAGGCTTGTGTACAGAGCATACGCATTTGGGCATGTTAAAAAGAGCATCCACATTAGCTAGTCGAAGCATTTAGTAGAGAAGATTGTGTGCTAGGAATCAAGTCGGTACTTCCTAAATCTAAGATAAGTGCGAGAAAATAGCAAAGATGCTAATTCAATGGTTAAGTATATGCAAGGAATCAATTGACACTTTTGAAATTTAAGAAAAGTGCAGCAAAAATAACAGATAGCTACATAATCCGATGTAGCCAAAAATATCGAACATAACTCTATTTTGCCAAAATGTATGTGCATCTCAATTGGTCATGAGCATTCTTGGGCATACTACTAACCCTAGAGATTCAAAGACACTTGAGTTCAAACAAAATGTTCCTGCAATCACCTGTAGTTAGTGACTATAATTAATACGGTAAAAGAACATGGAGGCGAGAAAATACAAATTATGATAAGCATTCTTTCTGCGAAAAGCTATTTCAACAAAGTGGACAATTTTTCTTGTTCTCTGATTGAAATTATAGTGACAAGCAACTATAGTTTTGATGCTATAGGAAGAGGACATACCTAAATTATGTAGCCATATGATGATGGTCGAATGTTTCGATGGGTCATTTGTTGGGGAACTCTTTACGAAGATTCTTTGTACACCACGAGAAGATGGTGAAGTTATATCTGGAGACCCTTCTGTCACAAGACTCACAACGACAGAAAGCGGAAGAATCTGATCCCTTAACCTAAGAGACGCATTTGATAACAAAATCAGCTCAAGAAAGTATTATGGATAATTCAAGATATTAGAGCAACGGAGACAAATAAAACCAAGCTCATCCGTTCTGACAAAGGATGGTTTAATAGAATAAATAAACATAAAACTTACTTCTTCACGAACTGGAGTAAGGAAATTGTACTCAGAACTCTTCTGAACAACTGATAAACCAAAATCATCAACATCCGACTTTGATTCAGCATTTGATGTGTCACTAATCATGCCCTGCTAGCAAAAGGAGTTATTGCATAAATATCGGGGAACACGCAGCAGTAATCACCTCTTTGAGATTTTGAATGGTTTCTGAAAAAACGAAAAATTTCAGTCTTGCCTTCAATTTTTCTGCCCTTAGGGAAGAGCCACTTTATTCTTCCCTATCAGAAATTTGCTTTATTTCCCTCAGACTACCACTTCCCATACTGTGTATCAGGTACAAATGAAACTTTCTTATTAGTTTGCTTTTTAGAGGGACATTCATGCGTCGAACGCTAGAAATATCATGTTCAACTGAACATTTTTCTTGTCACACGAATCGCTTGGTAGATAGCATTTCTGTATATTTTTTATGGGCAGATTCAAAGATGCATTGCAAAACAAGCACAAGCATATAAAAAAGATATGTTCACAGAATCACAACATTTAGAGGTACCTTCAAAATAACAGGATCATTCCATGGACCTTTGTTAGAACCAAGGCAACCACCCTTGTATATGCATGTGCATGAACCACCGAAAAACTCTGGCAATTCACTGTGAAAAGACAAACATTTCCCAAACATGGTAAACCCAAAAACCGTAACTCAAATGTTGCTAAACACAATAAGTTGAGACCAACCTTGTGTCAATAACTTCAAGAAGTTTGCTCTGGTAGTTCGAACCAAGAACCTAAACAGCAGAACAGTTCCTTTTGCTATCATAGCACACATTGTTACGGAACATGAACCATCTTAGATGATCAGTCACAGAGCCTACATGAATCTTGGAAGAAGTCTTTGGGTCAAGAAAACCCTTCACCTTTGTCCAGATTAGCGAAACCCGCTACCGCATTCACAACCTACATTTGATGCAAATCGCAAATTTACTTACACTTAGAAAGGCTACCCGACCAAAAGCGGCACTTGTCACAACACATCCATTGAAATGTGAATTACCTCGGGGCAAGTACTCACTTGTCTATTTTACGCATCGATGAACAAGTTCTCTTGTTGTCTTTGAGAAGCTCTTTAACCCCACAGCAATGACAGAACAGATAGAAAAAGTGGCAAATCAAATAGTACAAAACAATACACACACATACATAAACAAACATCAATATTGGAGCCAGTCATTGATTGCCATACCACAAACCGCTACCGCATTCACAACCTACATTTGATCACGCGTCTGCAAATTCACTTACACTTAGAAAGGCTACCCGACCAAAACAGCACTTGTCACAGCACATCCATTGAAATGTGAATTACCTCAGGACAATAGTCACTGTCTATTTTCTGCATACGATGAACAAGCTCTCTTGTTGTCTTTGAGAAGCTCTTTAACCCCTGCAACATCAACAACAGATTGAAAAAGTGGCAAATCAAATAGTACAAAACAATACACACACATACGCAAACAAACATCAATATTGGAGCCTAGTCATTGATTGCCATACCACACCGTGGACATCCAAGATGGTAGTTGTGGAATCAATGTGCCTCTTGGTCGCCAATCTTGTGACAGGAACCGCTCCCCAAAAGCCCTCTCGAACTCCGGCACATGGTGCTTGATGTACCGTCCACGAGGTGAACGCATGAGCTTGTTTAGATCAACCTTGCCGAGCCTCTCGATGTACACCTACCGCCTTCGGATCAATGCTATGGTAGCCACGAGGGTAGTACTGAGCACATCATCAAGCTCATCGAACTCAAACTCCTAAACCACATGAATGTAAAAGGTCATCAAGAACAAACCAACAAAACAAGTATACAATTTATCAAGTATAATGCACTCCAAATTCAGATCACCTCCAAGATTGTGTCAGCTCCAAACTCTTTCCTCCATCTCAGCATTTCTGCCCACATTTGCATTGACTTATTAGAGTCAAGCTTCCTGGCCTTCAGAAACCTGCATTTCACCATCAGAGTAAACAAGATGGAGCTATTAGCAAACGCCAAAGAATAAACTGTTATAAAAGAGGCGTTTTTTTCTGTCGAACCTTAGCATCACGTGGTAGCTGCCGTGCTTGTCGGGGAGGAGTCCTTGGGTGGCCAGGCGGTCGCGGAATGCGGCGACAGCGCACTCCTCCTCGGCGTCACGGACGTCCTCGATGGAGATGGCCGTCGGGAAGCGGAAATCGACGTGCCGCCTGCTGCGCTTCCGGAGCGCGTGGATAGCTTTCCGCCACAGAATCGGCCAGGGAATGGTGGGACGCCGACACAAAGGAGAGAAAAAACACCAATCAAGAGCCAACAAAAAGAGAAACAATCCAAACAACAATAAGCACCAGGAATCAAGGAAAAAACACGGATCGAGAAAGAACCTGAATCGAGAACCGATGAAAGCAAAAGAAAGAGCGTCTGGATCTAGCCGGATTGAGGCCGATCCGGCCTCCACCGATGACCTCCTCGAGCGAGATGGCGGTAGGAGCTGGCACGCGAAAGCAGGGGCTGGGGCGATGCTGGGATGAGGCGCACAGGAGGTAGCGGTGCGGCGAGAGGGCGAGCGGAGAAGGCGAGGAGGAAGCTCCGGAAAGGCCGTGGCGTGGAGCGCTCCGGACGGGGACGAAGAAAGCGAGGCAGCGCCGGACCGAAACACGGCCCCTCAGATTTTGGCATGCGGCGGGGTGCGCGATGGAAACGAAGAAGGGCTAGGGCGTCGGTGCTGGAGCGCGTGGGCGGACGGCCAGATCATCTCGTCTCCGAGATCGGACGGCTGCGAAAATTCGGGTGACGTGGCCACCCTGGCTGATCCTCAAATCCTTCAGCTTTAATAGATTAGTTATGCAGATGCGGTGTGCGGTGGACCGCATACCCATCCCGAGTGTCCGGGCCCACATGTCTGTGAAATGGCTCACTGGCAACTCCCACCTTGTATTGCTCCCCCTCGCTCTCAGTCCATCTCTCCTTTTCCTAGCGGGGATAGCACAAAGCGAGGCGGGACGGAACGGCGGCCATGGCGGCGGCGGCGGCGGTGTAGAGTGTGATGGTGGTGCACAACGTGGGGACGCTGGCTCGGAGCGCGACGGCGTTCGGTTTGGCCGAGGTCGTAAATGCGTCGCCACCGCGACGTCGGCTCGCCGGCGCAGCCACCGCTCCACCTACCACCTCCGCTTCAGCCACCCACTTCGCGTCCCTCGCCCTCGCCCGCGCGTACCTCAAGGCAATCCAATTTTGGAACAACCCCCGACATCTCCGCCTCCTTAAACCCTAAACCCTTCCCTTCCCGTCGTGACGTGGAGAGATTTCGGAACTTGCCACCTTTAAAATTCGTTTTTTCGGTATTTGACACCCAGGCCCACTGTCATAGACTCAGATGGACCTACATGTTATACACAGAAACTGAAAGGCACACGAATTAGGTGTCATTTTCTGAAATTTCAGCGTGACGTGAATGTGCGTGGGTGTTGTTGTGTGCAGGATGAGAGGGGGTGTGACATTTGCGGCGTTGAGATCGCTGACGAAGGGCTGCCGGTGACGACCCACCCGTTCCGCAGGAGCACTGCATTCGTCTTCGGCAATGAGATTGGCACCGATTATGAGTGCCGGTGCAAAATTAACTTGATTGGTGTGCAATTTTGAAGAGGGAAAATTCGTGGACTGAGATGGGAATGATTTATCGCACAGCAACTCTGCCAACTCATATAATCAACAAATGCATACGGGGGTGGATTCACTTCATGTTACAGGTGTGCATTGGAACACTTGTAAATTGTTCCAACGCCACATCTCTTATCTGCTGGTGGCATCATGATATTGTAACAATTAGCTTCACCAAAGTGCCATTTTGAAGAAAAAATGCACCTGTCTTATATAAAGTGCACGGTACGTGTTTATGTCGATTGGATATTTCTTTGAATAGCATGAAGATGTTAACCACTATTTTGTCATGAAGAGTATGGCGGAGCGGGTCGCAGTGCATGGATGTGGGCAAGTTGCCGTGTGAGTTGTGTTGGTGGGTTGGCCCGCCTGTAAGTGAGTCTTGGGAGAGAGTATATAACCTGGGTGTGGTGTCTTGTTTTGGGGCGTCTCGAAGAACATTTCTGTATCTTCCCCAATTCTCCACTTCTGTCTTCTAATCTTCTTCCTCCATTCTTCTCTGATTTTCCCCAAATCAGCCAAACCTTTGTAATTGGTATCCAGTAATAGAAGGACCATAACATTTGGTATCAGAGCCTTCGATCTAAGTCATGGCCGACGCTTTTGAGAGAGCAATTGCAACGAGTGACCGGATCATCGGGCTGTGCGAGAAGTTAATCGTCGAGTTGAGCAGAGTGCGATTTAGGGAGGCTGCAACCACCGAGAAGCACACCGTCCCGGGCTGCGAGAGCAAGTTCGCCTCAGGCATGGCGAGGCCGCAATCGCCACAGGAGCTGCAGGACACCACGCTTGTGGACGATTGCAAGTGCGACGAGATCGGCAACCAGAAGACGGCCATGGTTGATCCATCCGCGTTCAACCTGGGCGCGGACATCCTGGATGACAAGTGCCTCGTGCGGCGCCGCCTTCAGCGCGGAGGAGCTCGCGAGAGTGTTGCTGATCCTGACCTGCTGCGAGAAGAGCACCTGCATCACCACCCGCAGAGGCAGACGCTCGTTCTGCGCCGCGTGCATGCACGCATCGAACGACAGCTTCTGGCAGTCCATCACCCAACACAGCCGCTTCCGCTCTTGCTCTGTCAGTGTCTCAAGTGCCTCACGCCGCCGCCACCGACGCAAGTCTTTCCGGCCACCTACAACCGCCGCCAGACCATCACCGTGCTGGCCGTCGACAACGGCGCCGTGGGCGCCATCTCCCTCCTTGCTGGTTATCTGCCGTCCGTGCCACCACATCCTCCGGATCCATCTCCGAGCTCTGTGAAGGTATCCCAGTTTGATGCACGCCAGGTGTTTGACGAGGTGCCTAAGAAGATTGCGCTGCCTGCAAGCCAGGATGCCTTTGGCTTCGCGGTGCGACCCCAACACCTGCAGCATTACAAGGAATACGCAAGTATCTACAAGGAGGAGAGATCCCATCAAAACAAACAAATCCAGATTGATCTTTGTTGTTCATCTTTGTCAACGAAGACTATCTTTGAAATGGCAAATGACTTCACAAGGCTGGTTTTCTTGCTAGTGGAACAGATGTATTCCCAATTATCCCAGCTCTGGAAGCCATTTGGCAAAACTCTGCTGGAAAAGGCTTGGCAGACTTCAACTTCCGGATTGTGACTGGGAAGTTTAATCGGCTTGTGTACAATTACCCCATCCGCATCCCAGAAAGGTTTTCATTGGTTATTCGCTCTTTGTTGACACAAGAAGGAATTTGCTTTACTCTACAGCCCGATTTTACGTTTCTTGAGGTTGCCTACCCATATGTAGCAAAACATCTTTTGACCGATCCAAACCCTGCTCTGCGTGAACGCCTGATACAGGTATTATTCAAGGATGGGGTGTTCCAGTGGAAACGACTAGAAAACCTTATAGTTCTTGCCAAGGAAAATGTGTCCAAGATGAGCAACAATCCTACACTAAAAAGGAATAGCTCCCAAACATTGACAGGTCGACAAATGGAGTATGAGATTTACATGGCTGCAGATTCCATACATGGGTATTGGAGGGTGGGAAAGCTGAGACCAGAGAGATCTATCCCTGATTCAATTCTTAGACAAGCAAAAGGGCTTGCATTAATTACTGTGGTAAATGTTGGAATGATGGTCACGTACAAAATTGGTACTGGTCTGGTTGTTGCTCGCAGAGCTGATGGTTCTTGGTTCCCTCTTCCTGCCATCTCTACTGGTGGTTGTGGATATGGAGCTCAGGCTAAAGGTGAGATTGCTGATTTCATTATTGTTCTGAGGAACACAGATGCCATCAAAACTTTTAGTGGAAATGCACGGTTGTCGGTTGAAATTTGGTGTTAGTGTTTCATTGGTCATTTTGGACGAGTGGCGAGGTGATTTTCGTGCGGTGATGGAGTTGATGCCCGAGCCTATGATGATGTTGTGGCAAGGCTTAAGGCGGTGATCAAGGACACCAACACGCTGCTGGAATTCTACTGTGACGAGAAGCATGTTGATGATATAAGGCTCCCAGGTAGTGCAAGGGATTGCTTTAATCAGATTGAGTCTTTGTCATTTTTGGAGAGCAATAGGGTCTTTGTTCCTTTGATCCTTTCACTCCCTTCAAAAGTATTTTTGCTGACCTCGAAAGACCAGCTTAAGGTTGAAGTCACTACAGTGTGTGGATCTGCTGCACCTCAGTTTGTAGTGAATATTGTACAAGTGTTTAGCTCTGACTCCAAGGTCATCACCACCGGCAAGGAACTTCAGTTTGACCTTGACAACACTGTTCATTACCTGGACCTTGCTCCATTGAAAATAGATGTTGGGAAGTACTCACTAGTTTTTGAGATTTCGCTTCTGGAGCCAGAACATGAGACTATATATGCTACTGGAAGGAAAAACACTGAGACAAGGGGGCCTGGCTGCAACAAGGTCATGGACCGCAAGGGGGCTTGGGCTATAAAAGGGCAACAAAATGCTGAGAGGGGGAAAGGAAGCAAAAGCAGATCAGCGATGGTACAGTTGCTTCAGCAGCATTTGGAACGGGCACAGATGCGTATGAAAGTACAAGCCGATAAACATCGCTCTGAACGGGAATTTCAAGTCAGCGACTCTGTCTATCTCAAGTTGCAGCCTTACGTGCAAACTTCGGTGGCAATTCGGCGTAATCAAAAACTTTCTTTCCGTTTTTATGGACCATACAAGGTGTTGGCTAGAGTGGGCGCAGTGGCATATAAGCTTGACCTACCAGAAGGAAGCCAAATTCATTCCGTCATTCATGGGTCGCAACGGAAGCAAAGTTTACCGCCTCCACGATGGTCGATCTTGACTCCTCCCTTAACGCCGCTGACGTTCTACCAGAGTCTGTCCCAGTAACCATCCTTGATCGGCGCTTGATCAAACATGGTGACTCTGCTATGTCGTGTGTGCTTGTGCAATGGGCGGGACCATCGCCATCCTTAACTACCTGGGAAAAACTTTCAAGCTGTAAGTCATCATTTTTCGGCAATTCCGGCTTGGGGACAAGCCTACACTCAAGGGGAGAATGTCATGAAGAGTATGGCGGAGGCGGTCGCGAGTGCATGGATGTGGGCAAGTTGCCGTGTGAGTTGTGTTGGTGGGTTGGCCGCCTGTAAGTGAGTCTTGGGAGAGTATATAACACAGGTGTGGTGTCTTGTTTTGGGGCGTCTCGAAGAACATTTACGTATCTTCCCCAATTCTCCACTTCTGTCTTCAAATCTTCTTCCTCCATTCTTCTCTGATTTTCCCCAAATCAGCCAAACCTTTGTAATTGGTATCCAGTAATAGCAGGACCATAACATATTTCTGTACATTCGATGTGATGTAAATGCTACTAAGGGCTGTTTTACATGATGTTGTCTTCGCTCTTCTCCTCCAAATTTTAGAATTTTGGTATCTGTTGCAATCCAAATGGATATTAGCTGGACTAAGTTTTATGACTGATGTAATTGAAATGTTTCCTGAAGATCTTCACTTATTGCTCTAGCAGCAGAACCACCTATCACAGGGAAAAAGAAGTAAATCCATGCCTGTAGGCAGTTCAGGAAATAATGGCATGATTTGCAAGCACCTAGGAGTCTTAAGTCTTTTGGACTTGATTCATACTTGCAAACAAAATATAAACTCAAGGTTTTATGTCACTTTAAACATTACGTGGTACCACAACTCTATGGCTTTATATTAACGTGTTTTACTGCTCAATTCAATATTTTCCAGCTGCTAGAAAATTTCTTGTTACATTTAATCTTTACTAATTCTTGTTACATGTAATCTTTACTAAAGATTGCTGGACAAGCTAGAAGGCTAAAGTGGATTTTTTTTTTTTACTTAAGAAACATAGCTAGCAATTTGCTTGCCCTTCATTCTAATTAAATTCTGCCATTTTTTTTATTGCATTTAGTAGGGTACAGGACTCTCACAGAAGGATTGTGAGATCTGTGATTTTTTTCATCTACATCCCTCAGTATGGCGATGGAACAGCATCACTCAATGTTACAGTTGCAGCACCAATTGTTCTCCATCACTTTGGGGGTAGGTTTACATCCGTCTTTGATTGATGCAACATTAATTTTTAGCAATATAGGTCAAGTTATTTGAACAGGAGGTAGGAGTTTGCAAAGCTGCAAATAGTCACATTGAAGTCTCTTTGTTGCCTTTTAACTATACTGTTTTCTAGAGCTTTAGAGTACCAATTTCTATGTTCCTACTCTAAATAATAACATGTTCTCTCTGTTAACCATGTTTGTGGAATTCTTTTTGGGCTAGATTACTGTAGGTGATAACTTGAGATGCAGAAAAGAAAAAGGATGTTACATGTCTATTTAAAAAAAAAGAACATTTTTATGCTGACTTGTCTAAAGAGTTGGCATTAGATAGGAGTACATAGAAGTTAATGATTTACGTACTAAAATCATGACCTAAGATCAAAAGTTTAGAGGTCTTTTTTTTTATTTTGATTGGGTTTCATTTTTAGCTTACTCACTTGTTTGAGACAAAAAGTTTAGTTGTTGTTTTCATGTTGACTTGTGCTCACTGCATTTTGCACCTAAATCCTGGTTTGCAGCACATATTTCATATGTGTGCTATCTTCTGTTGCCTTATGTACCAGAACTTTTCAGTGATGCTTCAGACTTCAATCATGAGGTTTTTTTACGATATCGTGGTTTGCCCGTCGATATGATAGTCAATAATTATTAAGAAAATGGTCGAATAAGAAAGACAATACAAAGAAGAAGAAAAAGATGAGAAGAGTCAACTCTATGAATCGGAGCTCTGCTTTCTTAGACGGGAATCAATCAATCAAATTCAAAAAGCACCGGGAGTAATCGTCACTGATTCAAATGCCAGATCAATGGGAGAAAGGAAAGCACTAAATAAGTCGTGCATATTTATTTACCTCCTGCAATGAGATGATCCAATCTAATCTACCGGGGTAGCTACTGCTCGCTTCTCACTCAGCCACGTTGGTGCGCACACGTGTCAGGGTGAGGGTGGAGAACGGACGTACCACTACCGATTCATAATTAGAATTAGTAGAGATAGAAATAACAAACTTGTCTAGTCACGTCATGCATAACCATGCGCATGCTGCTGGTCGGTCGGAATAAGACTATACGTGATTAGATAAAAAGAAAAGATGATCTTATCTATATTGCATGTAAATATTTAGCGGAAAGGGTGTATATGGCAACTCAAAGGCACATGGTACCTCAGAAGCTGTATGTATGTAGTATATGAAAAAAGAATTAGTCATACAATATTTGGAAATAGAATCGGCTGATTGAGATAAGAGTCTGATACGCCACAGATCACACATGCATGCATATTCAACCGAATTAAAACTCTCCGTTCGCCAATGTATACAAGATTGGAATAATGATGGTTTCATGAGTATACTGAGAAAGAGAATGGACCATCGTTACCAACTCGTAATTAGAAGTAGTAGAGATTATTATATAAAAAAACTGGATATAGATATGGACAAATACTACCTTTCCTATTTGTGGAAGGATTCACGTGCTCAGGATCGTTTGAGTCGGCTCGGCTGGCCGGCTCGGTTCAAAAACATTTTTTGCGTTTTGGTCTTTATATAAATTACGAATAGGTCCTTCGTGATTTTTTGTGAGGGGAAGATATTTTTTCTAAATCGCGTTTTGGTCCCTCGTGCGCTATTTTACGGGAAAAAGCTTCTGTTAAATTCAAATCACGAACAAGCCCTTTTCTAATTTTTCAGGATAGCGAACAGGTCCAAAAACGTAGCAGTCAGGTCCTTACTTCTTACGTCTAGATCCTTTCTCCGTTTTTCCCGGGAAAAAATATTTTCGTCACCAGAAATATGTATGCAGCTCTATCTCTAGACTTTTTTCCTAGCTCGATTTCCCATCTCAATCTCTGATATTTTTTAAAACATGCATTATTACTCGGTGAACGCGTAGAGCGTTAGACTCGACAAAAGAAGGTGGCCATTTCTAATAATTTTTCACCCTTTTCCTTCTAGACTTTTTCCTCACTGCGGTTTTTCAACTCGGTCTCCAATATTTTCCAAATAGTTCGTCGAAAGTATTTTTCGAAAAAAATGCAAATCTTTTGTGAGGGGATCTTAAATAGATGCAAAAAAAACGTAGTGGAGTTTCGATCATTCCGGTTATTTTTTGCGAGAAGGCCCTTTTCGATTTAGCACGATCGCGGATCCGATTCAGAAAATCGCGGATCTTTCGTGAGATGACCCTAAATAGATACCAAAAAAAACGTGTGCTGTTTCGATCATTCCGGCTATTTTTTACAAAAAGGACCTTTCTGATTTAACACGATCGCGGATCCTTCATGAGAGAATCCCAGATAAATGCGAAAAAAACATGATTTCATTTGTGTTCTTTTAACCGTTTACTCATTGTTTCGATGATTTAAAAAATAAAACATCGTCAAAAAAAATTCTATAAAAAAATGGCGCGCGTGACATGTTGTGTCGCGAAAAATTTTCAGTACTATAATATATGCTCGAAGAGCCAAATCGCCTCAGTCCGCGATAGCGTCCGGATATGGTTGCTTTTAGCGCTTGACGTTTGCTTGAATAGTGTATGAGTCTATCTCTCACAACCAGTCTACAGGAAAATTTCCTTCAATGTCGTGTGGGCCCAATGCCAAACTGATTTCCAGGCGCACGCACCCCATTGGACTATGCAACGGACAAGTCGAAAGCCTCCTGTACGGCAAACTGATGATGTGAGCAATGACGTAAGCGACCGATTTGACGTTTGCTTTACATAGAGGTGCAATCGGACTCGCTCATTTCGTATCTTATTTCAAATTTTTTTAATATAGAATCGGATACGAACAGTGCCGGATTCGAATACGAATACGGATTATTTCGGTCGTGAATACGGAGCGAATATAGATCATTCCGGATACGGTTAGTCTCGATCACGAATAATTAGTCGGATAATGTATGAAAGCAGAAACCATATATGTCATGCGTATTAGGTTCGATCAACTATGTACAAAACTTTACTAGAATCTTCAAGACATATAAATGTTTCAAATTCAATAATAGGTGTCTTCCCTACATAAGAATAATATACATCCAAGTATAATTTCAATAACATATGAACTTATATGATGTATAATGTTTATATTTATCGGATCTGTTATCGAATATCTATTTCACTAATTTACACTGATATTTTTCGGATATCTCGGATATACAGGTACGGATCGGATATGAATCGGATACTTCTCTTCCCATATCTTAACCCATATTTTTTTCGGATAGGCGGATTCGAATCCGGATCGAACCGGATATCATTTTTTCGGATTCGAATCGAGTTTTAAACGAATTCGGATTCGAATCGGTTGGAAATTATCCGCTCCGTTTACACCCCTACCTTTACACTTGTTTCATAAGCTAATCTTCTGGAGACCGTATGTTTTAAAATCGGCGTCCGATTTGGGATGTTTCAATCCCCTTGCAACAAATCTTTCCAAAATGAGTGCCATAGTAATGCACTGCGCTGCATCGTATAAGACGATACAATGTGTAAAATTTAAGAAATTTGATCATATTTTCGGTTTTGTTAGGACCCGGATAGCGAAATTATGAGCTACTATAAATCTTCAACGAATCTGTGTTTTTTTTTAGAAAACCGCGGTTAGAACCCTTCGGTGAATCCATGGGATACTATAAACTTTCGACGAATCTGTGTTTTTTAGAAAACAATGGCTGTTTTTTTAACGTAATTGGGAAATCTAATTGTATTTTGGTTTTCGTATTTTTTTTAAAAAAAATAGGTCGTCAGGACCCGTCGGTGAATCTATGAGCTGTTATAAACTCTCGACGAATCTTTATTTTTTTTAAGAAAAGCGCGGCTGTCTTTTTTTTTTATGTATTTTCGGTTTTCTTTATTTTTAAAAAGCCGCTAGGATCCTTCGGCGAATCCGTGGGCTGCTATAAACTTTCGACGAATCTGTATTTTTTTTTGTCGAGACGTATCTTTGTTTTTGAGTTCGCTTCTCTAAAAACCGTTGAGAGGAGCCAAACGTAAACCGTAGAGGGAACTAAAGTAATATTTTTTTTTGAGTCCGTTCCGCTAAAAACCACGAGGAGGACCTAAATGTAAACCGTAGAGAGACCTAAACATAATTTTAAATTTTTTTGGATCTATTTTATTAAAAAATTGCCGAAAGGACTTAAACGTAATTTCTAATTTTCGGAGAGCCTCTCCTCGAGAGCGGACACATAGCCCCCCTGAGGAGCCGGCAATCTCTAGCACTTTACTATGTAGTATACATATTAAATAGGCTGTAAAAATAATTTTATAGTACATTATTAGTGCTAAAAAACTTGAAGTAGGATTTATCGGCAACAACATATCGGACGAACTCCGGGTTTTATGGTTTAAGACATGCCAACCGATTTGATTCTGCAATCGGTAAAAAAAATTATAAAATACGCTCAAAACCGATCTCGTAGAACAACTAGCTTATATCTAACCAGTTATAAGCCGATCAAATCAAGGTAACAATAAGTCTAATTAGCCGATTACGGCTAATCAGAGGGCGAAAGTAGATCTTTTCCAAAAAGATGATGCGCAATAAGATCGGAGAAAATCAAACCTGATTGGCGTAACAAAAGATGATCAATAATCGGTGATGCGTAACTTTATTAATCAAATCAAGTTATAAGAGAACCTAAATTACAGAAATTGCTCCTAGTCGACGGTAAAATAAAAGTAGTATGTTTCTTTATTGGATTGTGTTATTTTTGCCTACCCATGACCATCTTTTATATCCGTCAGCTGATCGTATTTTTTTCCAATACGCTGTAAAAATATGATCCGTATCGATTTTAATTCAGATTACTTTTCTTAACATATTAATCATAAGAAAAAAAATTTGAATATCTTTCCGTATAGAATATCGGCTATGATACGTCAACCCTTAGAGCATCTCCAGCAGAGCCCCTAAACCAGCCTCTAAACCTTAAAATAGGGACTTTAGTAAAAATCTGAGATCAAAGAGGCCCTAATCCAAATTTCCTAAAATTAGGAGGCCCCTAAATTTGCCTCCTCATTTAATTCGGGGGCCCTAAACCACCCTAAATCTTAAAATAGGGAGTTAAGTGAAGGATGGCTTGCATTAGTTCGCTGCAGCTGAGCGTGTCTTTGTTGGATGAGTTGCAACTGTTGCATCTGCATCTGCTGCTTAAAATTTTGAAAATTTTATATTTAAATTTTAAATATCATGTTTTGAAAATTTTAAATTTAAATTTTAAATATCATGTTTTTAAATTGTAAATGTTAATATGCTTATGTTTTATGTATTACAAATTTTTTTGATTGAATTTTAGTGGTGTCAAATGAAGATTATACATAGCGGATATGTCAAAATAGGAGAAAAAAGTAAAATAGGGCGAGATTTAGGAGATGTTCTTTGAACTCAGGCTCTGCAGTACCCAAAAAATAAGGGGAGTCTCTAAATCTAAAATAGGGGCCCTGTTTTAGAGGCCCTTGCTGGAGATGCTCTTAGCGTGACAGTTTTGATCATTCCCGTTAAATCTTGCGCAAACACACGTAGAATCCGCACGCCATAATCTTACTGTATTAATAATTATTGACTATCATATCGACTAATACTGTTTATTTTATTTATTTATTCTTTCTTACTTTAACGAATTCCGCGTACAAAAGTCCACAAAACACGCTTCTCCCAATGATTGACCAATTTAGTCCTAGTCAGTTTTCTCTGCGTTAACATCCATCGGCCATGCCATTTAAATCCGACGAAAGCAGCATATGATCTTACAAGCAAAACGTTACCAGCCAAGCATCTCTTCAGTACGGTCCAACTTAAAGACGATGCGACGGGCGTCACATTTCCGCCAAGAATTGCATCTAAATCATCTGTGACTGGTCCACTGTTGACAATCGACATCTCCAAGAACACTCACTTCCAACCTGTTCGGCTGTTCAAAAGTCGATACATACATCTGGGATCTGGCACTCGGAGGCAGGGGTTAGTGCTACAGCGATCAGCGCATCCAACTATGATACCGGGAGCAACGGAGCACGCCCAAACGCCGGCGATGACGGCGCTGACCTTCGCCGTGCGCCGTCGCGACCCGGAGCGCGTCAGCCCGGCGGCGCCGACGCCTCGCGAGAGCAAGCGCCTGTCCGACATAGACGACCAGGACACGCTGCGTTGCCAAGTGCCATTCATCCTCTTCTACCGCGGCGGGCCGCAGGACGACCCGGCCGGCGTCATCCGCCGCGCGCTCGGCGAGGCGCTGGTGCCGTACTACCCGCTCGCCGGGCGGCTCAGGGAGGTGGAGGGACGGAAGCTGGTCGTGGACTGCACCGGCGAGGGGGTGATGTTCGTGGAGGCCGACGCCGACGTGCGGCTGGCGGAGCTGGAGGCCGCCGGGCTCAGGCCGCCGTTCCCATGCATGGATCAGCTGCTGCTTGACGTGGAGGGCTCCAATGGCGTTCTCAACTGCCCTATGCTGCTCATCCAGGTATATTTGTATAGTTGTATGAGCATTTGGACCTGCCTTCTTAGGTCCGGTTTGGAACCAAGTAATTATTTCACATGAATTCGGCAAGAAACAATTCAATTTTAATAGGAGGTCGGAAAATTTCTCATATTTCAAACCGGCCCTTAATTACAGGGTTTTCTACTGCTGTATTCGTGAGTAATACAACCAATCTAGCTTGGTACGAATTAAATTTAATACATTACAAATTAAAAAAAATTAATAGCTTACACTAAACACGCTTGCTATCTTGCAAGCATGCATGTGCTAAACATACAGTGTTCTATGACGATCACCAGGTGACCCGGCTGCTCTGCGGCGGCTTCGTCTTTGCGCTTCGCCTCAACCACACCATCTGCGACGCCATAGGCATCGTCCAGTTCATGAATGCTGTCGCCGAGCTCGCTAGCGGCCTGCCAGCTCCGACCGTCGCGCCCGCTTGGTCCCGCGAGCTCCTCGACGCGCGCAGGCCCCGAAGCCGGCATTCCCGCACCGCGAGTACGACGTCGTGCAGCCGCCGCCCGCCCCGCTCGGCGACCTCGTCATGCGGTCTTTCTCCTTCGGCGCCGCTGATGTCGCTGCGATCAAGAAAGGCCTCCCGCTGCTGCTCCGCGACACGGCCACAACCTTCGAGGTGCTCACGGCGTCCCTCTGGCGCGCCCGTACCGCCGCGCTCGAGCTCCCGTCGGGCGACGACGCGCGGCTGGTGATCATCGCAAACTTCAGGGGCATCGCTGAGCTGAACCTGCCCGCCGGGTACTACGGCAACGCGTGCGTGCCCCCGACAGTGCTGGCCGACGTCGAGGCGCTGCGCGGCAGCTCGTTGGGTGACGTGCTGTATCTGGTGAGGGAGGCGAAGGTGGCGGTGACCGCCGAGTACGTGCGGTCGACGGCCGACTTGCTGGTGCTACGCGGGCGGCCGTACTTGACGCTGGCGAACACGTTCGTCGTGTCGGACAACCGGCACGCGGGGTTCCACCGCGTGGACTTCGGGTGGGGCGAGCCGGTGTACGGCGGCCCGGGCGACGCGCTGTTCGGGTTGAGCTTCTTCGTCGCCGTGAAGAACATAGATGGGGAGGATGCGGTGGCCGTGCCCATCGTGCTGCCGCGGCCGGCCATGGAGCGGTTCGCGGCAGAGATGGAGAGGATGTGCAAGGCTTAATTAGCATGTGCGTGCAAGGCTTAATAAGCATGTGTGATGTGTCATTCTTCTACTTTTTCAAGGCCAGTGAACAAATCTTGTAAGTCAGGGTGATATGATCGGGTTTTAAATGTTGAGGATGAAATTTAGACAGTTCTATGGTTTGGGGTTAGATGATCTGAGGAGCCGGTGCTCGTCGGCCCAGCCGCGCCGACGCCCGAGAGACCAAGCGCCTCTCCGACATCGAGGACCAAGAGTCACCGCGGTGGTGGCACCTCCCCGGCCTCTTCATCTACCGCAGCGGGCTGTGGGCGTCATCCGCCGGGCGGGCGCTGTCAGAGGCGCTGATGCATTGCTACCAGCTCGGCGAGCGGCCCAGAGAGGTGGAGGGCCGGAAGCTGGTCGTTGACTGCACCGGTGTTAGATTAGGTCATCAATACCGCCTCTGTTTCTCCCATGTTCTGATCTTCAGTCGCATAACCAGGAGTCAATCCGAGTCTCGCTTCTTGCGCGTCCAGAAATACTCGACAATTGGTCCTTGTCGGTTCCCTGAACTTCTCGAGCAAATACGACAATAGCAACAATAGCCGAAACTCTGCACTTCCGAAGGAAACAACTTCAGCGCACAGATGAAACCGACAACAGAGCAAAACAAGGGACAAGCAGGTTTTGGTGCTGCTCAACTGCGCAGCTTTTCTAAGCTTTATTCTCCTTTTTATAGGATTTTCAGATTACAGATAAGTTCGGATTACAGCTGCTAAACTCAGATCAAAACGGACTCGACTGAATCTACTCTGCCGTATTTGACACTGGTTCTTATCCGACAACCACTTTGACAATACTTAGCTTAACTAATAACGACTCAACAACCGACTAAGTCTGGATTACAACTAATAACCGGCGAGGCGCTCAAGAAAGCCTCCCACCTCACCTCCGCGACACGGCTTCGAGGCGCTCGCCGCGTAACTCTGGCGCGTTCGCACTGCGGCGCTGGCGCTCACGCTAGAAGAGGAGGTGCGTTTGGTGGCCGTCGTCAATTTTAGGAGGACCGGCGCTCTGGGCGTGCCCCCCGGCTGCTACGTTAACGTGTGCGGGTGCCCGGTGATGGTGATGGTCGCCGAGGCGCTGCGCAGCTACTCGCTGGGGGACGTGGTGCAAGCTGGTGAAGAAGGCCAAAGCATCTGTGACTACAGAGTGCGTGCGGTCCATGGCCGACCTTCTGGCCTGTTCACCTTTACTGACATCCGGCGCATCGGCTCCGAGACAGACCACAACCCCCTCCACGTACGTTAGTTGGTAACCCGCGGAGCCCACTGGGAAGGGGAGAAAATTTGGTGCAGCCGGGCTTCAAAACACAAGCGCTGCGTACCTGCTCCGGATGCACGCCGCGAGGACGCTGTACCATCCGACGTCTCTCTCACAGAGAGGCTCCTAGGCGCTCGGCTCGGCTTCCTCCTCCAACGCCGCGGTTTTTCGGCGCCGCCGCCGACGGCTCATCCCGCGCCTCGTCTCGATGAACGCACGCTCGGCTCGATGCATGCGACGTTTCGACGCCCTGGACTCATCGCGTCTCTTCGTCTCTTCGCCTCTTGAGCCTGCTCCTGGACCGGCACTAGCGACGAGCCCGCGTCAGCGTCCCAGTCCGGCGAGTGCACCTGGTTGAAGTTCCCCATCCAGTGCGGCGGCGGCGGCATGAACACAAAGTGTTCCCCATCCAGGCAGACATTCACTCGCTGGAACCTTTGGATACTTGGCTCCTGAATATGCTGGTAAGGATTACTTTGCCTGATTTTAATATCCTGATCCTTCACATCTTAAGCCAGTCGGTCAGTGCAAGTAACATTGTCAATAGTTACCATGTTAAATTCGGTTGCTTGCCAACTTTATTTTTTGGGAAGTAGAAATGTCCGCCCCCTCCACCGATGGGCGATCCGCCCCCGGCGGCCACCTCCGTCCATCGCTGCCCCGCGTGACTGCTTCCCCGAGCCCCCCTTCCGATCTGGAGCCCAGATCCCCCCAATCCTGGATCTCCTTCCCTAGCTCCGACGCCTCTTCGGGAAGGTTGGATTGGGGATCGCTCGAGGACCTCGAAGACGTCGAATCCCCGCTGGCGATCTCCCCAAAGATCACTTCAGATGCTGCTGGCGCGCCGCGGGTGACCTCCCCCCATCCCGTCTTGTCGCCCCTCCGCCTCGGTGCTCCCTCCTCGGGTAAAGGTATTCTCCCGACTCCCCCTGCATTAACTCAGACCCTAGTAATGGCGGCCTCTATTCAACGCCCCCCACCCGGCGCCGCTCCGCCAAATCTTCTCAAAAGATCTGCCGTATCACCTCCGCCCTCCTCCTCTAGGCCTGCGTCTTCTCTTCCTCTCGTGCCTGTGCAGCCGGCTGGGCCTAGTGCTGGCCTTGAGCCCTGGCAGGCGGTGCGCCCGAAGTTCTGGTGGAGAAAGCTTCCCAAGGCCGCACCTGTTGGGCATTCAACGCGCCTTAATCGCCACTCACCGACCGCTTTGCCTGCTGCCTCAAATCGCCGGTCTTTAAATCCTGCTCGGGCTGCGACTTTCAAGGGAAAATGCTTCCGTTGTCTTGCTCCGGACCACAAAGTTTCCGCCTGCAGAGACCCCTTCAGATGTCTGGCTTGCAGGTGTAGTGGCCACCGAGCACGCGATTGCCCTCGTCGTCTCCCTCCCGCCGAGCGCCGTGCTCCGATCATGGCGTCCTCTTCTGCTTCGCGAGCTCTGACGTCCTCTCCTGCAAACCGGCCGACGCTCGCCTCCTGCACTTTCTCTGCTACCCCTGCCATGTCTGAAGAGGCGGGGAAGCTCAGCCAGCTTGCTGTTCTTCTCAATGTCACGGGCGACAGGTCCTCTGCCAACATCTCCAACACCTTCAAGGCGGCAAAGGCCATCGAGACCAAGGTTGCCATCCCTTGGGTGGACATGCGCGTCACTCGCCACTGGCCTGAAGACTTCCTGGCGAAATTTGACTACCCGGCGCAGCGCAATGCCGCCATCCGCGCGAAGCACATCGACTTTGGAGGCTGTAGCTACGAGATCCTCCCCTGGATCCCGGACGCTGCTGCGGCATCCTCCAAGCTATTTGTGCGCGCACGCCTGGGCCTCGAGGGGCTCCCCTTGAATGCTTGGAATTCCAGTGCTGCCTCTAAACTGCTTCGGGGCTGGTGCTGCTTCGATCGCATCGACCGCCAGTCGCGCCACCGCGAAGCCACAAACCTCTTCTGGGTATGGGTATGGGTCCAAAGCCCAGATGTTGTCCCCAAATCCCTTGTGGTCTCGGTCTTCCCTGAGAACCGCTGTGGAAGGCCGCCGCGCTCTTCGCATGATGCTCGGGGTGACTCTTCTCCTCGCTCTGATCCGCCTGAAGGATCTTCACATTATGTCCTGGTGCATCTAGACGCCTCTGAAGATTTCTCGCCCCACCTCCGCACGCCGGGGCACCAGTGGCCGGTCCCTCGCTTCTTCGACTGGACGCTTGGTGTGGTTGACGGCTCCGCTCTGTTGCGTCTTCCTCGCCACCCTGCTGGCCGATGTCGCCAGAGGGCCGTCGTGGGGACCGCCGGATGATGATGAAGACCGGGCGCCATGACCGCCATCGGCGAGGCGCGCGATCGCCGAGAGGCCGCCTCAATCCTCCAACCCTGCAACCGCTCGCGTCGCTCCTCAAACAACCGCCCGCCGGCGACCGCCGCTCCGCTCACCTCGCCGCCGTCTGTCGGCGCTGGGCGGCGCGACCTCTTGGATGGGCATCTCGCTCCCAGTCCCCCGCGCCGCGCTGGCATGTGGACTTGCCCCCTTGGAGGGTAGACTTCATCGATTGGCCTCGTCTCGTTCAAACTCCCCGCTGATGATCGCGTTACTGCTTTCTCTTCCCGAGGCGTAAATCGCAATACCAGTGCCTATGGACACCTCACCTCCGCCGCGTGCACTGGCCCTGTCAGGCGACCCTCAGCTCCTCGACGATGGCTGCGACCTCCTCTTTGGCCCCGCCCGGGTTCTGGGGGAGTCCCTAAGGCCGGACCTTTGGTCTGACCCCATGCTGCTTGAATCGTCCCTCCCGCCAGCTCCTCTACCTGTCGTTGCCTCCTCCACGGTGCAACAAGATGGCGTCTCGGCTTTACTTTGCTGGATATTGCGGTTTCCTCGATCTCGACAATGCGCCTGTGCAATCCTTCATGCAGAATGTCTTCTCCCAACCTGTGCCACCGCTGCTCCCCTCGCCTATCTGTGAGGCCTCTCGGGTGGGTGGTACCCGGTACCTGGCGACTGCGACGCAGCGGCGGTAACAACGCCAAGCTTCTTTGAGTTCAACCGCAAAGATGGCGCAAGAACTGCGCTTTCGCCGTCGTCTCGGCCTCGTTCTCCATCGGCAAAGAAGGTCCGCCTCAAGCTCTGCAGAATTCATCTCCATGTTCGACGAGCCTCTCTCCACCGACTCCATTCTTTGCTCTAAAGGCCATCTGCGCCTCGGCGAGCCCACCAGAGCTCATGAAAGTTCTCCAGCCTCTACATGAGGACGAGCAGCCGCTGGCCACTGCCTCCGCTCGGGACCCCCCGGCGGCCACCTAGTGCTCGCTGCCCCAGTCTGTTGCTTTTGCGTCACAACATGTACTTTGCGCCGACTACTGTCTCTTCGTTTCGGCCCTGCCAGCTGCGACTGGCCCTGCCTATTTTGCGTCTCAGTCATATGATGTCTGCCCATCTGTCTGCTGTTGTGATCACTTCTGCTGTTGTTTCTGGCAAATTCAGTCCTGCCGTCGTGTCTCCTGTGGAATGTTTAGGGCTGTCTGCCCCCTGGAACAATATGTCATTGGTCACCCAATTTGAATGCCTCCCCCTGCTCATCTGTGGACTTCAAAAATGTGATGTCTGAATGTTGTGTGCTCTCTTGGAACGTTCGCGGCCTCAACGCTCTCGCCAGGCGGGCTACGGTTCGCCAGACTACGCGGACATCCGCCGGCGATTGTTTGTTCTGAGAATCCAAGCTTCAAAGTGCAGACCAGTCCACCATCCTTCAGATTGGCGGTCAACGCCTCTCCTCGTTTACCCTTCTCCCTGCGCAGGGCACCAGAGGGGGAATCCTTTTGCTGTGGGATGATGCTAAAGTTCGGGTGTCAAATCCCGTTGCCCGTGCCTTCTCCCTTTCTGCAAACGTTTCTCTTCTATCGGATGAAACCTCTTTTCTGCTCACTACGGTCTACGGCCCTTCTGCCGATCACGACAAGTCGGCCTTCTTGGAGGAGCTTGTTGCTACGGCCCCAGCTTCCCAATCTCCCTGGCTACTGCTCGGCGATTTCAACCTCATCTTTGAGGCTCGTGACAAAAACAACTCCAACATCAACCATCGCCTCATGAGCCGATTCCGCGTCGTCATTGACCGATGCGCGCTGCGTGATATTCCTCTGCAGAACAGGCGATTCACTTGGAGTAATGACAGGCAAAACCCCACCTTAGTCAAGCTCGACAGGGTTTTTTGCAACCACGAATGGGACGTCCTCTTCTCCAACCATACGCTGCAAGCTTTACCTTCTTCCATGTCGGATCACTGTCCGCTGTTGCTAGCAAGCAACAACGGAGTTCGCAAATCCTGGGCCTTCAAATTTGAGAGCTTCTGGACGCGCATTCCGGACTTCCAACAAGTTGTTCAGAATGCGTGGACATGCGAGTCTCAGCTACAACCCGACCCCTCTAAGCGGATTGCGCAAAAGCTTCGGGCAACTGCATCGGCCCTTCGCGCGTGGAGCCAAGCCCTCTTCAGCGATGCCTCTCAGCAATTCCAGATGGCCAACGCATTAGTTTTAAGGCTGGACGTTGCCCAAGAGTTCAGACAACTATCCCCTGACGAGCTGGCGCTTCGTCGCGCACTCAAAGTCAGGGTGATGGGTCTGGCGGTTGTCGAAAGAGCGCGGAAAAGACAGACCTCCAGGATAACTTGGCTCAAGGAGGGAGACGCAAATACCCGTTTTTTTCACTTAAAAGCAAATGGTCGTCGACGTAAAAACTTCATCTCGTCCCTCCAGGCTCCATGGGGCACGGCAACGCTTCATTCGGACAAAGAGCGTATCCTGTTTGATTACTTCAAACAACTCCTGGGAATGAAAACTGCACGTACCTGCGACATCTCCTGGTCCAACTTGAGCCTTCCGTCAGTTCCCCTCGATGATCTTCAAGCCCCATTCACCGAGGATGAAGTACTGCGGGCTGTCCAATTACTGCCTTCTGACAAGGCTCCTGGACCAGACGGGTTCTCGGCTGCCTTTTATAAGCACTGTTGGGAAACGGTTAAACACGACATAATGGCTGTTTTCCATGCTCTCCATAACGGTCACTTAAACAACTTTGCACCCATCAACAGCGCCTCGATTGTGCTCATTCCTAAGAAAGACGGTGTGGGTGCGCCTGGAGACTTCCGGCCCATCAGCCTCATCCATTCAGTCTCAAAGATCCTGACTAAAGTGCTTGCCTGTCACCTGTCCCCCCACTTAGACTCTCTTATATCACCATCGCAAACTGCTTTCATCAAAGGACGTTGCATACAGGAAAATTTCTTAGCCGTCCGTAGTCATGCACGTCACTACAACAAAACGCGTACCCCGGTCCTCATGCTCAAACTTGACATTACCAAAGCTTTTGACTCTGTATCTTGGGAATATCTTCTGAACCTTCTTCAAGCTCGGGGGTTCGGCGCTCAATGGCGTCGATGGATCTCAATCCTCCTCGCAACCTCCTCCTCAACTGTGTTGCTCAATGGGAGCCCGGGGCCTCAAATTACCTGCTAACGCCTCCCAAGTAGGTGACCCTTTATCACCATTCCTCTTCATCACGCTATCGATCGCTACACTACCTCCTCGCCAAGGCTGCCGATGACGGAATCCTATCACCACTGACAGGCTCCACGTCGTCACATCGCTGTTCTCTCTCCGACGACGCGGTCATCTTCCTCAACCCGGTGAGAGAGGAACTTGAAGCCATCATTGACATCCTACAAAGATTTGGAGAAACTTCTGGCCTACGTGTCAACATGCAGAAAAGCTCCATTGCCGCCATTCAGTGTCAAAGCATTGACATCCAGGCTATTCTTCAACCGTTCTCAAGTGTGACCGCTCAGTTTCTGACCAAATATTTAGGAATGCCTCTGGCTCTTGGACGCCTCCGTCACGTCCACTTGCAACCCACCTTGGATAAGATCGCTCGGCGCCTCGCGGGATGGCAGTCTAAGCACCTTTCCATCGGCGGGCGACTCACGCTCGTCAAATCTGTGCTCACCTCCATCCCAATCTATATCCTCTCGGCGCTAAGAATTCCAAAAAAATTCTTAAAGGACATTGACAAGTTGAGGCGAAGCTTCCTTTGGGCGGGGCATGCAACAGTGCATGGAGGAAACTGCAAGGTGCAGTGGCCAAAAGTTTGCCGGCCATTTTCCTTCGGTGGGCTTGGAGTGCTTGATTTAGACCGTCTTGCGCGGGCGCTCAGGCTACGATGGCTATGGTTCAAATATTCCAACCCACATAGGCCATGGACTGGTCTTGCTCTTCCCTGCGACCAAAGCGGACCAAAGACTCTTCATGACCGCCACTAAATTCATCATCGAAATGGAAACGACACCCTTCTACGGACGCTAGATGGTCATGGCGAGCACCTGTGAGGTCGCGCCGCTACTCTTTGCTCATGCTAGACGGAAATTGAGATCTGTCGTGAACGCCCTACAGAACAACAATTGGATAGGCGACATCCGACATCATCTCACCCCGGCTCTTCTCCTCGAATTTGTCAGACTTTGGCCTATCATCCAATCGGTTCCTCTTCAAATGCACTTGGAGGACGAGATTACGTGGGTCCCCGCTTCTGGAGGGAATTACTCTGCCAGATCTGCGTACCGTCTTCAATTCAATGGATGCATCCCTAGTACCTTCCAGGACACAATTTGGTCGATGCAGTGCTTGCAACATATCAAGATCTTCTTTTGGCTTGCCCAAAAAACCGCCTCGACGGGCGGCAGCGGCTTCGGCTTCGGTGGCCAAATCGATGCTTCGCCATATGTCTTGCTTAGGAATCTTGAGACGGCCTCCCATCTCTTCCTTCACTGCGAGGAAGCTCGCCGTATGTGGGCCTTGGTTGCGACATGGATTGGTGCCGTCCCTCCATCCTCGACCGATGGGACCACGGGTGGATCTTCATCGATGGTGCCTACAACGCATATCTTCATGTGCGGGGCATAGAAAAGGCTTCAAATCAATCATCATCCTAACTTTCTTGGCATTGGTGGAAGGAGCGAAAGCAATGAGAATCTTTAAATCGAGAATGGGCGACCCATAACCAAATCCTCCAACTAATCAAGGACGATGCAACCTCCTGGGCCAGTGCAGGAGCGTCGAAGCTTCAGTCTCTCCTTTCTAGCCTCTCGTGAAGGACTCCTTCTCCCTTTCCTCCCCTCTCTTCTCCTTCTTCCTTTTATCTTTTTTGGTTCCTTGGGTGCGATCTCCTCACCTTGTAATCAACTTCCTGTATTTTTAACGACTCTCTTCTTCTAATTTAACTGCGGCGGTAGCCGTTTTCAAAAAAAAAATTCGGTTGCTTTGGTTGTAGTTTTGATCACCATATAGCACAGAATTTGGATTTGAATGTCTGCCTGCTCTATTAGTTGTATTGTTTACCTGGATCAGTTTCTGAAAGCCTATGCCAATGTTGTAGCCTGAGAATTGCCTTTGAAGACTCAAGGTTGTGCTAGATATAGGAGTAACCCTTGCTATTCAAAAGACTTCTTGTCACAGAACTGAGTTCATTTGACAATGAATTTGGAATTTGTGATGTACTAGTCACTCTAAAAACCCAGTCACAAGCTTGTTTCATTAAATGCTATCCTAACTATGCAAATGATCGTTAGAATTTTAGGACATGATGAGATTTAGTTAAATCTTTGGTTTTCGAAATCTTGACTTATCAGGATTCCGGTGCTAATATGAATAGCACATGCTTTTGTCACCAACAGTCTATAAAGTCATGCTCTATTGTATTGATAAATTGGATGTTGTCTTCCTTTCTTTCCGATACCTATGGACATTACTAAAAATTTCCTTTTACCCTCTGATTTTTGTGAGAATTTATAGGGAATTTATGTGGGGCCAAAATAAATAATGTGTCTCCAATCTTACCACAATTTATGAACTATTAATAAATTGGTAAGCATTACAGCAAGATGTTATATAGATCTGTTGGTATCCAGAATGTCAAATGTGGAAAGCATGTTATTTTTGAACTTTTAAGCAGGGAGCTCGTAGAGGTACTTCTTCCTTCAAAACTTGTATGAGCTCAGAAATTGGCTAATTCTGGAACAAGAGAAACCATAGTGAACTATCACAGTGGTCTGATTGTGACTGTGACTTAGAGCTGATGAAGTAATACCGATACTCTGCTAGACCATTTTCTTTTGAGAGGGAAAACTGATGCAGCTATATTTGCTTGAAAGATTTGAGGAGACCTTGCAAATGGTGGAGGAATACAATCCCAAAAGAGTGTGTTCTGGGCTTTACACACTAAATGTGCAAGTCACAATCCCAAAAGAGTGTCCTGGGCTTTACACTAAATGTGCTAGTTTACAATCATCACTATTTGCTTGTCTCTTCTAATATTGAATTTCTCTCCTCTCTTCTCAAATTGAATTTCTGTCTGTCGCATTGCTGTGCTTAAATATTAGTTCGTTTCAGATGGAATATTCTTTTGATTTTTTTAAACAATGAATATGAAGCTTGGCTGATTAATACATGTTATCTGTAGTGTTCTAAATTATAGCGCCAGCAGGCGGCGGCCACGGCCTGAACTGAAGTACATTCAAGTCCAGATCGAGAGGAGAGGTCGTCCACCAGCACCAGCAGGCGGCGGCCACGGCGTCCCTCGCCGCCGGCACGGGACACGACGAGGAGAGCAGAGAGGAAGAGGAGGAGGCCATGGGTTTGCCTCCACGAGGAAGACGAGACGACGAGGCGCGGGATGAGCCGGCGGCGGCGGCGCCGAAAAACCGCGGCGTTGGAGAAGAAGCCGAGCCGAGCGCCTGGGAGCCTCTTTGTGAGAGAGACGTCGGATTGGTACGGCGTCCATGCAGCATGCATCCGGAGCAGGTACACAGCGCTTGTGTTTTGAAGCCCGGCTGCACCAAATTTTCTTCCCTGGGAAGGGGTGGGAATGTGGGTGCGTCCGTGCCGCCACAACGGGAATGACCTAAGTAGGGATGGGAAGGGTTGGAAAAACCACTGTTTATCGCTCGGCCGTACCACCCCGGTTTATGAAAAGAAACCGGTTAGTTTACCGATTAAGTTTAAATTTAAATTTAAAATTTTTGAAAAATTTATAAAAAACTGTCCAAAAATTCTCTAAAATTAGTATTAATTTCTTTAGACCTCTAGTGTATTTTTTTTAAAAAAACAAAGTTTAAAGACGTTTTTGAGCCATTCAAAATCTAGAAAATAGAAGAAAAAAAATGAAAAGATGGCAGCCCACAGGCCAAGCCACCTGTGGGCCCACACCGGCCCACCCTGGCCGACCGACCCACTCGGGAGCCATGAAGTGCTGCGAAGCCGACCTCAGTCGCTCCAGAACGCCACTCACTCCCCTACTTTCCCCATTCCACTCTAGTGCCAAGAGCGTCGCCGCTGCCTAGATCCCACCATCGCACACAGTCAAACCGACAATCGACCCTCGATTTTCGCTCGATAAGTCGCGGAAACCATTCGATTTGAGCGGTTTTTCGATCCCTTGTCAAATTTCAAGTACTTCATGATGATACCTTCACTGTGTGTATGATGAAATGCTCACTGTTTATTTGTTCACAAAAATTTAGTATGAATATTTGTTCGTGTATGTCAAGTAGCAATATTTACTTCAACACATTTTAGTATCAACTTTTGTTCAATATCAATTATATGTAGTAGCTATATTTGTTCAAGTATGTCTAGTAGCAATATTTGTTGAGGGGTATGAGTAGCAATATTTGTTCAATTATGTCAAGTCGTAATATTTTGTAGTAATATTTGTTGAAGTATATGTATTAGCAATATTTGTTCAATTATATGTAGTAGCCATATTTGTTCAAGTAGCAATATTTGTTGAAATATATGTAGTAGTAATATTTGTTCAATTATATCTAGTACCAATATTTATCAAGTATATTTAGTAGCAATATTTGTTCAATTTTATTTAGTAGCAATTTTGTTGAAGTATATGTAGTAGCAACATTTGTTCAATTATATTTAGTAGCAATATTTGTTGAAAAATATGTGGTAGCAATATTTGTTCAATTATATTTAGTAGCAATATTAGTTGAAGTATATGTAGTAGCAATCACTACTATAGAAAAGGTCATCACAGGTGGTTCGGAACCGTTATCATAGATGGTTTTCCAAACCGTCTGTAACCATGTGTCAGTGATGTTATGGCATATCACAAACGGTTTTTGAACTGCCTGTGATAGAAGATATCACAGATGGTTTTTAACTAGGACCGTCTGTGATACATAAAAATTGTCTGTGATGTTATGATATCACAAACGGTTTTATTTTGAAACCGTCTGTTGCATTAAAACATCACTGATGGTTTCTAATTAAAAACCGTCTGTGATATAATGCAATTAGAACCCATTGCTAACCTAAGATCACCAAGAACACATGAATCTACAAGCTAATCTAAACAATCTTACAATTCTCTCCTTACCAAGCAAGACATTGAATATAAATTCAATTAGAACCCATATTACTAACCTTAGATCAAAAGGAACACATGGATACACAAGCTGGATCTAAACAATCTTCACATTCTCCTTACCAAACTACATCTTGAATATAATGCAATTAGAACCCATTACTAATCTTAGATCACTAAGAACACATGGATCTATAAGCTAGATTTAAACAATCGTCAAATTCTCTCCTTACCAAGCTAGACCTTGAATATAATACAATTAGAACCCATATTACTAACCTTAGATCAAAAGGAACACATGGATATACAAGGTAGATCTAAACAATCTTTAAATTCTCTTTACCAAGCTAGATCTTGAATATAGTGCAATTAGAACCCATTACTAACCTTAGATAACCAAAAATCAAATGGATCTACAATCACCCTTCAAAATCAATTGTCTTCTTTCACAATATCGCCTCACAGCCGTAGCCATCTGAAAGTAGATCCTAAAACCCTAAAAATCACTAAGCGGCTTAGGTCTCTATATTATATATTGCTGGGAGATATCACAGACGGTTCTATTCATAAACCCTCAACAATTTACATAGAATCCCGGATGGTTTTAGAATAAAACTATCAGTGAGATATTCCAGATGGTTTTATAATAAAATCGTCTGGGATAATACCTGTTATCACAGATGGTTTTAGTTTAAAGCCGTCTGTGATAGCATCATTAACGGTTTGATACTAAAACCGTCTAAGATATTGTTGTATATCACTAACGGTTTTGAAGAGTATCGACTGTAATGATATCACTAACGGTTGCACAATAGAACCATTAGTGATATTCCTTATCACAGACGATTTTTCTAAACCATCTCTAATGGGGCATCTAATATATGCCTTTTTTTGTAGTAGTGAATGGACGACACTCGCAAATGATACTATTTATTCAAGTAGCGATGTTTATATATATGCTTGTATTGTTTTCTATTAGTAGATGGCAGACCATATCGATGTGCTGTGGGAGCACGGTGAAAAGTTGGGTGCTAGATTTTGATGCAAACACTGTCTCAAAGAGAAGAAAGGAGATAGTGCAGCCCGACTGAAGCATCACTTGGTAGGGTGTGGTACGAGTGTCGTCCATTGTAGTAAAATTCTTATAGAAGTTCATGAGTACTTTCAGTGTGACCTAGACTGGACGAGGGATAAGAAGAAGGATAGAGAGAGGAGATGCTAAGGAAAGAAGGAGCAGTTGGAGATTCTCCAACAAGGCAAAGTGTATACTCTAAGTACATGAGTGATGCTAATAAGGAGGATCAACTCCAGTATGTTATGGCTACCTCTAAGGCGGAGGCAAAATTTAGAAACCAGGCAGATGGCAAATTAAGTATTTACTCCCTCCATCCAAGTTTATGAGGCATATTTTTTCTTGGCACATAGACCAAGAAGAAATTAAAAATAACTAGATTACCTATAATTATTATCACTAATCACTATATTCAATGCATGCATGTAGAAAATATGAAGTAAGGATGGATATTTATCAGTGTATATAGGGAACATCACACATATTTTGCATTAGAATATGAAATACGTCTTATATTTATAGGCAAAACCATTTAAAAAAATAAGTCTTATAAATTTGAACGAAGAGAGTATGTAGTAAAGTATAACTTACGATAAATTAGAGTCTATCCTCTGTGCTCCAAGCCGAAGCTTTCTCGGATAATATGGACGAGTTGATCAGTCATCATATCTTGGTTGGGCGATGGGTCAACCTAAAAATGTTGTACATGTTGATGATAGAGTTGTTCTAGACCACAATTTTCTTACTAATTATTGACTGCAAACTGTTGAACTGGTTGCTGCCTAAGTAGTTGCTAGCTGAGAAGGTGCATGATGTGAGTTACCTTGTGAACCAACCAACGTAGGGGTATTCTAGTCAGATGGAAACTTGTACAGCTAATAAAACCACCAAAGTTGGCGATGTTTGATTAGACGAACTCCCAAATTGGCAAATGCGGATGCCGATTTCCCATGGCTGGTGGCGCTGATTTCCTATAGCGGATGGCGCCGATAATGAAAGAACATACGGAGTTCTATCTATATTTATGATGAGTTATTGACGTTGTTTGAGTATGTGGTGCTCAAGTTTAAGTTTATTTTGAATTCTATTTGTAATTTGAAGCAATTTGAGGTGCTATCAGATCAAGAACGGTACTACCGACCTTGTAGGAGCGGTAGTGCCGGCCAAACGACACTACAACACAGCTTCGTATTCATATAGCACAGATCACATATTCCTACTCAAGAACAAATCACATTCTAAGGCTCATAACGAGCAATTGGCACACGTATAACAAACTAACAAATTGGCACACATATAAAAAAAGTAAAGCGTTAAAGCATGATTTTGCAGCGATTTCAACGTATTTTTGGACTAAAAGATTGGGTTGCGTCTCACTACAAAGCACTATAGCATATGGAGCATGAAGGTCAACACAGATAATTATAATTTGCTTCCAGGACACTCAAAACATGTGTTGTGATATCTCAACTCCCAAGAGAGGAAAGGTTATGTTCTGAAAGAGGTATCAGTTGGGAGTATGATAATTATGAGAATATGTTTCTGCAGATGGTGCAGGTTATTCACCATCCATTTGTAACAACTACAGCTAGATGCCTACCGTCGGTAAGGGCCAAAAGGACTATGATATTTATATCACGAGTCACACTTCATTATTCGGAGTGTTACGCACCTAATTTTGCAAGAATCAAAAGTTTACAAAAGTAATTACTCCTAATAGTTTGATAGCCACATGAAAGCATCTGGAAAATTCAGAACAGTTGCTAGTGTAGGATCGGATGACGTCAATCAGAGGGGGGTGAATGATTGAGTGGAAGCTAAAACAAATTTTTAGTGATTCTTAAAACCCCCTAAACAACATTAGGAAAAACTGCTTCGGTTTTGACAAAAACAGATTAACCTATGTTCACTAAAACAGTAATTACCGAAGATCTAACCGTTAGATCGAAGTGAAATTTTAACTGTAGAAACTAGATTCAGATCCGAAACTAACGCAACAAAAATCAACTCGATCGGATCTGTGGATCTAAAGATATTACCTTCGCAATTTGACTGTATCAGTAATGACGAGAATTAACCAAACCTTAATTACGAGATTTCGCTTGCACAGCCGCCGGGAGGAACAAAAGTGAGCTCAACTTCTAGTCGCCTTAATCAATCGCCAAAACCTGCATGCATAGAAACACAAGAAAAAACAACGACGAAGAACCCCAGCGCCAATTTTCTAGTCACCAGGACTTTACCGAGTACTAACGTGCATGCATGCAAACCTTCAAGAGCAATCTTCAAGTCGATCGCTAGAGCCAAACACTAAAACTTCTAGTCGTAATCTTCCAGCACTCATGCATGCATGCAGCGACCAGCCATCAACGCAGGAAAGCCAGCCGCAATGGACACCAGGCGCAGGAGATCTAGTCGTCGCCTTCTTGTCGTCAACGCAAGCGCTTCACAGTCGCCGGCCACCGATCGAGAGCCAAAGAAAGTCACAGCCGCCGCAAGAAGTATTCAAGTCCCCGCCGCTAAGACCAAAGACGCCGGCCACCAACTAACAAAGGAAGGCTCTCGCTGCAATTCGATTTCGGTACCACGGACAAGCAAAACGATCGTCGCATGAAAAACGGCCGCCGCCGCCCAAAAGCCTTGATTCATTAATTAGGTTTTCAAGTCCTTTTATACAACTCAAAACCCTAACCTCTTATCTCTAATTAAACACATGTATGCATATCCATTGGCCCAATAACACATGGCCCAATATATGCATACAACCCAAAATCACACATGCACGCGTCACGGCCCACTGCCGCACTCACGTGACTAACCGACCTCCGTGTACACCGTTCTCTAGCCCGAACGTCCCGCATGACATCCTCGACCACGGGACCTCGATTCCTCCACGAACCTAGTCCCGAACCTCAGCTCCTCCACGAACCTAGTTCCGGTCCCATCATCGACCACGTTCGCCCTCGAGCAACACCTGCACACGAATAAACACCAAACGAATCCAAGCACAAGTCCACGACTTGACTCACGGTCAATCCATGCAACCACTCACACGAGCGCATTGCATCAAGCAAAAACATCTTCCAGAAACAAGTTCATCCCAACTTGATCCACATTAACTTTATTAATTCTTTTTACCACTTATTCGTCACATCAAAATCTCACCAATTGTTCATCACAAATATATCATGTACCATGATCTTACAATCTCCCCCTTGATGAACACATTGGCAACACCTCTAAAAAGCATAAAACAATTGTGATGAAAGTAAAGTGTAAAAAGCACAAGTCGACTCAAAAGCACAAGGTGAAAAGAAACATCATCTCCCTTTTGAAAAGAAAGAAAAAAATCACAATAAAAACATTTCTCTTCTCCCCCTGAATGTATGCTTTACTATTTCTCCCCCTTTGACAATGATTTCATCAAGGAAAACAAATGAGTGCCAAGACAAGAAAAGATGAGCTCACTCGATCACATAACCTTATAGATCACATAATAAGCATAATACATGAACTTAATATAATTTAACAAGTTAGGGAGTGACATGCATCTCAACCTCAATTCAATCAACTATAGCCAAGTACTAAGCAAAATCTCAGCAGAAAAACAAGGCCCAAACATGAAGCAACTAACAACTTAGGGCAAGCAAGTAGTTTCAACTCCAATCTAGTAAACCAATTTAATCTTTATAACAATAAACTGCATGTGGCATGCTTGAAGCATACTTCTTTTATTTTCAATAGATGGCATGCTTGAAGCATACATCTTGAAGCTTTTGCACATTTTGATAATTTCAACAAGCTTCTTTCTTGCAGATTTGAGCATTTTTTTTACTTATTCCCTTTTCTTTTATTATAAACATGCAAAGTGATTAAATGGTCTATGAAAGAGTAAAGTTGAAAACACACATGCTTCATAGCCCAAATTTGTCAAGAAGATTCATTATCAAGCCTATAGAAGCAAGATATCACAAGGTATTAGCTATAGACAATCAAACCAAGGACTTCCGCAATGTCACTTTTAGTTCAAGTAAAGCAATTTAGATTGTCATATATAAGCTCAATTACATAACATATAAAGAAATATGATAGAGCAAGCTCATCAAGTAAAAGACTTGGCATGGAAACTCCCCTCAAAAGCAGGCTCATGGGATGCACAACTCCCAACTCTCCTCTCGTAAAAGCAAATCGAGAAGCATCAAGTGGTTTTGTGAAAATATCAGCAATTTGCAACTCAGAATCAACAAAATGCAACACAACATCTCCCTTTTCCACATGATCTCGAAGGAAATGATAGCGAACATCAATATTCTTTGTTCGAGAATGTTGCACTGGATTTTTAGCAATATTAATAGCACTAGTGTTATCACAGAAAAGTGGAACACTATCTAAAATTAATCCAAAATCCTTTAAAGTTGATATCATCCAAAGCACTTATGCACAATATACAGCAGCAGTAACATATTCAGATTCAACAGTTGAGAGAGCAACAGAGACTTGTTTTCTAGATGTTGGACATGAAAAATCACCTTTAAACAAACGACCAATGCGAGTGATGTTGCATACTAGATTTTTATAAACATCTAATATACGACAAGAGTTTTTCTTAATTCTCACCTCAAGATCTTCATCATGCAACTGAGAAACTGAGAGCAAATCATACTTGAGCTTACTTACCAAAGCTACATCCTTGAGAATGAAGTTTTCATTGACTCGCACAATTCCTTTCCCAAGAATCCGTCCCTTTGAATTGTCGCCAAAAATGATGACCTCATCACCTGAACTTTGTGTGAGGGAGGAGAACCATTTTGAATCACCAGTCATATGATGTGAACATCCAAAATCTATGAACCATATGTTCTCCTTCCTCTCTCGCACAACCTACACAAAAGAGAATGTCGAGGTCTCTGTACTGGGGTTAGATAAAAGAAATTTAGGAATCCAGTACTG
Organism: Guadua angustifolia; assembly: GCA_036346375.1. NCBI lineage: Eukaryota > Viridiplantae > Streptophyta > Magnoliopsida > Poales > Poaceae > Guadua > Guadua angustifolia. Next base: position 61,974,753 of record CM070508.1, read on the forward strand.
AGACATTCGACTAGCAGAACTAGTAGGCATAAAAGCACGAATTAAATCCGTACCACCTTTACCTTTCGAAATTGGGTGAACCTGGTCTGAACGCCCACTTACCTGCTGTCTGATCGGTCTGCCCGATCCAGAAAGTGGCTTTTGCCACCTAGACTTTGCAAAATATGTTACCCTGTCATTTTTCTGTTTTCTTGCAAGTCTAAAGCAGAACTGAACCAAATGACCATCTTTACCACAGTAAGAGCAATTGTACTTCACAGGTGGTGTTGTTTTAGAAGATGAAGTAATTGCACTAGTTGTGGACAAATTAGACATAAAACCAGCAGATTTAAAAATGGTCTTTTTAGGTTCAGATTTAACCTCAAATTTACCACTTTCAGTTACATTCAACAATGTTGGTGGATGAGATCTAGAATAAGTATGTGCGTCAAAGCCTAGTCCTTTATTATATGTGCTTACTCTGGATGTGTCCAAAATCATGTTGAGGTTCTTTTTACCATTAGAAAAACGTTGTAATGAGCTTTGAAGATAAGCAACCTCTTTTGTTAAAGAAACACAATTATCACAAATATTATCAACAATGCCTTTTTGTTTGCGACAATTGGAGCAAGAAGAAACTTCATGTTGAAGCATGTCACATTGCAATTGATCAACTCTACCATAAGCATTTTTCAATTTTAACTCAAGCGAGGAACATTTAGAACAAGGCAAATTTGAATCAAGCTTGACATTGGCTGCACACTTAGCATTCTTAAGTTGTTTGAATTTTCTAGAACATAAAGTATTTACCAAAGAACTAGCATATAAGGCAACTTTTATCTTTTTCAAATAGTTCTTGGTAAGAAACAATTCGTCAACAACATGAGCATGCATAGCGGTACCAAAAGTAAAACAAGTTTCAAATTTATCATTCTTTGCAATTTGATCATCGAGTTTATGAAGAGTAGAAGCATGGGCATTTCGTAAGGCAATAACTTCATATTGTAACACCTCACAAGATTTGCAAGAGTCATCATCGGGAATTAAAGATCTAAGCCTTGCAATTTCAGAATTGGAACTATCAATGTCTAGATCTTTTTCTTTAAGAATCTTCTTAGACTTTTTAAGTTCTGAAGCTAATTTAACCATGGCATACTCAATATCATCATAGGAAGGTCTCACCTCATCAAGATCGGAGTCGTTGTCGCTATCCCTTCTAGTCATGAAACACATGCCGGTGAAGTCATCATCGGAATCTCCCTTCTTGTCCTTCTTCTTGTCATGTGGCTCATTATCACTCTCAAAGTCCACATCGCTAAGATCACACTCCTCTATGGCGGCTAAGACTTTCTTAGCAACCTTTCGAAAATTGGAGCGCCTAGGGGTAGTGCGTCTTGAGTTGCGTTGCACTGGTTCCCTTTCTTCCTTCTTCTTCAACTTGGAACAATTTGCTTTAATATGCCCGAGAAGGCCACACTCAAAGCAATTGAAGGACCCCGAAGTTGTGCTTCCACGCCTCCTCATCCTCACATTGTTGAGTGCTTTAAAAGCACGTGAGGAGATGAGCACAAGATCTTCTTCAGGAAGCATCTCAAACTGTTCATCTGAAAAGGAAGCCAATGCACAAGGAAACAAAAGATGGTAATCCGCCGAAGTCTTTGGGGTTAGCAATAAGTGCATGTGTAGAGGATTTATCATCTCTAGGTGACAAGGAATCCATCTCATAAGTTTTCGGTCTAGAATAAAGATCATCCATAGTCAAAGTATCCAAATCAACAGTTTGATTAATTGTCGTAACAACCATGCGCCATTCGGACTAAGAGATCTCAAAATTTTACTAGCATTATCCTCAACTGGATTACTAACTCCAACACCACGCAAATTGCACAAGATTTTCTCAAATCGAGAGAAAAGATCATCAATTGATTCACTGGTCTCATTACAAAATCGAAAAGTCCTTTTGGTAAATATTTTTGCGCACTTTCTTAATCTTAGTAGAACCTTCATGATAGTCACATAATGTCTTCCAAACTGAATATGCAGAACGTAAATGAGAAACTCGATCAAATTCTTTTTCAGAAATTCCTTGAAAAATCAAGTTTCTAGCTTTAGCATTCAAATCAACATCTACTTTATTATCATTAGTAACTATATCAGGAACATCATATGCAGTAGAAACTTTGCGCCAAACATCGTTACCTTGAGCTTCAATATAGGATTGCATGCGACTTTTCCAATAAGAAAAATTTCAATCATTAAGCATAGGGGGACGATTAACGTACTTATCTGACGCCATATCTTAACCTCGCTCTGATACCACTTGTAGGATCGGATGACGTCAATCAGAGGGGGGGTGAATGATTGAGCGGAAGCTAAAACAAATTTTTAGTGATTCTTAAAACCCCCTAAACAACATTAGGAAAAACTGCTTCGGTTTTGACAAAAACAGATTAACCTATGTTCACTAAAACAGTAATTACCGAAGATCTAACTGTTAGATCGAAGTGAAATTTTAACTGTAGAAACTAGATTCAGATCCGAAACTAACGCAACAAAAATCAACTCGATCGGATCTGTGGATCTAAAGATATTACCTTCGCAATTTGACTGTATCAGTAATGACGAGAATTAACCAAACCTTAATTACGAGATTTCGCTTGCACAGCCGCCGGGAGGAACAAAAGCGAGCTCAACTTCTAGTCGCCTTAATCAATCGCCAAAACCTGCATGCATAGAAACACAAGAAAAAACAACGACGAAGAACCCCAACCAATTTTCTAGTCACCAGACTTTCACCGAGTACTAACGTGCATGCATGCAAACCTTCAAGAGCAATCTTCAAGTCGATCGCTAGAGCCAAACACTAAAACTTCTAGTCGTAATCTTCCAAAGACTCACGCATGCATGCAATGACCAGCCATCAACGCAGAAAGCCACCGAATGGACACCAGGCGCAGGAGATCTAGTCGCCGCCTTCTTGTCATCAACGCAAGCGATTCACAGTCGCCGGCCACCGATCGAGAGCCAAAGAAAGTCACAGCCGCCGCAAGAAGTATTCAAGTCCCCGCCGCTAAGACCAAAGACGCCGGCCACCAACTAACAAAAGAGGGCTCTCGCTGCAATTCGATTTCCCAGCCGCCGGACAAGCAAGAACAGTCGTCGCATGAAAAACGGCCGTCGCCGCCCAAAAGCCTTGATTCATTAATTAGGTTTTCAAGTCCTTTTATACAACTCAAAACCCTAACCTCTTATCTCTAATTAAAGACATGTATGCATATCCATTGGCCCAATAACACATGGCCCAATATATGCATACAACCCAAAATTCACACATGCACGCCAGACGCCCACCGCCGCACTCACGTGACTAACCACCTCCGTATACACCGTTCTCTAGCCCGAACGTCCCGCATGACATCCTCGACCACCAGGACCTCGATTCCTCCCTGAACCTAGTCCTGAACCTCAGCTCCTCCACAAACCTAGTTCCGGTCCCATCATCGACCACGTTCGCCCTCGAGCAACACCTGCACACGAATAAACACCAAACGAATCCAAGCACAAGTCCACGACTTGACTCACGGTCAATCCATGCAACCACTCACACGAGCGCATTGCATCAAGCAAAAACATCTTCCAGAAACAAGTTCATCCCAACTTGATCCACATTAACTTTATTAATTCTTTTTACCACTTATTCGTCACATCAAAATCTCACCAATTGTTCATCACAAATATATCATGTACCATGATCTTACAGCTAGATATGGTTATATAGTACTAGTTGTCCATATAAACAAAAATGCCATGACCTGATAGCTTCAAATGGTCATGGCCATTCAACCTGATTAAGAATGAATCGTGGCCATAATTTAGTTAATAGTTGGACCTATGAAAGTGCTGTTCCTCTCCTCTTCCATGTGTTTTTTTGCAATCAAGTCTGTACAGCACAATTTTGTTAATTAAGTTGAGTCTCTCTGCTATATACTCCATCCATTCACATTTTAGTCAAAGGATAAAGTGTAAATAAATATATCTAACAAGCTACTTCTTTTGTCGACACGCATGATCCGTGACGTACTCATAAGTCTAGGCGAAGATACTGTATAAAGGGGTGATTGGCCGAAGATTCATACTATGGTTGGTGCATTTGAGTCATTTGACTTTATTTTTAGTGCACATTTGATGCTTGTCATTCTTGGATACACAAATGATCTATCTGAGTGTTTACAAAGAAGAGAACAAGATATTCTTAATGCAATATCACTTGTTAGTTTGGTAAAGAGTAGATTGCAACAATTGAGATCTAATAGATGGGTTGAATTCCGTCAAAGAGTCACTTTGTTTTGCAACAAAAATGGTGTCGAGGTTCCTGCAATGGAAGGTAATTAGGAAGATCAACATGATTTGCTCGAAACCAAACAAATGATGATCACTTTAGAAGAGAAGTGTATATTGGGGTTAATTGACAAAATTAGTCAAGAGCTTGACAATAGGTTTGATGAGGTTAATATGGAGTTGTTTTCTTGTATGTCAGCTTTGAATCCTGCAGACTCATTTGCTTCTTTTGATGCACTGATGCACACAAGGTACGCAGACTTGCTGAGTTTTACCCCAATGATATTTCAAGCACCGACTTGTTAAGATTTAAATGCAACTTGATAACTATATTGATGACATGAGAAAAGATGATACCTTCAAAAGCCTAAGAAGTCTAGCTGAACTCTCAGTTAAGCTTGTTCAAACAAAGAGGCATGATGTTCATGATTTGGTGCATTTGCTTATCAAATTGGTATTGCTTCTACCCGTGGCAATAGCAAGCGTTGAAAAGGCATTTTTTGCAACGAAATTTGTCAAGAATAAGTTGAGAAATAAGATGGGTGATAGTCTTTTAGATGATTATCTAGTCACCTTCATTGAACGAGATATGTTCTTCAAAGTGGATGAAGATGGTATAATCGAGACTTTCATGGTCATTAGAAGGCGTAAGTCTAACATAAAGAAGAAGAAGTAGAAAGGTAATATTCTCTGAATTATTGTAAAACCTTATTATTATCTTTGTATATATTATATTTTTGATACATTTTATGTTATATGTTACCTTCTACTTTTTTAATGGGATTAATCTAACCTAAAATCCTAGCTACGTCACTGCTATATGGTGTGCCGATACGTGCAGTGCAGCTGACACACACAACACATACCGGCATGTGGCACCTGCAAGACTCTCGCCACGTTTGCCTCGCCTCGCCTCAAAGGGAAGCATGGTCGGCCGAACAAGGGCTGCCGGGGTTTGATGGTTCTTATGGTAATTTATCCAATCCCCGACAATATTGAACCCACTCTTGACCCTCATGATAAGAAGAGGGGGAGGCCTCCAGGTGCACAGGACTCAATTTCGCGGAGACGTCCGTAGAAGTAAAGAATCAAACAAATGAGAACACTACCTGTGACAGTAAAAGAAGCTCAACCTGATGTTGAGAAAATTCCTGAAGTAAGCCATCCCAGAGATGGTAACATCCCTGAAGTGATTCATCCTGAAAATGATAAACCCAGCGTATATTTGCGCGCACAATCCCACGCTGGAATGTCGGAACACCCAGACTCCTTAGTTGTGGGAAATCACGAGGAACTGGAAGAAATTAATATAGATATATCCCCGAAGTGATACAGGAGAAATAAATAAAAGAAAGACTACAATTGTTGACATATATTTGCCTCTAAAATTGCTAAAAACTGGATCCAGATTCAAAGTTCATGGCAGAGTGCCAGAAGCGCTCAGATAGGGTCAAACAAAAGAAGCAATTGAGACAGCACTCGCTTAATAAGAGGAAAGTTTCTGGTCTTGTTGACTGAATATTTTCTAAAGTGATTCCCTGCAGGATCAAATGGGTTTTTCATCCAGAAGAGAAATGAAAATACCCAAGTGGTGAGATATAAAAAGCGAGACTTGTAGTACAAGGGTTCATGCAGAGACCCAGCATTGATTACGATGAAACATATTCTTCGGTAATGAGAGGAATAATGTTCCGATATCTAATATCAATGGTATCTGGCTTAAATTTAGAAATGCAGTTGATGGATGTGGTGACCGCATATTTATATGGGTCACTGGATTCGGACATCTATATGAGAATCCCTGAAGGAGTAAAAGTCCTAGATCCTAATAATCGCAACATGTATAGCATCAAACTGTAGAGATCGTTATACGGGTTAAAACAGTTGGGAAGAATGTGGTATAACCGGCTTAGTGAGTTCTTTCTGGAAAAGGGATACTCCAATAATGATGATCTGAATATCATAAAGAAATCTCAGAATGGATTCTGTATCATCTCAGTGTATGTCGATGATCTGAATATCATCGGAACTATAGAGGATATAAAGGAAGCAAGTGCTTACCTCACGACGGAGTTTGAGATGAAAGATTTGGGTAAAACCAAATTTTGCTTAGGCCTGCAGTTAGAGCATTTCCCAGAAGGAATTCTTGTTCACCAGTCTTCCTATACCTGGAAGGTATTAGAGAGGTTTAATATGGATAAATCACATCCTTTGAAAACCCCCATGGTCGTAAGATCCCTTGAAGTGGATAAAGACCCTTTCAGACCGAGGATGGAAAATGAGGAAGTTTTAGGATCTGAAATCCCATATTTAAGTGCTATTGGAGCACTCATGTACCTTGCAAATTGCACAAGGCCTGATATTGCATTCACAGTGAATTTGCTAGTAAGACATAGTTCAGCTTCAATCAGAAGACATTGGGCTGGTGTAAAGACTGTACTCAGATACCTCCAAGGTATTCAAGATCTTGGGTTATTTTTCCAGAAGAACCAAGACTTGACCATGGTGGGATATACGAATGCTAGCTATCTGTCTGATCCTCACAGTGCTAAATTTCAGACTGGTTTTGTGTTTCTCTCATGGTGGTACAATTGCTTCTGGCGGTCTTGTAAATGCACTCGATAGTAACTTCTACCAACCGCTCAGAGATTATAACCCTGTATGAAGCCTCACGTGAATGTGTTTGGCTGTGACGTGTGATTAGCCATATCCAGAAGTCATGTGGTCTTAACACCGTCAATACCCCTACAATTATCTATGAAGATAATTCTGCTTATATTGCACAAATGCAATTGGGTTATGTAAAGAGCAATATCACAAAGCATATTGCTCCTAAGTTATTCTATTCTCACGAACTCCAGAAGAGCGGTGAAATAAAGATCTTGCAAACTAAGTCATGTGAAAATCTTGCAGATTTATTCATTAAATCCTTGTCTAAATTCACATTTCAAAGATATGTTAAAGGCATTAGAATGAGAAGACTTAGAAAGATGCAGAGTTTAGAGGAGAAAACCCTTGAACCATAACCCTTATTGCGATCCTGAAGATCCTAATAAAACCCTGAAGGTTATAAGTTGTATTCTTTTCCCTGTGTGAGTTTTCCTGGAGTTTTCTCACATGAAGGTTTTTAATGAGACAACTAGTGCAACATAAAGTGCGAATGCAATATACTCTTTCCTCCATCTCTTTTTTCCCACTGAGTTTTTGAGTGGAGTTTTTAACGAGACATATGCATTACACGGTATTCGACCAAGGAGGAGTGTTGTGAGATAAAAACTCTGAGTCTTATTCAGTTTAGACTCTATCTCTTTATTATGTGGTCGAATCCGAACTCTTCTCTCATATTGCTATATATGTGGAGTGCTCTCTATTGTAAACGATGAATCAATAAAGCGAGAGACAATTACGTTTTACAACATCCTCCCATTTTTATATCCCGCTCTCGCCACCACGTGCCCGTGCCATGCGCGCTCTCCTCGCACACCCACCGTTTCTTCTCCGCCTCCTCCCGAGTTTGCCGTCTCCAACATCTGCAGGCTACGCACACGCTCTCCCTGCTGCCGCCATCGCGACGAGGGCACCACTGGCTTCTTTCGCTGGGTCGCCAACTCCCAGTGGTAGTGCGAGGTCGGCGTCGGCTGGCCTGGGCAGAGGCATGGCTTCGCAGGGGCAGCAGTTCCCGCCGCAGCAGCAGGAATCGCAGCCCGGCCGGCAGGGAGCACGCCATGGACCCCCGCCCCGAGGCCATCACCCAGCACTACAAGCCGGCTAACAAGCTCCAGGTATGATTGTAACCGTAGCATTTGTACTGGCATCTTCGATCGGCTTACGTTGCGGTGTGTCTGTACGTGTCGTGCAGGGGAAGGCGGCGATCGTCACCGGCGGCGGCGACTCGGGCATCGGGCGGGCGGTGTGCCTGTGCTTCGCGCTGGAGGGCGCGACGGTGGCCTTCACGTACGTGAAGGGGCAGGAGGACAAGGACGCGGCGGAGACCCTCCAGGCGCTGCGCGAGATCAAGGGCCGCACCGGCGCGAGGGACCCCATGGCGGTGCCCGCAGACCTCGGGTACGAGGAGAAAGCATAGTACGTGCGACGATCGGTCAGTTGTGTCAGTGTTACGGTATTGATTCTCAACACACAAGTCTTCACTGATATTTTGGAGAAATTGAATACAATAGAAGAGTAATTGGAATTTAGACTGGGAAGAGCATGGAATCAGAGGTAGAACAGCAGAGGAACTGAGGTAGCCGAGGAAGAGAATAGTTGGCAGGAAGAAGGAAGCTTCGTTTGTTCTTCGATGCCTTTTCCTGCTGCTGCTCCTTGCCTTTGTACTGTCTTTTCCCCTCAACCGATTGGGCCTTGCTGCCCGGCCCATGTCCATGACATTCCTCCCTCCTTGAATCGCGGCTTGTCCCCAAGCCGAGGATAGCAAACCGTAGACTGTACATGTTGTCACCACCAGGGTCCCATGGCAACTGCAAGTACAGACTTTTGTAGAACTTGAAAGGCTGTTGTCTCAGAAGCTGGACTCCTTGAAGGCCTCCTTGTAAGACGTTGTGACTTTGGACTAGAGGTTGTTGTTGCTGGAATTGATCCTGGACAACGACTTGAGGTTGCTGCAGTTGTGCCTTCTGATAGTCTCCAAATTTTGAACATAAACTAATCAATGCTCGATCAAGCCATCTTATTGGGTCAAAATCAGCCTCAGCTTCCATTTTAAACGAGACCAAGCGTGCCATGACTGCAGCAGCTGCCTCTTGATCAAAGCCATCTGTTAGCTCCTGCAAACTGACAGAACCAGCAACCCATCTTCTGGAGAGTGTAGTAGTTCGTAATCCCATCTTGCCCTCATGATGATGATAATAGGTTAAGAACTGGAAGTAGAACTGATTGCTTGTTGATTGACCAATTGCATCCGGGCCATCTTCTTTTGCAATATCAAATACTAAACAGAGTGATGTTTTCCAGTCTAAACCACACATCTTCCAAGCACTAGTGTTTCCCTGACCTACAACTGTATCTGAGGATAGAGGACTTTTCTTCTCCAGGGAAGTACAAGGTCCAATAATGCCTTTAATTTTGGCATCCTTTGAGCAAATAATCTCAAATATACCATTGAACGATAAGCTAAGGTCATTGTCGCTTGACTGAAAAATGCATCGAAGTGAGTCTTTACAAACAGGATGGCCAAAACTTCCTGTGAGCACAACTATTTCCCCGGTCCTCTCCACTGCAACCTTCATCTCAGCAACACCAACCTGGTCAAGCGCACATGCAAATAAATCAAGCACATGGCCTTGATGCACAAGCTGCTTTGAAATCTCCTCATCAAACTTAACAGCTTTGTTATAAAGTAGAGCAGAACCTTTATCGAGGTCTTTGTGTGAACGAATTGGCTCTGATAAGGACTTAGATACTATAGAACCAGGTCCCTCTGTAGATGGACCACCTATAAATGCCATAATTCTACCACCTGATCCAGGGACGCAAATTCCCAAGAGACTGGCTGCAACACTTAATGCAACTCCAGTACATCTTGATGCGCGCTGATCAACTGAAACAGGCCACGGGTCCTTTTGCAGTTCTTCTATAACTGAATTCAACACAAACTCGCACTCAGAAGCAGGCAACAGGAACCTAGCAATACTATCTGCTGAAAGACCATCCCTTGAGCCAGCTATCACACCTGTTCTGGGTTTTGTCTTCCCCACAAAGAAGCACATTTGCTCAAGAATTTGATCCTTTGTAACCTCCTTTGTCCCCTTGAACACATATGACTTTGTCAACAATCCAAAACCCAATTCATGCACCTGCACATAGGTCCCAAAAGTAATGAATCCAACAAGGGATTGGTCTGGCAGTAGCTCAATTGCTTGCGCTAGAGCAGACTTCAAATAAACAATTTCCTCGTCAATCATGCAAGTGTCGACAACAAAGAGGAAGACTGGTGGCGATGAAGGGCTTATTTCGGCAGTGGACATGTACTCAACAGAGTATATTGAGGAAACAGTCGGCAGAAGTACAGTCTTCTCGGTATTTCTCAAACGCTGTGTGCACAAAAGCAGAATCGAAACCAAAACACGCCTCGAGGCCTGTGGCGCGGCGTTGGGTTTGGCGCAATGCACGAGCGCCATGGGATGGCTGATCACCCAGCGATCTGGCCGAGTGCACGCCGCATAGCCGGAGGCGATAATGCACTAACAGTTGATCTCCGCTCCACCACTGTGTTATGCCGCAAGAGCGGTCGTAGTTCCACAATACCGCCCTCCATGGGGACTTCACGGGAGTATGGCGCGGTCGGTCGCGCTGGCCGACCACGGCCGCCATGCGTCCTCGAACGCTGCGTGCATCGCCGATGTCGCACAGGAGCGCCATCTTGGCAAATAACTCGCCAGACGCGCCGGCGCGCTGGAAGGCGCATTTATGGGAGGCGAACTTCGCTGCCGAGGAGAAGAAACGATGGGAGGCACGCAGCAGCCGCCCGCCGCCACAAGACGTTGTTTGGCGCGATAGCCGCCGAAGCGCCGGTAGGAGCGGAACACCTTCTTGCACGCGCCACACCGAACCGTGTCCTCTTCTCCACCGGCGCATTCTCACAAACACCTCGCACGCGCGACACCATCTTCCACGCCTCGTCGGCCTTGCCACGGACATCTTGCACGACTCACCCGGAACCAAGAAGCGTCAGACGGCCGACGCTGTGGACGGCGTTCTTGGGGAAGAACCGGGCGGAGGAACTGCCGGTGTCCGGGGACGCGAAGACCTGGGGCCCGTCGCGGTCGAAGTTGCCATCGTGGAGCTTCTCAGTGGTGGCAGCCTCCATAGATCGCATTTTGCTCAACTCCACGAGCAGCTTCTGGCACGACTCCATGATTCGGTCACTCGCTGCGATTGCTCTCTCAAAAGCATCAGCCATGACTGGATCGAAGGCTCTGATACCAAATGTTATGGTCTTGATTCTCAACACACAAGTCTTCACTGATACTTTGGAGAAATTGAATACAATAGAAGAGTAATTGGAATTTAGATCGGGAAGAGCATGGAATCGAGGTAGAACAAGCAGAGAACCGAGGTAGCCGAGGAAGAGAATAGTTGGCAGGAAGAAGGAAGCTTCGTTTGTTCTTCGATGCCTATTCCTGCTGCTGCTCCTTGCCTTTGTACTGCCTTTTCCCCTCAACCGATTGGGCCTTGCTGCCCGGCCCATGTCCATGACACTCGGGTACGAGGAGAAAGCATAGTACGTGCGACGATCGGTCAGTTGTGTCAGTGTCTGTCCAGGGGCTCTTAAGCCTGGAAGGAAGAAAGCATGAATAAAAACAAGAGAGAGTGACTATAAAAGTATACAACAGTCGAATGAAAATTTCTCTGACAGTCATTCCGATCGAGATTCAAATCTAGGACGCAATCCCCACTTCTATACAAATCCGCCTGCACCCTCCTTGTCGTCGTCCCCGGCGCCGGCGTGCGCTCTCCTTGTTGATATGGAAAAAATATCAGTACCCGGCACCAGCTTCTCATCTCTTTCGAGGACCGGAGTGTCAGGACCAATCGAGCGTAACCGACACTGAATCGGACTAAGGCTTTGCAAACTAGTGACTAATCCGAAACAAGAGATGTGAGTTCTGGAAGAGATCGAAGAACTACTGATACGCTACTGCTAGATAACAACTATAAAATGGGGAAAGCTACTCTTCTCTCTGTCATTCCAGGTCTTATAGATTGTCCAGCACAAAAGATTTACCCGTAACAGAAAAGATTCCCAGTGTTTCACTCCTAAAGTAAAATTAAAAGTAAACGACAATTATATTACAAGCAGTAACTTTGGTAATTACTGTAGCTTCGGGTCACCGTCCGATCTCCGCCAATCGTTACGTGTGTTTCTGGACCGTTGATGCTCCATTAAGTGAACTAACGACTACTTTGCTCTAGCTACCGCATCCCCTGTTCTTCGTCTTCCCTGGGTGAGGTTCTGACACGGAGGGAAGCCAGTATACTCATACCTTGAATATAAGAGGAAGGAGAAAAAACCAACCTTATATTCATTCTGCTGGATAACTCTCCTCGTCGTCCCAGGCACCGGCAAGGCCCTCCTGCAAGCCGTCGCTTCCGTCGTCGCTACCCTACGCGCGCAGCTGGTCTCCTACCGTCGTCGTCCTCCTGTGCTATACCACTGTTGTGCTCCTGTGCTGCCGGATCTGCCATCACCTTACGCTAGCCTTTCTCGCCGACCTTCTCTCTGTCACCGTGTGCACTGCCCTTCTGTCTCGTGGCCGTACGTCACCGTCGTCTCACCGCAGCCTCGCCTCCACAACCCACCGCTGATCTGCTCCTGCACACCCTCCCTCTTCTTCCTCTGAAGTTTGGCACCGGCGAATCCTAACTATAAGGCCCTGTTTGGAAACAGTGTATTTTTATAGTTTCTAGGTAATACTATAGTTTTTAAAAATATCATGGTATTTTATATCATAAAGTGTTTAGTTACCATGCCAAAAATTTTGTATTAAAAACTATGGTTTGGTAGATACCATAGTATTTTTGGAGTATTTGAAACTCCACTCTAACCCAAAGTTTGTATGGTTTTAGCTAGCTTCTTGTCTATTTCCACTCAAATACCATGATTGGTGATGTTGCATCCAAACAGTAGGTAGTTCCAAGGAATATTATAGTTTCAAAGGAGTTTGGTAAAACCATAGTATTCATACCAAAACAATTGTAAACTATAGTATATCAAAACTATAACTTTAAAAAATTATGCTTTCAAATAGGGTTTAATCCGGCAAACCCGGCAAACTCGGTACTTGTCCGGTGAACCTGACCTTAAAATGGTCGCCGAAGCATCACGCCGAGGTGTGGTTGGCGCACGAATCTGAATGAAAAATTCGATTTGAAATCATTTTTTCAGTCAGTTTGTACAGCAATTCCGAAAAGAAAATGCACGAAACAACTGTCTCGTCTCTATGATAGTATGATCTGTCTCGGACTCCCAGGACTTTTTTGAATTTACTCGACTGTCGTAGGTTTCTATCCGCACGTGGGAATACAGTACAGTGTGACCCGGGGCTCTTGTTTTGAACGAACTCGACATTTATCAGTTCCAGCTAGTTTCGAACTGATCAGGTATAGCACATGGGAGTATGTGTGTCCTAGCAAGGGAAGTACGTGTAACAGTGTAACTTTGATCTTAGATTGTTCCATATTATTGGCACATTACCAGGGTAATGTTTTATGAGGTGGATTAATTTCCCGATGTTGTACTGTTGAAAAAAGTGCATTAAAAGCGGAACAATTTTAAACAACAATTATATTTCCTTTTGGAATTTCAAATACCTCTATGAGAAAAATCCTCTTATTCGTATTAATAACCCGACGTGAGTACCCAACTTTTATCAATGATAACTGTAGACGAATAACATATCAACATCAAGCTCTTAGATCGATGAACACGTGAACCTTTTTATCTTCCTCGATATTGACTCTATATCCTACAACAGCATCTTGATTGCCAGTAAACATGACAATGGAAAGTAGATTATCAATGATCTTTATTGATATGTAGGGCCTACCTATTGGTATTAGTGTTGTTCTTCAGAAGAAAATCAAAGTTGATTTATTTACCCCTCTCGACCCGGTATCAATTCTAGCGTAGGGGTCATCATTGTCGTCTAGGTGAGTTAGTTCGAACCCAACATGGGTAAATAAAATCCGGCTAAGAACTTACTAGAGAAGAATAAAACTAGAAAATTTAATCCAGAAACAAACTAAAAAAAAAATCTAAAGTTACTTATAGAAAAATCAAGAGCCCTCTATTCACTCAACACTGATAAGAACACCGGAAAAGAGGAGAGAGGGACCGATGGACGGCTGCCCCAATGGCTAGGGTTCCTGGCGACAACTCTCCCTGTTCTCATGTCGACGCTAAACACCTATCAAAAGCATTGCAAAGCTGGGCCTGAACAAGAAACAGACTAGAGCTGAATCCTTTATCCTGTCAGTCTTGCGTACAATCTGAGACATGAAACCAAAGGCCTTATTGGTTTGCTTCCGGAGGTTATCTGTGCTTGTTTTACTAAATTTTGATGGTATTGATTAAATTTGATAAGTATTTAGTTTACTGCCAAATTTTGACAAAATTCTCTTCTCCCTTGGTCCTTTAATTTATTTTTTTGTCAATCTATAACAAAAAAAATTAGCAGCCAATTTGATGACCAATTTTGATAAGATTTTATAAGGCAAATTTGCCATTAAACAAGGAAAAATATCCTGTGCAATCACCCCTCTCAGTGAAACCATCGTGCAACTGAACTAAAAAAAGTTTCAAAAAATTCTGAAAAAAATCATAGATGTACATCTCAACTTACCCCGCCTACATATAAAATTTCATGATCAAATTCATCATATACTAGCAGTTACAAAAAAGACAAATTCAGCATGAACAGTGATTTTTTACTGTTCATCACTATTCATTTTTGCTGTTTGTTTTTTTTGTAACTGCTAGTATAGGATGAATTTGATCATGAAATTTTATATGTAGGTGGGGGTAAGTTGAGATGTACATCCATGATTTTTTTCAGAATTTTTTGAAACTTTTTTAAGTTCAGTTGCACGATAATTTTACGGAGGGGGTTGCACCGGATATGTTACCATTAAACAAACAGCGCCAAGTTGGTGGGGGCCTATTTTGATTTCTGGCATCGAGTGCCGAACTGGGTCGCTACTAGGATTTCGGCCGGCCCATCTTCTCACGCTCGGGCCTGGATCCCGTGTGGGGTTTGCTATTAGGGACGTTATAAAACCAGCGCAAACGAAGGGAAGCCGCGTGCCTGCTCTCTCCGTTCCACAGATCGCGTAACCCTAGGAGAAGCGCCGCTCCGGCGATTCGTCGGGCCACCTCTCCTTCGCTCTTCTCGTTGGCTACTCTCTCTCTCTCCCCTCTTCTTCGCTGTTTTCGTTGGCGTTGAATTGGCGATGTCTTATTGATCTTCACAGGTAAATTTATAGGGTTCTTTGGGCCTTCATTTTGTTTGTTCTAGCCTTTGTTCTTTTTTTTATGAGTGTTTTTCTGATTTCAATTACCTACCTATGTTTTGACTGATCGGTATGTAAGGATCTATTGATTTGTAGAAGTTCATATTTCTTCAATTTCCTTTTTGTTTACCTAGATTTTCTATTTTATTTTCTTCTTTGGCCTGTCCTCTCTCTGTTCTTCCTCTGCATGTGTCGAGTTTTGCCTAGTCTACGTTGTAGAGTAGCGCTAGGCTAAGTCAGAACAAATAAATCTCATATGGTTCTTGAATAACTAACACAGCTGTCCTATACACTAATGCGGGTTACTGGTCTGACAAAAAAGGATGATTATTTCTTATGGGTAAAGTTGTACACTTCTACAGAGTGTAAATCTTTTCAAAAAGCAGTTTTTACAGTTATGGAAATCTTAGTGCGCCAGCACCAGTTAGATGTTTTCATTTTCATAAATATCTAGTTTCTACCATATGATGGTAGAGAATGGTTCGAGGTTATGGTCATATCACCTAGGTTCGTAAATCTTCTTATTTCTATTTACATCCTATTATTTTATGTATTAAATTGTTTTTTATTTAAATTCCGTTTGCAATTTATTATTTAGTATTTACATCTTTAAACTGGCTTTATGCAAATTAACCTTAGAAACCTTTTCTTTGATTTGGCTTGTATGTATTATAGGTTTTGTAAAAGTCTTGCGAGTACATAAATACTCAACTTGCTTTCATTGATATTTAGATGAAGAAACAAATTACCTCGATGATGCGTTCTATAAAGCAGGATTCGGGGATGTTAATGATGAATTTTTCTAGGGTTTACTTTGTCAGTTGCCTGTAGGGATAATGGGTTAAAGGCATATTGCAAGATACTAATGTCTCCATTGCAAGAGTCTATTTCGGTTTGTATAGAATAATATGTAAGAAGTATTTCCACTGTTGCAATAATAATGTGTCGTTGTGATAACAAATTGTGAATGTGCGTACTGGTCACTGATTATGGGATTAGTACTTATGCACATAGTACCCATTATTGATATTTATTATCAAAAATGGAGGCCTTACAACGACGCTGCCATGATCGTCGTAGCACCCGTCGCTGGAAACGAGCGGCTGGGGGTTTTGCGGCGGCCATCGTGACTCTCCTAGAACACCCCAGCTCATCCTGTTTAATCTTGAGACTTGCAAAAGTAAAACTTTATGTTTCTTGATTCTTGATTCCTGAACCTTTCTTTTACTGCAGACCAAAATTCCTATCGAGAAAAGGTGAATCTTGGTCATTGTAAAAGTTGGATTGTTCTGGTTATCGACATGTGCTAGTCAGGTGGTTAAAAAGACTTAAAATGATGCTTGCTTTATGCTTAAAGAAATCAATAATCATACAAGATTTGTGGTTCCTACATTTTTGTAACGGTAACAATGTGCTTATCCAACTCTATTCGTGGTTAGTGTTGAAGTATAAATGAATTGCCCACCTTTCCTCATCAGTTTAAACTTTTAGGTGAACTGGTTAGTGCATGCAACTCAATATTGTATCAGAGTCAAGAGGTCTCGAGTTCAAAACCCGGTTGGCGCAATTAAAAAATAATAATTGCAGTCCACTTCTATTTCACGTCCTATGCTTAAAGGAGCCTGTACGTGAGGGGAAGTGTTGAAGTATAAGTGAATTGTCCACTTTTCCTTATCAGCTTATGCTTGTAGAAAACCCTAACCCTAGAATGTACAAGCGGAAATAAAAGGAAAGCCTATATAAGGCAATACCTATACTAGGAAAACTTATATAAGGAAAACCTGTAGATGGAGTCTATATATGACAATATATATATATCCTTTAACACCCCCACACACACACACACACACAAATGCAAGGGGTATGCAATAGCATTGCATTTGGAAGGGTTGACACTAAAATAAGAAAAATCCAAAATCCTTATCCTGAAGTAGTTGTCGTAGCATCCAACTCTTGATAAATCGAGCAACGAAGACTGAGTCGACGAAGAAAAAGCGAGTCGATAAAGAAGAGCCAATGGTGGAGCCAAGTCGTAAATGGAAAGCTGACAAAGGAGCCGAATCAACGAAGAAGCCAAGTCGACAAAGGAGCCAAGTCAATAGAACAAGCCAAGTTGATGAAAAGGGTCGAGCTGATAAAAAGAGCTAAGTTAACAAAAGAGCCAACATGATAAGGGCTTGGATGGATGCAATGGAACTAAAAATAAAAGACTCAAAGGAGAACCGAAGAGCTGGAGCCAAGCCAAGAGCCAGTAGAAGCTGGAGCCAGAGCAAGAGCCAAAAAGCTTGAATAGGAAAAACAGAAGCCAACTGATCTGGACCGAAGCCAATGGACTTCAGAAAAAATGGAATCAATAGATGCGTTTCAAGCCCGATCTGAAAAGAAACAAATCGAGCTCTTGGTTGTATTCCTATGTGACTTCGATTGAAAGATAGCTTTGGTGCTGCCCCTGGAAGGGGAGATAGTTGTACAAGCGGAAATAAAAGGAAAGCCTATATAAGGCAATACCTATACTTGGAAAACTTATATAAGGAAAATCTATATATGGAGTCTACATATGACTATATATCCTTAACAGTTTGTTTGTTGGTGACGTTTGTGGTCTTCTTTAGTCCATGCCCCCATGGTTGTGGAGTTGTTAATTTCATAAATCTGTGGAACATCCTTGTCTAGAAAGAAATCTTGGTTCTTTCGTCACCAAGAACTGAAACAATAAATTATACCTGTAGTAACAAGAACCCAAAAGAAACAGAGCATGTGACCTTGCGCTTATTCTACTAATCTTCTCTTATTCTTCTGTTCAATCTCACCGTTTGTGGTACAACGCATTCCATGTCATGCTAACCACACTTCTTGCTTGTGTTGGTAATTCCTCTAGATCGGTGGCTGCACATGGATCTGATTCTTCCATTTAAAACTGGAGATTTCGCAGAGGCAAGGTCCTTCATCCAAGGTTACAGGGGGGCATGGTTTCGCTGCAAGGTGGGGCATCTAATTTATTATATAGTATTTGTATCAGTTAGCATAATTTTGTTTGGATTGAATTTAGTAATTTAGGAGTCAAATTAATAATATGGTTGCTCACTTTGCACAAGTGTTTGTACTAGACAAGTTTGGTTGAATCTTGTGCGCTTGGATACACATTATGAATACACATGATGACGATGTTTCTTCCCAATATCTCATGTTACTACTTTTTGTAAATGACATAATCTCATTGTTTGACCATTCATCTCATGGATCACCAATAAAACGCTATTTCCTTTAAGCCATTTTTAACAGTAGGGTATGGGGCTTTATTGAAAGTTTAAATCACGTTGCATTGTTTCTTTTTCAGGTACATGATATGCGTGTCACAAAATCAGGGCACCTTGAGTGTTACTTGGAATATATTGACTATCCCGGTGAAAGTAAGCAAATCTTTATGCTAGCTCTCTTTTTTTATGCAATTGCTTTTGTCTTTGATCTACCTCTAATGATTTGAAGAGAAATTGCATAGGAACAACATGCGCTAAATCATGTTGGCAACTCGTTCTGGAACTTTTTAGCTTTGAGGATAGCACCTATGTTCTTTTATCATTTTTGTAGGTAGCATTTGTGCTTCCAACTGTGGAATTTATTATCCTTGTACTTTTGTCTTTTTGTGTACCTGCAAGTATACCATGTAGGTATGGTATAATTCTATTTGGACTTCGATCAATCCAGAAATGTGCCCATGTGTTAAGCTTGGATGGTTAGCTTTTTCTGCCTGGTGACTCCAACCAAGCAGCAAATCATACAATATAGATAAGAAGCAGGAGTGTTTTACAAATCATACAATACTGCCCCCAACAATTGATGGACTAATGATGTCTAGACAATGCTGTTTTACTTTTAATGGGATGAATTATGCAGTGCTTGAAAACCATGTGGTCTTGTTTATTCATAATTCACCAAAATTGGATTATGTTGTACACATCATAATTGATAAGGTTGTTTGTGAACAGGAAAGTTGCATTGCCTGTATTCTAATCTACAAAGCTAGCCTAAACATGAAAATGAAGCAGGATGTTTTGCATTTTGTTAAGTATAGTGACTTATATCTGGTATTTTAGGATTTGAAAAGGTGTGCTAGATGAATTCTATTAGGATTAGGATTCTTACTTTCTTTTAGAGTAGGATTCCTTGGAGAAGGACTGAGGGGGCTATATAAACCTATAGGGTGGTCATGAAGAATCCAAGCAAACAAGAAACCATAGACTAACTCATCCAATGCACGAAAGGATTGGAGGCTAGATTATTCTTTAGCACTAGATTCTTCTATAGGGCAAGAATTTGAGGATCCTAAAAGGTTCGAGAAGTTGTGAGAGAGTAACAAACCCTTATGTTCTTTTGAGGTTATACTTATGGAATTTGCGGTCGGCTTCGCCAAATCTTTCTCTTGTTGTGATTGCTTCAACGTCGTTATTTTGGTTCTTTTTACGAGCTTCATCTTCTGTTTACTTGAGACCGAGCACGCTCGTACCGTATCTCACAAAAACTCTGATCCGATATAGAGGAGGTTGCCGCGCACTCTGTAGCACCGACACATTGGTTTGGTGCCATATCAGTGTCCTACACATGTCTGACACAGCTCCGACACTTCATCAATATGTATCCAACACATATGATGATATAGTCCAACCCAGCTCAACAACCTAACGGGTAACTCTAGCCACTTGAGAGGAGCAAAACACTAACATCAAAGCTCCATTGTGGAATCATGTTAGCGTTCTAGATAAGGGTGGTCCATCTAGAGGAAATGTGAAATGGAGATGTCAGTATTGCAAATATGTTTGCACTAGCAGCTACTCTAGAGTCAAAGTGTACTTGCTGAAAATTACTAACGGTGATTGAAATATACATCCTAAGGTGATGGTACCTATTCTTGCTCAGCTTAAAAGTGGAATTGGAAATGCTGAGGTATATAATCCTAGTTTATGTTTTACATTATTTCAATTTAACAAGCATAGAAAAATAGAGAATAATATATATATATATATATATATATATATATATATATATGAAAAATATCTTTTACTCCTGGGAGTAGTTACTCCCACCTCTGAAATACCACCTAAACGAATTTGAAATACTCCTATATCACTTTGGATACACTCATACACTAATTATATGATACTCCAATGTGAGCCACATGAAAAAATTGCAAGGGAATCCATGATTTTTAGTGTATTTTGTAAATACCTTCATATACATACATAAAAAGGAGTATGTCAAAAAAATGTGTATACCACCTTTGAAAAAATGTACATACCACCTAGATGTTCTTATATACACGTATACTAAGCATATATACCCTCCGTCGCACGAGATACCCCATACGCTAGAGATACGGTGTAGAGTAATTACTCCTATATATATATATATATATATATATATATATATATATATATATATATCTGTTTTTTTTTTTTGGAAAAAAGCAAATTACTTGTCGGTGTCTTGTCATGTCGATGTATCCGTGTCCGTTCATCGTAGCTATGCATAAGAAGGGGTATTGGAAAAAGGCAAATTCCTTGTCGGTGTCTTGTCGTGTCGATGTATCATGTATCTGTGTCCGTTCATCGTAGCTATGCATAAGAAGGGGTATTAGAGTGTAATACATTTGATATACCTAACAATTCCTCAATATTTTTTCAATTGTGGAACACATATTCTTCATAGCCACTGCTAATGGTTTATGAATGTTTACGATCTCCACTCTCCAGCAGCACTAACATTTGACCAGTACCTGGCAAAGCATGTCATAAAATAATTCCAGAAAAACATTTTTAGACAGAGTTAACATGTCTTTTGTTTTTTATTTGGTAGTAATCGTTCCTTTTATTTTTGGCCGGGGTGAGGGCAGATTGCAAGTTTGATGAGTGTCAGCAGTGATTTATCTTAACCAATAGAAGCTGGCATGGTACATGGACCAGTTCTAGCATGGCTTATTATACTCTTTTTTCTTTTCTTTCTTCCATAGTGGTAAAACTCTTATGGCTGAATACTGTGTTTGAGTTGCAAGCATTTGTATCAAGATTTCTTGCACAAATTCTTGTCTGGGAGAGGGGGACAGTACCAGTAGGCGTTTGTAACCTTGTACAGACATAGGAAAAATTCTTACAAGAGGCTTAACTATTTTTCAAGATTCATTTTACCCTTGTACTGTTGACACGACACCAGCAAATCTTGGAGCATCGGAATCCCATCATGACTATAAACATTGCTTTTCTATACACCTCATGTTACTCCCCATACCCTTCCTTTGCAGAGAAAGAATGGACTAGAGTCTTTCAAAAGAGTCCAGCATGCCGCAAACAGAAATCAAGTGTGAGTAGGCAAATCATGTTACGTCCTCCCTTTCCTCAGTGGTATCGGGGGGATCAAGTTCCTGAGCACTTATCAAACATTGATGTGATAGCAAATGTTTGTGATACCTGGAAAGTAGGTGATCTGATTGATTGGTTGTCTGAAGGTTGTTACTGGACTGGGAAAATTACTAGTTTACTCAGTGAGGATGAGATTGAGGTAAATATTTAATAATTTGCTTTGTTAGTAAAAATTAGCTTCTGCCCCTCATGACTATGCATGCTGTTCACGTGTACTGTAAAAAATATGATTTATCTTCTTCTAGTCCAACTAGTTAGTGTCTGTTATTAGATGATGAATGTAAGAGAAGACAAATAATCCATTGTCACTTTTGAATTCTGAAGGTTGTGAACAATCATTTTTTTGCAGCAGTACCTCTTGAAAGTCAACGGTTATATTTAATCTATACTCGCAATAAACTCAGGGAGTGCAAATTTCTGTTAAAAAAAAGGTCATCTTCGAAGTGCTGCTATTTTTGCAGTAATACCTTATGTTGTGTGCATGCTTTAGCCTGCAAATAGGACAACTAATCATTTTGCTACATTGGACCATTATGTTATGTGGAGTTGCTTTGTGGATGCATTCGTAAGTCAATTTGCATGTTATATCTGTGGTCCAATGGTGTTGCGGGCTGGTGAAGCACAGTTGACTTTCTTGATGAAGAAGCTGGAACAGCCTTGAAACATCTAGTGACACACAATGGTGAGATAGCATCTTATAAGAAGGGCAGGATTCAGCGGCTTCCTGAAGCTCCAAGCTTTGGGCAACAGTTAAAATATGAAGTGAACACGATGGCTAGAGTAAATAATTGTTAATATCACGTTTTGAAAGCCACGTTTTTTGCACAGAGGTTTGTTTGTTCTAGTAATACTGGAATTATCAATTGTGAATATTTCATTTATGATGAAAAAAGTTTTCATGCTTATATTGGTTTTCTGGCCAAGAATATAACCAACAGTACATGAAACAATGTATTCACATCTTTGCTTGACCTTTGTCGACAGGTAGAGCTGTTGGAACCTCCCATAGGTCAAGGTGGGTGTTATCATGCTAACTGTAAGGACCTGAGGCCTGCTCTTGATTGGTTCCTCGAAAAAGGTTGGACTGTACCTCTTTCACAGGTAAGTAGGTAACTGCCTTTGTTAATTAATTTTGTTGTTTAGGGGGCAAACTATACTGAGTTGAGGTGATTTTTTTAGGTGATTCTTGACCAGTCTTGGGCGAGCTTATTGAGTTGAATGGATTCTTATAAGTGAACACAGTTTTCGACCGAATTTATTGTCTATATATTTATCCATCTAATAATGTATTTATTTTATGGTGTTAGGCAAATGGAAAAAGCTGGTATGCTGTTCGTCTGATTCATCGTAAATCCGGTACTGCTGATCTTTTGTGGATATTGTTTGTCTTCCATGCACATTGCAAAACTGTGGCCATCTTAAACCTCATGTTGACCTGGTGGTTTGCAATTCTTACCATAATTCTAGGGAGCCAAGTACATAAAGCGGAAAGTAAAAAATAATAAGTAAAACTATAACATTAAATTTTCTCTTAAGACAACAATGACCGAATTGTGATTAGGTTGTTTATGTCTTTGAAACTTTAAGGAAACACAAATAACTTTTCAAGAAAGCTGAGTTACAGATTCTAAAAGAAAAGGGAAAGGAGTTACTGTGCCTGTTAGACAGTTAATCTTGGTTTTTAAGTTAAAGGTAATAGGTGAACATGTTGTATGACCCTTTTTCTCCTCTTCAAGCGTGCTGCCCTGATATTTTGATTAATAAAATAAAAAAGCAACCATGTTTTTTTTGCCAATTATTGGTGATAATGGAACTCCTAGCTCTAGTTGCTCTGTTGCCTTAGCAAGCTGGGATATTCAGTTAAGTAATTCAAGTAAGTATATTATTTTTTCTTGAAGCTTTGCTTGTACTGTGATCTGTGAAGAAATAAAGGACTTTTCAGGGGTGTAAGTCCCTGCAAATTATTTGTATTATGTGGTTCTAGCAGAGGTACCATCTTCGCTGTTATATCTAAAATGTTTGTTTACTCCATGAAATTCTGGATTGCAGATACAGAAAAGAGCAGCACGGATGAAGAGATGGCATCCAATGACGATAATGAGGAAGTACAGAAATCCTTGAAATGAGCATTTAATATATCCCAGGAAGCTCCGGGTTACTCAAACCTAGAACATTCATCAGACACAAACAGCATATCTTGTCACCTCCATGGAAAAATTCAGGCCCAGGTCGACATCCAAGCCACCAGACCCTAGTCATGGCGCACAAGCGGCTACAGTCGGTAATCAACAAGGTACCCACAGTTCCAGCAAACAAACATATGTCTGACAGATCTTGTTTGGCTGCAGTCTCCTGGCACTGTCAAACATATGTAGATAGCATTGAGGGAATTTTTGAGAGTCTTAGCAAAAATTCGCCATATTGGCGGATTGCAATTTTCCCTATAGCCTGATAGTGTTAAGGATATGATTCATTGATCGGTTGATGCCCTCACAAAAAAAGTTGCAATGTGCAGCAAATAGGAATTAGCTGAGCAGGTTGTAATGCAGTGAGCGAGCGTTTATGAAATCCTGGTCTTGTGGCCGTTATTGCCGTCTTATAATGTACGGAAAATTGCGAACGAGCGCCTGCTCGTTTGGCTTGCCGCGCTTGGTCGCAGGCAGCCCACCTGGGTTCGAGCCGTCGCGCTCGCCTGGGTGCGCGCGGGGCTGGGGGTAGTTTGCAGGGGTGCGTGTGTGCGTGTGTGTGCACCGTAGCTCGGCTGTTGTTCTCCTTCTATACTGAATGCCAGAGTTCCTAGCCAAAATTCAAAAAAAAAATAAAGTGTCTAGTTTCGCTTTTGTCACCGTTCTTTTCCTCATTTTATTTTTGTCAATAGTCTGTACAGCCAATTGACCGTTAGTCACAACTGTTCCTTCTGTTTTTTAATTTTTTTTAAGGTAGCAAATGAAGTTCAATTCTTTTGGAAATATTTCTGTATGATCCTATTGTTAAAGATAGTATCATAATTTTTTTTTAGCATAATCAAGCTTATATCTTGATCAAGCTCTGAAAAATTTACGGTACAATCTTTAGCAGTCTAGCATCATACAAAATTCCAAAAGAATTGAAGTTCATTTGTTATTTTTTAAAAAAATCAAAAATAAAAAGAACAATTCTGACTAATGGTCAACTCAGTCAACTAATGGAAATGGCAAATGAAGGATGAAGTGAAAACAGCAGTGGCAAAAATGAAATAAGAAAAAGAGTAGCGACAGAATTGACAAATTAGGCACTTTTTAAGTGGCGTCAGCAAAATTTTCCTTATAATGTATCGTGTAGTTCTGAACTTCCAAGTTATGTCTTCTAAAATCATCTATAAACTGAGCCCACCTGGACGATGAAAAAGACCTGCTTTTTAAATTTCCAGACTTTCTATGTAAGGATATGGTCAACAGATCAAATATGAACATAAGCAAACTACACAAGTTGAGCCTTCAAGTCTAGATGCCAATAGTCCAATAACATTAGCCCATATGGCATTAACACAATGGCGTGCCAGATGCTATCCTGCTACAGCATCTTGTTCAAGACTAATTTTACGCTAACCGAGTAGGTAACATGACAAGTAACTTGACTGCACCGAAAGATTTTATACCTGTGGACTTTACAAAAAGTTCATCGAACACAGCAACTACAAAATAAGGTATTTAACATCCCAAAGTAAAAAAAAAAGATCTACACTCTAAGGTGGTTTTAGAAGGTGATTTTGCTGACGGATATCTAACTCAAAATGGTTTATGCCATGTTGATAACCATATCATCGGTTTTTGCCGATAGTAATCCAAATAAGAGAAAGGAGGAGGATGAGAAGAAAAAAGATAATAGAGTGCAGTAAGAAAAAATGTCAATGATGTGGATACAAACATACTAAGTTAGATCCTCATAAGCGAAATCCGATGATACGGTCAGAAATATTGCAAAAACCGTAGAGTGAAATCTACACCATCAAAACCGCCATCCAAAACCGCCTAGTGTGCAATTTGACTCAATTTTGTAAGTTAAAGATGTTAAATACTTTGTTTTATAGTTGAGAGTGCTAAATGGACATTTTGAAAGGTTTGGAGGTATAAAATATACTTATTCCTTGTAAAAATGATACACATTTTTTGAGTTCATTAAATCGTTCATTAATGAAATAGTCCTGTACCATTTGGTTCTATTGTTTTAAATAAATAGAATAGTTCAATATCTATATGAAATATTTCTCAAATTTGTATCACATCGTCCAAGGCGGAATGATTCCATTCAAACAACCAAACACATGGATGACATTTTTTTGAATCATCTCATACATATACTACTTGGTATAAATAACCAAACACACCGTAAGGCTAAGGCACACAAGCAGGCACATTGTGACAAACACCAGCACACATCCCTCGTCAAAGATCCAAGAACTGCAATAACAATTGTCTCGAATGGGCATGCCAAACCTTAACAATAAACACAACTTCCATCCACCAAGGAAGGGGAGTTCATGATGCCGTACAACCGCTACAGTCATGAATCGGAAACTGCAGCCAAGCAAATAGCAATCGTCAAACTACGGTAAGAGGACAAGCAAACAACTGGAAGTCTAGAATCCCTATTCTTGCACTTGGTTGCTCCTAAGCACCATCATGGCATTCCGCGGAAATACTCAGTATATTCTCCTGGGTGGGCTCCTTGAGCGATGACCTCTCGGTGATCTGAAACGAACACAAAGTACCAAATCAAATTAGTATTTCATTTGAATGTGTGAATTTTGTGTATAGAATATGTTAACATGAAGCCCTTTGAGGTAAAAGTTCAAACTAAAAAATTAAGAAGAAATAGGTCCTCGTATCACTGAATCCATAAAATCATATTACCATAGCTGAAAACACTAAAACACAAACTTAACCGAAATTCCCAATAATTCAACTCAGCGACAAACTTAATTGAAAATCCCCAATGATTCAATGCTACCACAAATTTAAGTGAAATCCCCAATAATTCAACCCAGGCACAAATTTAACTGAAATTCCCAATAATAATTCAACCTCTCCAGAAGTACCAGGCCTGCACTCAGAGAACCACACTAGTTCTTAGTATTACAAATAGATAAAAGCAAAAAACCCTACCGTGGGCATGTACAAGGATAGCTTGCGGAAATAATTAACAAAACCAACAAAAACCAGATTACTCCTCTAAGATGTGTCAAAGTTTGTCCACTTTACATTCCAGCATTACTAAAACTAGCAAAACCAGCTGTGGAATGGATCATAGTAACCAACCACCGCTCAACCAGATTCATCCAATAACTAGTCAAGTACCGGCTAGGTTCAGCCTACTAAATTTAGATTTTTTTTCAAATTTTCCAAAAGTATATGTTCAGCTATGCACTGACATCCAATTCTCTACTCAATCTTGTGCAACTCGAAATTCTTTAGTTGTGGTGTAATCATAGTTGTCACGGCGGTCTGGCTAGGTGTGGCAAGCCTGGCAGGGCTGGCAAAAAAGCTCATTAGGGCTTGAAACAAAATTTCTCCAATTACAATAGTTAATAGGTTCAAAACTGAAATGAGTTCATTTCAAGTGAAAAAAGTTAACGAGGCTCGGTTCGATAGTAGCTCGTTAGCTCAAATTTGAAATAACCACTTAAATGATAAATAAAATCATTTTACATTGAACTATGTTAATTTTGAAAAAAGCTCGATAATAGCTTGTTAAGCTCGATAGCCAGCCCTCAACCCGATGCACCTGGACACCTAGGCGCCTAGACGATGATTAGATGATGAAAGTAGCAGCAGCAAGCAGCATCAGCAGCAAGCAGCGGCGGCAATGGTAGCAGCAAGCAACAGCCTCAGTAGGAAGCAGCAATGGTGGCAGCAGAAGCAACAGCAGCAACAGCAAAGCACTGACAGAGCAGCAGCGGTGGAAGTTACAGTGGCCCGAGCCCGACTCCATCCACAGCAAAGCCGTCCTCTTCTTGGACCATCGCCGCTTAGCTCGAGACTTCGCCGCCTCAAGCGCCACCCGTCGATGTCCTTCCTGTGCACCACCAGATCCACCCCCAGGCCAGCCGACTTCCGTCATAGATCCGGCCCGCACCACCAGATCTACCCCTGAGCCGGCCATCTTCCATCGCAGATCCGGCCAACCCCCACTGAGTCAACCCTGATCCGGCTGTCTCCTGCCGCAAAAACGCCGATCCGATGCCACGATGGGCTCACCGGCGCGATTCCGTCCAATGCCGCCCCCCTCCAGTCGAAGCGAGCTGTACCAGCATCGCCCTCCGACCACCGCGATGACTAGGCGTCGCCAACTGTGGGTGTAATTAATTCAAAATAGATGCTACTTCACTCTAGCCAAACTGGCCTGTTTGATACCTTTACTGTCTGAGTGCCAACGGACCCTACATTTCAATCCGCCATTACAAAAAAAAGGAATATACAAAGATCACATAAAACATACCTCTTCCGAGCATTTCTGCGTTTGACAGGGCCAATACTAAATGCCCAATCAACATTTATTACTTGTGTAAGAAGCTCAGTTCCATCCAATGCTTTTATTGCAGCCTGGGCTTCCTCAAAGTTATCATACTCAATCAGAGCATATCCCTACGGAGAAGAAGTAAAACCAAGCAGAGATTAAGAAGTGGTTAAGAAAAGGTGAAAAAAATATATATCCCGCTCTTTTCAAATATGGTCCTATGGATGGCAAATTTTGAAGACAGTCATTTGCAAGATTGAATAAAAAGGAGCCTTTTCGCAAATATTAAACCTGGTTATGTGGACTGTGTTACTCATTATTAAGGAATGCTTTGAGAAATTTCATAAGAAAAGTTACTAGAAAACTAAATTTAAAAAGCTATATTATATGGCTGCAAAATGTAAGGGGCTAAAGGCTTGAAAACATTACATAGTAATAAAAAATACCTTGACAAATCCAGTTCGACGATCCAAATTCAAATGCAAGTTCTTGACCTGCCCATACTCACGGAAAATATTGTGAAGGTCATCTTCCTGAGCTTCTTCGTGAACTCCAGTGACCAGTACAATCCATCCTTCAACGGCTGTAAAGATCAACGCATACACGAAATCAAATAATGACATCAGTTATCTTCATGCAATGAAAACTTCTGCAAGGTAACAAATAGTGCGAGAAGGCAAAGTGTGCACTTCTGGAATTGCATATTTTATCACAGTATTCATTAATCTGACATTATATAAGAAATAGAGCTTTAATATGACTTGAAAATAACCAGAAAAGGAGTATGGCATGTGCAACATTCACAATCCAATCAGAAAATAAACCTTGACTGAAGTTGATAATAACAGGTTAAAAGGTTTTTGCAAATGTAGGAAAATCCAGGCACTAACAGCTAACCGGAGGAATTAAACAGTTTAGAACACATCACCGATAGCAATAGATTATTCAAAAACTTCAAAACAAAGAGCGGAATCAATTTAAAGAAAGCAAGGAAAATAACAAACACAAGGCTAGAGATACCAGCTCCAATTTAATAACAAACAAGACTTCAGAATAAGAACTGAAAGTTGACACCCAATAGCCGACTTATTGGAGTACTAAAATTGACATTCTGTATGTCTCCCTTGGCTACAACAAGTTTATAGCTTTGGAATCTATACCCCAAAAGGGACGGAATCTCTTAGCATCTCAGCCATCCATAACAGGTTGATCAAAAAAGACGAATGAATCAGACCTAACCATGGCAACGATCCAAAATTAACCCAAAGTTACAGGACCTTGGAAGAGGCCAACAACAGTTTAGAGATCTCCACTAAAATCGTAGGAAAATATTATGGAAAAACTAGGAGTAAGCAGCAATCCCCAACCCGAAAACCCCCGTCTTGGAGACCAAATTGCCCAACAGTTCCACCTGCACGGCTGCACATCCACAACTCTCAACAAAAAGCAATCTTTCACATCAAGGAGCCCAAGGATCTCCTTGCAGTATGCAGCAGCCGCTGGGCATTCGAAATAACATATCAAAACGGCACCTTTAGCACTCTTCGACATCCAAATCCGCTCATCAAACAGCAAAAGCAATACATCGAGAGAGAGAACATATTAAGTTATCAAGGCTACTACACAAGCATTCAGATCACGCCATCATACCTAACCACACTACCAATGAAATTTCGTTCTTAGCGGCAAACGGAGAAAGAGAGAAACGTACAGCGGACGGGGCCAGGGCCGCCATCGGAGGCGATTGAGTCGAAGTCGGTGCGGCCTGCGTCCGCTAAGCGCGAGTCGCGGGGCCCGGAGGAGGAGTTGGGGTCCTCGCGGAAGCCACGGCCCTTGGTCTTACGGAGGGCGTCGTCGCCGCCGCCTGCGATGGTGGATCGGAGGCGGGGAGCGGGGGCCGGCGAGGGCTCGGTGCCGACGTCCTCGTCCATGAGGTCGTCGTCGTCGGAGTCGAAGTCCACCACCTCCACGTCCGCGTTCATCGTCGCAGCCGCCATCGCCGCCGCCAGGGTTGGGTTGGATCGGGGAGTTCGGGACTTCGGGAGGAGACCCTACTGGGAAGTGGGGTTTGAGCCTTTGGGGTTTCCGATTGCGAGTCGGGTTATGGGTTTTTCAAAAAAACACCCTTTACATAATAATAATAATAACTCCTTTCCTAAACTTTGAAATATTCATGGCCTGTGCTTCGTTTGAGCCGAGCCGGCCTTGGTCCAAAATTTTTTTTCGCATTTTGATCCTTTTATAAATTACGAATAGGTCCTTTGTGATTTTTTGTGAGAGAAAGATTTTTTCCTCTAAATTCGTGTTCGGGTCCCTCGTGCGCCGTTTTACGAAAAGAACCTCCCGTTAAATTCAAATCGCGAACAAGCCCTTTTCTAATTTTTAAGAATAGCGGATAGGTCCAAAAACGTAATATTCAGGTTCTTACTCTTTACATTTAGGTCCTTTCTCTGTTTTTCTCGGAAAAAAATGTTTTTATCGCTAGAAATATGTGTTCGGCTCTATCTCTAGACTTTTTTCCCACCTCGATTTCCCATCTCGATCTCTAATATTTTTTAGAGCATGTATTATTACTCCACGAACGCGTCGATCTCTGATATTTTTTAAAACATGTATTATTACTTCGTGAACGCGTAGAGTGTTAAACTCGACAAAAGAAGGTTGTCATCTCTAATAATTTTTCGCCCTTTTCCATCTAGACTTTTTCCCCACCTCGGTTTTCTAGCTCGGTCTCCAATATTTTCCAAATAATTCATCGAAAGAAATATTTCTATAGCTCTATCTCTCCACTTTTTTCCCCATTTCGCTTATTATTTCGACGATTTAAAAAATAAAACGCCGCAAAAAAAAATCCCTACAAAAAAACGACACGCGCGGCGTGCTACGCCGCGAGTCTTTAATATTTTTTAAAACATGTCCTTTCTCCGTTTTCCCGGAAAAAAGTTTTCGTCGCCAGAAATATTTGTGCAGCTCTATCTCTAGACTTTTTTCCCAGCTCGATTTCCCATCTTGATCTCTGATATTTTTTAAAACATGTATTATTACTCCGCAAACGCGTAGAGTGTTAAACTCGACAAAAGAAAGTTGTCGTCTCTAATAATTTTTCACTCTTTTCCCTCTAGACTTTTTCCCCGCCGCGGTTTTCCAGCTCGGCCTCCAATATTTTCCAAATAATTCGTCGAAAGAGATATTTCTACAACTCTATCTCTATTTTTTCCCCATTTCGACGATTTAAAAATAAAACGCCGAGAAAAAAAATTTCTCTGAAAAAAAGACACGCCAAGGCGTATTCTTGAAAGCATCTAGGCCCCCATGCGGTGTTGATTTTGATAATTAATGACAATCACGAAAAAGACTAATGATGTTTGTGCAAGTAAGTTGGAAAGCAGAATAAATGTATTCCTCGAAAGATGTTGGATGGCCTCAAGTGCAAGAATAGAAGAATGCAGCATAAAAGAAGCAAAAGAAGTGAAGGTATAAAATTTAGATGTATTTTCTAGTCTTTTCACCGATCTCGGAGTTGGAAAAAGATCGGATTATTAGGATAGTAGCCGTACTATAAAGAGGACTTGATATGGGTCTTTGAATCTTGAAAGTGCATAACATATGGCTCAATAGTTCATTTGCTCAAGCATGCATTCGAGAGAAAATCGGTTTAAAATCGCCTCAAGTCGGCACTCTGCGAGGATAGGCGGTAATACGCATCAGTACTACCGGATGTTATATAGCGGTAGCAAAATTCGATGGGATGATTTATTTGTTTTGCTCGGAACCCACATGGCGGCACTACTCGCTCGGGTTAGGCGGTAATCACATAATCTTGGTACTACCGCACCTATACTGCGATAGCTTTATTCGAAGCGTATCCATTTTGATTGGCGGTGCGGTACTACCGCACCATGGGCGATAATCTGGGACATATATAAAAAATTTATGTGACTCGTGTCGGTCACGATTATTACGCCGTATAGCCGTTACACATGGTCTTGATACTCTAGGCCCTTAGAGGCGGTAATCTGAAACTTAGCATAAATTCGAGGTAAAGTCTGAGATAACGGCTAGTTTGTGTGGGGTGGGGTTATAAATACCCCCACGTATGTAAGGCTGGTTGGTGACTCCATTGAATACTCTTGAGCCTAGAAACACTCTCCACTCTCTTGTGCATTGAATTCTTGATTCTTGAGTGTTGGAGAGCTAAAATTGAGTGCATTGCATTAGTGAGCCATATTGATTGCACTCTTGAGATTCAAGCCGCATCAAGTTTGTTACTTTTGGAGGTTGCCGCCTCCTAGGCGGCTTGAGGCGTGAGGCTCGGTGATCTTCACGAAGAAGGTTGTGTGAAGACCGAGGCGGTTGTGAAGGCCTGGCTCGCCTACAGGAGCGGGGAAGAGCTATCACTAGTGATCGGGAAGGCTCAAGCGAGTGGAGCCGGCAGAAGAAATTCAAGCTACCTCAGCGTGGAGTAGGGGAGGCAAGCAAGTCTCGAGACCACGGGAAAAATTCTTTGTCCTTCATTTGTGGTTTGCTTGTCTTTCACTCTTGAGAAATACTTGCAATTTGATTCTATTGTGCTACTTGCTTAGTCATTTATATTCTTGTGTAAAAATATCATCTTGTGATCACTAAAATTGTTAAAGAATTGAATTCGGTAAAATTGTCTCTTGTTCTTAGCAATCATTAAACTTGAATTTAGTGATAGAAAATTTAGAAAAGCCTATTCACCCCCCCTCTAGGCTCATCCTCGATCTTACAAGTGGTATCAGAGCAAGGACTCTTATTTAGGGCTTTACCGCCTAAGAGTAAGGATGGCTAGTGATGGGGTGTCGATAGGTAAAGCTCCATTTTTCGATGGCACAAATTATGCATATTGAAAAATTCGCATGACCGTTTATCTTAAGGCCATGAGCCCAAGCATATGGAGAATTGTAGATGAAGGTATCGCTCCGGGAGCTAATCCCCCACTTACAACGGAACAAATTGAGCGAAACATTCATCTCAATGCTCAAGCTATGAACAGCTCTATTTGGTGCTTTGAGCGGATGAGTTCAATCGGTGAGCAACCTCGAAACCGCTCATGAGATTTGGACAACCCTCTCGGAAATTCATGAGGCACATCCTCGGTCAAAGAAGCCAAATTGCATATGCTTCGGATCAAATATGAGAGTTTTATTATGTTACCTCATGAGAACATTAATGAAATGTACTCATGGTTAAATAACATAGTAAGCGAACTTGAAGGCCTTGGTGCATCACTAACAGACTTTGATATTGTTGAAAGATGCTTAGGGCCCTTAGGAGAAATATGAGACATTGGTTACTTTATTCCTCAACTCATGGAATTACCAAGGATGGCGTAACCGGACTTCTCGGTAATCTCATCACAAATGAGCTATACAAGAAAGACAAGGAAGAATTGTTAGAACAAAGCTCATCAAAGAAGAAAAACATAAGCCTTCAAGGCAAAGGCGAGTCAAGTGATGAGGACTCAGAAGATGAAGACACCGAGGAGGAAATGGCACTCCTCGTGAGAAGGATGAAGAAATTTATGAGAAGCGATCGAGCTTTAGCGGTCATAAAGGTACAAGAAAGGGCAAAATTCTAACACTAACCGTTATGCTAATATTGATGTTATGAATGTGATGAAAAGGGACATATCGCCTCGCATTGCCCCAAGAAGAAGGATGACAAAGACAAATCACCCAAGAAGAAGAAGTTCTCTCAAGGCAAGAAGAAGCTATTCAAGAAATTCCAAAATGACGGCAAGGGTGAAGCTCACATTGGGGAATGGGATTCCGAAGAAGAATATTCGGACTTCGACTCATCGGAAGAAGAGACTCCCTCAAAGAAGAAAGGTTTTGCCAGTGTTGCTATCAAAGAGGCCTCATCTCCATTTGTCACTCCTTTATGCCTCATGGCTAGAGGAGAAACCAAGGTAAACTCTAATGAAGATAATGAACCATCATATGATGAGTTAATGGACATGCTAGAAGAATTAAATGAATATCTTGGCAAAGAAAAATCCAAATTTAAGGTTTTAAAGAAAGAATTCCTAACTCTCAAGAATTCATATGATGAGCTAAAGGAGGATCATGAAATTCTACTTGCCAAGAATAATTCAAAATTAACAAATGATATTGGTATTGAGTGTGATTTTATAAATGACTTGCCTAGACTAGCAAATACCTCATCTCATGTAGAAAAATCAAGCATATCTACTTCATGTTGTGATTTAGTTGATTTATCATGCTCTAGTGCTAGTTCATGTCATGGAAATTTAATTGTTGAGAATGATGAACTTAAAAAGCAAGTGAACAAATTAAGTCAAAGTTTAGATAGATGTTTTAAGGGTAAGGACACCTTAAATAAGATTTTAGGTAATCAAAGATGCTCATATAATAAAGAAGGTTTAGGTTATATCCTAAAAGAACAAGAAAATAAATAACAAGGCTCGCGTTTTGTTAAATCTAATGGTAAATTTTGTTACAAATGCCATGAAGTAGGACATCTAGCGAATGATTGTTTCTTGAGTAAATCGTCTAAGGATAACATTCATGATTCATGTTATGTACTTAAAAGAGATAGAAATGGTAAAATCTTTGCTAAGTTTGTTGGGACCCGATATTTGGCCAAAGAAAAGCCATTTGGGTTCCCAAAACCTTGGTCACTAACCTCCAAGGACCCAAACAAATTTGGGTACCTAAAAGGGTTGATTTTCTTTTGTAGGTGAATTACAAAACCGGTGGGCGGCATTGGGTGTTGGATAGTGGGTGCACCCAACACATGACCGTGACGGAAGATGTTCACCACCTTTGATTAGGAAATGGACAAAATGACAAGATCACGTTTGGGGATAATAGCAAAGGAAAGGTATTGGGCTTAGGTAAAATTGCCATATCAAATGATCTCTCCATTTCTAATGTCTCCCTAGTTGAAACATTAAATTTCAATTTGCTATCCGTCGCTCAAATTTGTGATCTTGATCTTATTTGCACATTCTCTAAAAATGATGTAGTCATTACAAAAGAAAATGATAATTCACTAGTATTTAAAGGATTTAGATTTGGAAATTTGTATCTAGTTGATTTCACTTCAAATGATTCATGTCTTCAAACTTGCTTAATGGCTAAAACTTCCTTAGGTTGGCTATGGCATAGAAGACTAGCTCATGTTGGGATGATTCAACTTAAAAAGCTATTTAAAAATGATTTAGTTGTGGGCTTGAAAGATGTGAAGTTTGAGAAAAATCGACTTTGTAGTGCTTGTCAAGCCGGTAAACAAGTCGCTAGTTCTCATCCTTCAAAAAGCATAATGTCTACATCTAGACCACTAGAACTCTTGCATATGGATTTGTTTGGTCCAACAACTTATAAAAGTATTGGGGGTAATTCTTATTGTTTAGTCATCGTTGACGACTACTCTAGATATACGTGGGTATTCTTTCTAGATGACAAATCCGAAACCTCAAATATATTTAAAAGGTTTGCAAAAAGAGCTCAAAATGAATTTGACTTTATAATAAAGAAAATTCGTAGTGACAATGGCTCCGAATTCAAAAATACAAGAATTGAAGATTATTGTGATGAAATCGGAATAAAGCACGAACTTTCTGCAACCTATACTCCGGAACAAAATGGAGTTGTGGAACGGAAAAATCGTACATTAATTGAAATGGCAAGAACAATGTTAGATGAGTATGGTACGTCCGATAGTTTTTGGGCGGAAGCCATTAATACCGCTTGCCATGCTACAAATAGACTCTATTTGCATCGACTCTTGAAAAAGACCTCTTATGAGCTTCTTGTTGGAAGAAGGCCGAACATTTCTTACTTTCGAGTATTCGGTTGCAAATGCTATATCTTGAAAAAGGGTGTTCGGCTTTCCAAATTTCAAAGTCGTTGTGATGAAGGGTTCTTGTTAGGATATTCTTCAAATAGCAAAGCTTATCGAGTTTTTAATAAAAACAAAGGATTTGTAGAGGAAACATGTGATATTGAATTTGATGAAACTAACGACTCTCAAGAAGAGCAAGAGAATTTGGATGATGTAGGTGAGGAAAGCCTAAGAGAAGCCATGAAAAATATGTCAATTGGAGATGTGAAGCCGGAAGTGGACAAGCAAGATAAACCTTCATCTACTCAAGTTGAGCCTTCAACTTCCGCTACACCAAGTCAAATTCGAACAAATGATGAGGATGACAAAAATGACGAGCAACAAATTCAACCATTGCCTCAAAGGATTCATCACGGTCTCTCCAAGGATCACCCAATAGACCAAATATTGGGTGGCGTGAGTAAGGGTGTTCAAACTCGATCCGTGTTGCCTCTTTTTGTGAGCATTACTCATTTGTATCTTCAATTGAACCCACACATGTAGATGAAGCATTAGTTGATCCGGATTGGGTAAATGCTATGCATGAAGAATTAAATAACTTTGCGAAATGATGTTTGGACTTTAGTTGAAAGACCTAAAGAACATAATGTAATTGGCACAAAATGGGTTTTTCAAATAAACAAGATGAGAATGGAATTGTAGTAAGAAATAAAGCTAGATTAGTGGCACAAGGTTTCACTCAAGTTGAAGGATTAGATTTTGGTGAAACTTTACTTTTAGTAGCTAGATTAGAAGCCATTAGAATTTTGCTTGCGTTTGCATCAAGTTTTGACATTAAGTTATATCAAATGGATGTAAAGAGTGCATTCTTAAATGGACAAATATCCGAGTTGGTATTTGTCGAACAACCTCCCGGTTTTGAAAATTCCAAATATCCCAACCATGTTTACAAACTCTCTAAGGCGCTATACGGTCTTAAGCAAGCCCCTCGGGCGTGGTATGAGCGGCTTAGAGATTTCCTACTCTCAAAGGGTTTCAAAATTGGGAAGGTTGACACAACGCTCTTTACAAAAATAATTGATGATGATTTCTTCGTATGTCAAATATATGTTGATGATATCATTTTCGGTTCTACTAATGAGAATTTTGCAAAGAATTTGGTGATATGATGTCTAGGGAGTTTGAAATGTCAATGATCGGGAGTTGAGCTTCTTCCTTGGACTTCAAATCAAGCAATTCAAAAGCGGGGCGTTAAGTGAGTCAAACCAAGTATCTGAAGGATCTACTCAAAAGGTTTGGCATGGAGGGCATAAAGCGATCAAGACTCCAATGGCATCAAGCGGGCATCTCGACTTAAGCGAGGGAGGTAAACCGGTAGATTTAAAACTTTATAGATCTATGATTGGTAGTTTGCTTTATCTTACGCATCTAGGCCCGATATTATGTTTAGTGTTTGCATGTGTGCTCGTTTTCAAGCTTCTCCAAAGGAATGTCATTTAGTGGCCGTAAAGAGAATTCTAAGATATTTGAAACATTCCTCAAATATAGGGTTATGGTATCCTAAAGGTGCAAAATTTGATTTAATCGGATATTCGGATTCGGATTATGCGGGTTGTAAAGTGGATAGGAAAAGCACCTCCGGGAGTTGTCAATTGCTAGGTAGATCTCTAGTCTCATGGTTCTCTAAGAAACAAAACTCCGTAGCTTTATCCACCGCCGAAGCGAATATATATCCGCCGATAGTTATTCGCACAATTATTATGGATGAGGCAAACTTTAATGGATTATGGAATAAATTTTAAAAGGTGCCTCTTTTATGTGATAATGAAAGCGCGGTTAAGATAGCCAATAATCCGTTCAACACTCAAGAACCAAGCACATAGATATTCATCATCATTTCTTGAGAGATCATGTTGGCAAGGGTGATATTGAAATTAGTCATATTACACCGAAAATCAATTAGCGGATATTCTCACTAAACCCTTAGATGAGGCAAGATTTTGCAAATTGAGAAATGAATTAAACGTCATAGATATCTCAAATGTGGCCTAAATGCATTTCTTTGGTTGTTCATTGTATTAGGTTTACATTTCTTAGATGAGTCTCACATCAAGGGGAGTAATATGCAACTCATGTATATTACATTCCTAAATGTGGAAAATTGAAAATGGTGCTATAAATATCTTGAAAAGATAAAACAAGGTATTATAAGTCAAAATTATTTGAAAATAATCTATTTTTTTTTTAAAAAAAGGGTGCAAAGTTAGTCAATAGTTTCATTTATAATCTATTACTATATAAAGCCCATCTTTTGAATCCTATATGATACTATATTCTCTTTATGATTAACAATCAAAACAAAACTTTTGGGTTTTAAATATTTGAAAGAGAAAAAAACTCCGATCTATATTGATCTACTAAAAGCACATTTGAGTTTTGCACATGAAGCTAGAGTGATCATGTTTCTAGCTTCTCTTGTGGTATTTCAACTCAAACAAATCAAATCATAATTCTCATTTGGATTGTGTCTAAAGTTCTTGTTGTGTGGTTATTTTCTTGGATGATTTCCTCCTATTTGTGTTAAATCTCTTGATATATCACCTCATTAGAATTCTTCATAATCAAAATCGCTAAATTTCACGCCATTTACGCCATTCCGGCACTCTGGGCGCCTCTGTGATAATCACATAAATCTTGATACTCTAGGAGTCGAGGAGCGATAATCTGCTCGACTCGTAAGTGTGTGGGGCCATCTCTGATCGCGCTTGGTTTTCTCTCCTCTCTCTCTTCTTCATTTCTCCTCACCCGAAACCGCCGCCCTCCTCCTTTTTCCCGTGCGCCTCTCTCTCTCCTCCTCTCAAACCCTAAATTTCATCTCTCCCAAATCCTTGTGTTTGCGGAGATTTCTTCCATTGATTTTGATCGTTGAGACCTTCTCCTCCAAAAGGTATCACTATTCTCTATTATTTCCCTTGCTTCATCTCTTTTGATCAATCTAGGGTTTAAATGAAATTTAAATTGTGTAATCTCGGTTTGAGGCAAAAAACCTTGCGGATTAGGTGTTAGATAAGAGGTCTTTGATCTCCTCTAGGCCCTAATCTTTGTTTAAAACTTATCTTGCCTCGACATTGCCTAAATTTCGCTCAAAACTCCATTCTTGTCGCTTTTCAGGCGGTACTACAAACCCTTTGGGAGCGATAATACCGACTTTGCGGTACTCTGGCCTCGATGTGATAATACCGACCGAGTGATGAACACTAAGTTTTATGCATTTTTGAAGCAATGTTCCTATACATCTTTCACTTATTTCACTTCCATCTTGTCAAAATTCAATTCATATTCATTTCTCACATCTCAAATTCCTTGAACTCTTCTCTAGACCATGCCTCGCACCAAGATTGCGGGCGGGTCATACGGAGGGCAAGGGTACAAGGAAGGCGACGAAGGGTCGTGGTGTTCCCACCGGACTCGGACAGCGGAGGCAGCGACAACTCGTTTACTATCGCCATGAGGACCACAAGGGCAAAAGGAAGGGTCTCTTGAGCCTTCGAGGCTAAGAAGAGAAAGTCCCGCTCAATCACCTCAAATTCTTTGGCGGCAGACGATGAGGCCGAGAGTGGCAGTGAGGAGAGCTCGGAGGAAGAAGAAGTGGTGCCGCCAGTTGGAAGGAATGATCCATCTCAAATCAAAGCGATGATTATTATGCTCGCGAAGTCGAATCGATATCTCCAACCTCGCTCTGCACCAAATCCAAGATTCCATTCCTTGTTTCAGCGAGAGGTGTTTGAGCAAATATATCGGGAGAAGGACTTTGCCAACCAATATTGGGTCATTTGGAAGCATGTTCGGGGCGGCCGAATTTGTGGGCATTCTGAGTTATTTGGGGAGTGGCCTATATAACTTCCTTGGCACAAGGTGACTTCCATGAGAAGGTCATTAGGCAATTTTATGCCACGCTCTATGTTTCAAAAGCGTGGCGAATCACTGGATGGTGACACCACTAAATACACTGCCTCCAAGGATGATTTTGAGCATGCACTGGGAATTTTCCATAGCCAGCATCCTAAAATCCATGATGAGCCTCCTTTGACATTAGAGCAAGCGTCTGAGTTCTATGATCAGTCTCATCCCTTCAGAATTGGGAACTCAGCCGGTTTGCAGCTCCAACCCAGCATGGTCAACAAAATTATTCGTGTCACTATTCATCCGAAGAGTGGCAATTTTGATGCCGTGAGAGGCCATGCCTGGAATGTCATTGCAAAGATCATGGCAAAAGAAAATTTTGATGTGGTGGACTTCATAATTAGGGAGATGTCTCAATCTGCTCGGGATAGGGGGAAGACCATCTATTTTGCTCCGTACATCATGGCATTAATCCGGAGAGTCGCCGAGTATAATGGTGCCACCCCTACTCCTCATAAGCCGTACAAGCCTCGGGTCGCTCCTCCTCAAGTCTTGCATCACATCGCCGAGCAAGCCGCTCAAGCAAGAGCTCAAGCCGGGCAAGCGGCTCAAGCCCAAGCATAAGCTCAAGATGCTTCCGTGCCCGATGCCTACCTTGCTAGCCTTGATACTCTCCGTACAGACATGATGGCTGGCTTTGCGAGACAAGAATCCTATATGCAGGGTCAGTTCGCCCTTGTACTTGAGCTGCAGTACAACAATCGTCAGATGGTTGAGAATGTCCGCGAGCGCTTGGATTCACTGAGCACTTCTTTCGATAACTATCGCTCCTACCATCAGTCATATCAGCGTCGCCGTCCAGATAGCAGCAGCATTCCTCCTTCCCATGTCTCTCCTCCGTCATCCAGCTGGGATCCTTGGTCTCCTCATCCGCCACACGGCTCTACTCCACAGATCTTTGAGGAGTAGACGGTTCCTTGGCGACCCTCTTTTGGTCCTTGATGACAAAGGGGGAGAAGTAGCATGAAGAATTGAAGCCTAGCTCAGATTTATCTTGCTTATTGTAATAATCTTGCTTAAGTGGCTGTGTTGGATTTGAACTTCTTATGGATGCTTATGTTGTCTTTTATTAATATGATTTCGGTCTTGAACTCGTTTTATGGTTCTTTTGCGCTTAATTTTAAATCATCTTCTCCTATGAAGTTGTGCATTACGTCATGTTATTTCAATTGAATAATATCATCTTCATTGTCATACATAAATCATATACAAATGTGCAAATCTTAATTGTTTATCCATGGCATATTTGTAGGGGGAGTCATGTTTTCATTTAGCAATATCTTGATTCAAATACCTTTTGTTCTTTAAGCGATAAAATATTGCTAAATAAGATTCCCAAGGTGTGAGTAATTAATTTTTATTGGTCACTCACACTAAACATCAATTCACTTCAATTCGATTATGAGGATTGTCATCAATTACCAAAAGGGGAGATTGAAAGCATCTAGGCCCCATGCGGTGTTGATTTTGATAATTAATGACAATCACGAAAAAGACTAATGATGTTTGTGCAAGTAAGTTGGAAACAGGATAAATGTATTCCTCGAAAGATGTTGGATGGCCTCAAGTGCAAGAATAGAAGAATGCAGCGCAAAAGAAGCAAAAGAAGTGAAGGTATAAAATTTAGATGTATTTTCTAGTCTTTTCACCGATCTCGGAGTTGGAAAATGATCGGATTATTAGGATAGTAGCCGTACTATAAAGAGGACTTGATATGGGTCTTTGAATCTTGAAAGTGCATAACATATGGCTCAATAGTTCATTTGCTCAAGCATGCATTCGAGAGAAAAATCGGTTTAAAATCGCCTCAAGTCGGCACTCTGCGAGGATAGGCGGTAATCGCGTGATCGCGTACTAGGATGTTATATAGCGGTAGCAAAATTCGATGGGATGATTTATTTGTTTTGCTCGGAACCCACATGGCGGCACTACCGCTCGGGTTAGGCGGTAATCACATAAATCTTGGTACTACCGCACCTATACTGCGATAGCTTTATTCGAAGCGTATCCATTTTGATTGGCGGTGCGGTACTACCGCACCATAAGCGATAATCTGGACATATATAAAAAACGTTATAACGACTACGTGTCGGTCACGATTATTAGCCGTATAGCCGTTACACATGGTCTTGATACTCTAGGCCCTTAGAGGCGGTAATCTGAAATATAGCATAAATTCGAGGTAAAGTCAGGATAACGGCTAGTTTGTGTGGGGTGGGGTTATAAATACCCCCCACTGTATGTAGGGCTGGTTGGTGACTCCATTGAATACTCTTGAGCCCTAGAAACACTCTCCACTCTCTTGTGCATTGAATTCTTGATTCTTGAGTGTTGGAGAGCTAAAATTGAGTGCATTGCATTAGTGAGCCATATTGATTGCACTCTTGAGATTCAAGCCGCATCAAGTTTGTTACTCTTGGAGGTTGCCGCCTCCTAGGCGGCTTGGAGGCGTGAGGCTCGGTGATCTTCACGAAGAAGGTTGTGTGAAGAC
Source organism: Guadua angustifolia (assembly GCA_036346375.1). Taxonomy (NCBI): domain Eukaryota; kingdom Viridiplantae; phylum Streptophyta; class Magnoliopsida; order Poales; family Poaceae; genus Guadua; species Guadua angustifolia. Next base: position 62,017,284 of record CM070508.1, read on the forward strand.
CCCAGGCGGTTGTGAAGGCCTGGCTTCGCCTACCGGAGGCGGGAAGAGCTATCACTAGTGATCGGGAAGGCTCAAGCGAGTGGAGCCGGCAGAAGAAATTCAAGCAACCTCAGCGTGGAGTAGGGGAGACCGGCAAGTCTCCGAGACCACGGGAAAAATTCTTTTGTCCTTCATTTGTGGTTTGCTTGTCTTTCACTCTTGAGAAATACTTGCAATTTGATTCTATTGTGCTACTTGCTTAGTCATTTATATTCTTGTGTAAAAATATCATCTTGTGATCACTAAAATTGTTAAAGAATTGAATTCGGTAAAATTGTCTCTTGTTCTTAGTAATCATTAAACTTGAATTTAGTGATAGAAAATTTAGAAAAGCCTATTCACCCCCCCTCTAGGCTCATCCTCGATCTTCTGATTCTGTACATGAGTTTTAATATTTTTAAAAACATGTATTATTACTCGGCGAACACGTAGAGTATTAAACTCGACAAAAAGAAGGTTGACATCTCTAATAATTTTTCACCCTTTTCCCTCTAGACTTTTTTCGCCGTCATGTTTTTTATTTCGATCTCAATATTTTCCAAATAATTCGTCGAAAGAGGTATTTCTACAACTCTATCTCTCTATTTTTCCCCGGTTTCGCTCATTATTTCGATGATTTAAAAAATTAAACGCTGCCAAAAAAACATTTTTCTTCGAAAAAACGACACGCGCGGCGTGTTACGCCGCGGAAAATTTCCTAATATTTTATATACTACATGTATCCAGATTCCAGTAAGTACGTTTGCCTTTGTGGATTACTAGATCAATGCCCGTGCGTTGCTACGAAAAATAAGATTGATAACGAAACATAAAGGTCAAGCAATAAAGGAAAATTGTGCTACAAGATCAAACATCTATTTCTCCTGATTACAAAAGTTTTTATGGTTTCTTCACCGGTATGAATTAAAAGCAAATATATTGTACGTAGCAATATATATTACCAATCTCAAAAATCAATCAATTATTTTTATCCCTTTTTGCAATTTATATTATCAGTTCACGTTCCTCTTCCTCTCGCCATGCCCGCAGCGCGCGCTCCTCGACGTCGTTGACCTCGTCTTTCTCGTCACCTCGCTCGTCCTCGTCATCCACCGCCTTCGCAGGGGCGACACGGGGGCTTACCCTGAGCACGAGGCGGTGCTGCCGAAGCCACCGCCATTCTGGACCACTGGTCGCTACGCGGTCGCGCTCGTGGCGTCCGCCGTCCTTCTCGCGCTCGCGTTCTTGTTCCTGCCAAACACGCTATGGTGCGCTGTGGAGTTCGCCTTCCTCGCCGCCCACTTCGTCGCACACGCCATAGCCGCGTGGTCAGTTGCATCGGAGAATGGGGCCACCGCTGCCACCCAGCCTTTGCACCTCCGGGTCTTCTGGATCGCCACCGCACTCTTCTCTTCTTCGGCGGTGGTTCACTGCGCCGACGGTTCGCTACTCTTCCTAGATGACCCTCTCGCCTTTGCCAGCCTACTCGTCTCCATGCCTCTATCGTACCTAGCCATCACTGGCTTTACCGGTTATGACGCCGGAGCCCATGAAGGTGAATCAGAAAACACCAACGCCGAGGCGCCTGCCACGCCGTGCACCGCCGCGTCGTTCCTCTCTCTCGCGACGTTCAGCTAGATCAACTTGTTTATTTCCAAACGGTATGCCAACGACGCTCTTACCGCCAACAACTTCCCACCGGTGTCGCTGGGCAACCGCGCCGAAACGTCGTACACTTTGTTCACGTCCAACTGGTCGGCGCTGGGGTCACGGAATTCGGTGGGCATCGCGCTCTGGCTGTCCTTCTGGCTGTAGTTACTACTGACCGCGGCGCTCGGCCTCCTGCGCCTCCTGGCTATGTACATCGGTCCGTTACCTATTGATCAGTTCGTCGAATTCATTCGCCGCGGCGGCACGATATGGGAGATCTTGAATGAATTCCCTTGATTGATTCTGTGAAAACTGTACAGCATATATAGAGTATAAAAGGAATGATTGGCTGGCTATTAATTATCAGCAATAATCAGAGATTTTGCTATAATAGTCAGCCATATTTAGAGAGATGTGGCTAGCTATAAATCAGGAAAAAAATAATTAGCTATAATGATCTTCCATTATTGGAGATATGGCGGGGGAGGAGGGGCTAGGAAGAACGGACCGTTGCCACCAACTGCAAATTTATATTAGTAGAGATATACCAGTGGTTATGACAATAGCAACGCACTTAGTGTGTGTGTGTGTATAGGTATAGTCACGCTACTACATTATCAATTTTATAACGGAATGACTTGTGTCCGGACGTCCGAAATTTTCGAACACGTTGCAATATTTTTTCTACACGTGCAATATTTTGTTACAACACGTGCAACATTTTCCTTTGATAAACAGTGAAATGCAGCACAGTAAACGGATGTTGCAAGCGTTTAAAAAAATGTTGCACGTATCGGAAAAAAATGTTGCAAGAGGCAACCGATAGAATGAACAGTAACCGGACGTCCGAGTGTTAGTTTCTCCCATTTTATAATACTGATGTTTGGACGCTATGATATTTAGCTGTAATATTACTTAGAAACAATAAGAGTACTGTAGATCCGCTCGACATTTTGGTTAATGCGGTATTCAGTAGTAGAAACAAGGGATAATTTCAGGAAGATGTGTTTGGCCATCTCCAACAACATTTCCTAAATATAGATCTCTATATCCCTATATATAGAATTCTCTAAAAAGATTTCTTCCCTATATCTTTTCCCTCTCCAACAGCATTCCCAAAATCCCACTCCCTAAATTCTCCATCCTATATTATAATGATATTTCATAACCGCCATTTGAACCGCTATTTTTAAATATAGAAATTTAATTTATTCTAGCAGGAATTTAAAATTCGAATGACTATTTTTAAATATAGAAATTTGAAATTTGAAACTAGCCGAAAAATATTGTGTCATTAAGACAAAATGATAGGTCACGCTATATGATCAAATGACCCAATTCCATTTGATTCTAGCATCATTGACAAAGAAACCAGTTGAGTAACCACCAATACAAAGATCCCCCATGGATGCATCGAGACCAAGTATACCATCACCCACTATATGATCAAATGGCACCGTTCACATATTAAACTAGAAAGGTAGGACTAAAATTGCCACATAAACATATGTTAAGGCTAAAATTGTCTTTTGCAATTTTCTTAAGATCGGATGTGATGCACTCTATTTCTTTTACTATCTATGCTAAGCCTTTATTGAGTTTCTTCGGATCCTTGTGCATCTACATGCATTACAAGTGTGTAATGAACAAACTATTAGCCGTCATATAGGTTTGATACCAAAAGACATATTGAAAACATACAGCCGTCTATGTCCTGCTGCTGTCATCACCATTGATATGTCAAAGCAAGGCAAATCACTTAACAATATGACATATGAGCTAGCTATGCCATGGATTGCATACAATACTAGACAAATCTAAATTTTGTAGTCTGGAGTCAAACAGATGATTATTCCTTATAGGCTTTGTTATGAAATGTGTATACTAAAGAGTGAAGACCATGTCAGTTGTAGATTATTCCTAGAACTGAGTTTATTTCAGGATAATGCTGATTATTCCTATAGCTGTAATTGATTGGAACTTAGCCAATCAATGTTGTTCAGTTTTAGAACGAAATAAGATCATAGTGATTGCCTGTAGAGATGGCAATGGGTCGGGTCGGGTGCGGGTTTTACAAAACCCGACCCGACCTGAAACCCGAATTGAAAAACCCGACCCGAACCCGAATACCATATCGGGTAAAAATCTATACCGAACCGAACCCGTGGTGCGAAATCCGAACCGACTGCAAGCGGGTTTGTGTAATACGGATGGCAATAGGTTGAGTCGGGTGTGGGTTTTGCAAAATCCGACCCAACAAGAAACCCGAACCCAAAAACCCGAGTCAAACCCGACGGCACCAAACCCGACCCCAAACCCGGGTGCGGAACCAACTGCATTGCAGATGGGTATATCGATTTCGGTGCACGATGGGTACCCGTGGGTGAAAATTAAAACCCGAACCCGACCTGAACCCATTTCAAGTACCCGACCCGAAGAACCCGCGGGTAAAAATTAAAACCCGAACCCGACCCGATCGGGTGCAAAACCCGCGGGTACCCGAACCCGCGGGTACAATTGCCACCCTTAATTGCCTGTGGAACATGTCAGGCATGCCAAATGCATACAAAAATGCTCTGTAAGAAATTACCAAAAGAAGTTACTACACAATCTTATCAATAAAGTAAAGAATCCGAAGTCAGTCCCCATCAAATATGTTGTAGAGCTCTCCATGCTAAAAAAATGAAGAATTGTAACTAGAAATTGCTCACAAGTTAAACAGAGAGAAGATTGGTTCTATTCTTACAGAGGGGCTTAACCATGCACTAATTGTTAGATTAAAGCCAATAGAGGTTTTTTTGTTGTATTGTTTTTACAAGCCCTACTTTATTTCATAGCGGAATTACAGATCAGAAATTACCTAAGAAATGCTGATGGATCCTCTTGTTATGCAAGTTGAATGCCAACTACAGAATGGAGAAAACATCATCCATTGCCTATGATAGGAAACAGACCTTATCACATGATGATTTTGGGTGGCAAGACTCTGATGTTCATCCAACAAGTGATGTGATACGCTATAACCCCGTTGAAGTTAACAATTCTTCTCAAACAGGCATAGATGAGAAATTAGATGGTTCTTCTGAAAAGCCGATACTATCGCAGGGCCGGTAGTTTCGCTATTTGGAAGCTGGTACTACCAGAGGTCGGTAGTACCACACGTGAAACCGCTAGTTATTTTCAAAAGAGTGCATTTTCTAGGTTTTTGAAGGCCAGAGCTACTGCCAGTAAATGGGCAGTACTACTGGAGGTGCGGTAGTACCAGGCCCAAGCCACTAGTAGTTATTTTTCAGAGAGGCTGCTCTAGAGGTGACTTGAGGCCAGTAGTATCGCCTGTGGAGGCTGGTACTACCGCTCGAGCAAAACTACCGGGCTTTTGCCTACGGTAGTACTGGATTTCCCGTGCAATGACTAGATTTCGAGTCATTGCCCTGGAGGTCGGTATTATCGGCCCTAGAAGGGCGGTAGTACCGAAAAATGCTGTTTTTGCCCATCTTGCCCCCCCCCAACGGCTAGATTTCTTGTGAGGGGCTATAAAAGGATGCCAAGGGCTGGCATTTGGGCATGCTGACTTTGGGGAGAGTTTGTGAGAGTTGGTTGCATGTGTTTCACTCTTCCAATCGGTTTTTGAATTAAAAGTGAACCCTAATTGCATGTGTTACAACTAGAAAGTGGATTGAGAGCATCTTGTGCATGTGTTGAACTTGAGGAGAATCCTAGTGCATGTGTTGCACTTATGAGGTCGCCGGAGTGCATGTGTTGCACTAAATGAAGTTCAAGCGGAAGGACTTGGCTTATTACTCTTGGTGTTTGCCAACGCCTAGATAGTTTGTGGAGGCGTCGTGCGCGGGAGCTCTGAACAGAGGTTGTGAGAAACCCCAGCAAAGTTGTGAGGGTCAATGCTCGCCTACCTAGAGAGGGAAAGAGCAACCACTAGTGGATTCGAGGCGGGTGCTCAATTCGTGGAGCCGGTCCAATTTGTTTGGGCTAATCTCAACATGGATTAGAGGAGACCGGCAAGTCTCCGAACACCATAGTAAAAAGTATCATATCTTTTGTGCTTGCATTCTATTCCTTATTTATATTCAAGCAATTTATATTCGTAGAATTAAATTGATTGATTGTTTGTATTTAGTATTGCAATTTATTGTTAGACACATAATTAGTTAGTGCACATAGTGAGCCTAGAGAATTTAGGCTTTGATTGTTAAAACCTTAATCTATCGCTTCTGCATTAATTATTGTTAAGATTTTGGCATAAGGGTAATTGGGATGAATTTAATTATAGAGATTTGTACAAGTAATTTTTAAAAGCCACTTATTCACTCCCTTATAGTCGACATCCTCATCCTTACATCCATATTCCAACAATTCCACCGACACTGCAAAATCTATTCTTTTCTGAGATTACTAGGGTTCATACCTTACAAATCGGCTCGATCCCGCAGCACTTGAGGTTGAAGAGGACGATGCAAGGTGGACTGGGTTGATGACAAAGCCGGGGATCAGATTCAGCGGAAGGGAAGTAACCTGGGTCTCTTTGCGCGGGGAATGAAGCAGCAGCTAGCCTCCTCGAGGGCGCGGGACTAACCGGCAAAGCGCCTGCTCGCCTCCTCCCCGACGCTCAACGGAGCGGCGCCTCACCTCCTGAACATCGTGGGACAAAGCTGCGGCTCACGGTGCTGGCCTTCTAGGCGATCCTCATGAGCGCGGGAGTGACCACCCGTTGCTTTAGAGGTGATGGGGAACGAGATGGGGATCGGAGAGAGGATCTTGAGAAATCGGGATTCTCTCTCTATTACCTAAAAACAGGGAATCGGATGGGGAAGCTTTTAGACGGGAGATTTCGCTCTGCGCTTCTACTGCTTCCCTATTTTTTCGGATAGGGGTGGGAGAAGGGAAGTTGTTGGAGTTGCCTTTATAGACTTCTACTGTATATTTGGTGGTAGGAAACATGTTAAAATATAAAACTGTAAAAGGTCAAAAGCATAGAGCATTTTGCTAATAAGGGAGTCGAGGGAAAGTACAAATCATGTTATAAGAAGCTGGGTACTCTTGCTAAGCATGGACAGTACCAAGTACTGTAACCATTCCTTTTGTTCGGCATGAAATAGGACGTAGTTTTTTTTTCCATAGAAGAACTTCCTTTGCCGGGATGCTCATAATCAAGAACCCAGAATTCATAAATTAGTTGCTTTATGACCAGTCTTCGCATGTAATTAAGATAGTACATCTAGCAACCAAGTGGTATACTCAATAGTCAATACACGTTGGATTATGGTTGAGAAAATATTATGCATAGTTCTATACACGGTTGCGTTCGAGCAAACACAAAATGCAACCGTACCGTTCTTTCTTTCATTGTTCTTCTTTTAATACTTGCGGCTTATATATGAATATATGAAAGAAGCCAGGAAGATACATGATCTCTAAGCAAAGAAGAAACAATAAATTGTGCATCTGAATTTTCTACAAACCTTTGTGCTCCCTTTTGTACACATTGAGGTACCACCCATGGCCTAGCCATGTGACCACCCTGTCAGCACTCTGCCCAGGCGATTTGAAGGTGAAGCAGAGGTCGAAGGCAAGGCGACTGGACAAAGGCTGGCAGGAGGGACTTCGAGCATGGCGCATGATGGCCCAAGGCGCAAACGAGCCCATAAGCGTAACATGCGTCTCTTGGGTCCAGAGTGGATAACAAAGTAACTATCTCCGGTACAGAGGTGAATGAAGCTATAAGGGTGAAATGTTTTCCCTGTAATGAAAATGGGTTTCCGTCTTGATATATATATAGAGAATACTGTAGAGGAACAAGGCAGGCGGTGAACTAAAGGCTGAACCGTCTCCTTGCGAGCGGCGTTTGTTCTTAAGGCGGCGGAGATACTTGTACATTTTCCTCATCCAGTTTATACAATCTTCCTTGGTTCTGGTTGATTTTGGTGTTGGGGTCTCACATCTGGTATCAGAGTCGGTCTTTCGAGTGATCGGCGTCCCGGCGGCGGAACACAACCACTTCACGCGCTTGAAGAGCCGAGCGGAAACCATGGCCCCGCCTCGATCGGAAGATCCGCTTACCACGATCCTGGCCAAATTGGAGGAAAATAGCAAGAAGGAGGAAGAAACTCGGTCGATGGTTGCTGAGGTGCAACAATATATCCGACGAGTCGATGATTCGGTGAAGAAATTAACCGAAGACCATGAGCAATTGGAGAATTGGAAGCCAAGAGTGGAGAACCGTGTGGCGGAATTGCACCACTCCGTTACCGATCTGAAGCAACAAATTGGTCGAGTCCTGGAGCAGTTACCTTTCGATCTGGCCAAATCCAAGGGAGAAATGGGGACGTCTCCTTCCGCCCATCTGGAAGGATTTCCGAGTGCGGCGACGTCCGGGCTAAATGGCCACCGCGAACATTCGTCTCACCGGAGTGCGGGCGCTAGGGCAGGCGATGCCCTGGTGCCTCCTCCGGTCACAGGTAATCAGTTTCAGACTCCTGCTTATCATCCTGTGCTGCAATCGAGTCCAATGTCGTCTGCTACTTTTGCATCAATGGCTCAAAGTTTGGGAGCAAATTTACCTCACATTAGTTTACCAGCTTTTGATGGCACAAATCCAAAACTGTGGAAAAAACGATGTGAACATTTTTTCGCCTTTTACTCTGTTCCGGAGGATAGCTGGGTTCGGTTGGCAACTCTCAATTTTGAAGGACCAGCTATCTTTTGGTTGCAATCCATGGATCATAAAGTTTTTGCTATGACGTGGGATGAATTGGGTCTAGCCTTAACCAATCGGTTTGGTAGAGATCAACACGGGTCGTTAGTACGCAAGTTCTTTCATATTCATCAATCTGGTACTGTGTCTGAGTATATTTAACAATTTGATGAACTTGTGCACCAGCTTTTAGCTTATGATAACACATTACATACTGAACTGCTTACGGCTCGATTTATTGATGGTCTTAAGGACGACATTCGTTCAGTTGTCATTATTCAACGTCCAAAAGACCTCGATACTGCTAGTGCTTTGGCGCTTTTGCAGGAGGACGTGTTGCTTCTTCCGCCTAAACGTGAGGGTCGCCGATTGGATGCTGTAACTTCTGGGCGAAATTTTGGGCGACCGATGGCATTGCCCCTTCCTCAGCCACCTTCAGTGCCTAGAGCGGTCACCACAATGGCCGGCGATGACAAGAAGCTCGGGCCAGCGCCCCGGTCGCGAGCTTCAGATGACCGCATGTCCGCACTCATGGCCTATCGTAAGGCAAAAGGGTTGTGTTACAAATGTGGAGAAAGATGGAGCCATACGCATCGATGTGCAGCCATTGTTCCTTTGCATTTGGTGGAAGAGATGTGGGCAATGTCTCGAGATATGGATGAGGAAGTAAGGTCTGAATCTTCCAATTCTTCTCAAAGAATTCGTGCGGCTGACATAACTGGAGATCAAGTTTTGGCCATTTCTTGTGAAGCTATGTCTGGATCCGAAGGGGGTAGAACCATTCGTCTCAAAGGATGTGTACATTGTCAAGATGTTTTGATGTTGGTCGATTCCAAAGTTCAGGAAGTTATATTGGCAGTCATCTCCTCCCTCTGATGCCTGGAGTTCAAGAAATGTCTCAGCCCTTGCAAGTCAGAGTTGCGGATGGAGGACTTTTGAGCTGTAAGTTTGTCATTCCACAGTGTAGTTGGCTCTGTCAGGGGTATACATTTATGACAGATTTGAAAGTTTTACCGTTGAGTGGTTATGATATTATTTTGGGCATGGACTGGCTAGAACAGCATAGTCCCATGGAAATTCACTGGGGACACAAATTGTTAGCGTTTTTGCATAAAGGCCGTCAGATTCGATTACAAGGCATTACTCCCCGCATCAATAGTTGTCCTGTTATATGTGGTATTCAATTGGATGCACTTATTAAGAAAGCGGCAATTGAACAGATTCTGGAAATATCTGAAGTGACCCCCGAAAGTTCAGTGCTAGCACATCCACCGAGCATCACAAGGCTCCTCGAAGAATTTGCACATTTGTTTATGAAACCAAGTGGGTTACCTCCTCGGCGTGAATTTGATCATGCCATTCCCTTGTTGCCGGGAGTTCAACCATTTCGACTACGACCATATCGCTATACGCCGCAGCAAAAAGATGAGATCGAGAAACAAGTCCAAGAGATGCTCACTAATGGGGTTATTCAATATAGTTCCAGTCCTTTTGCGTCACCGGCTCTTTTGGTCAAGAAGAAGGATGGTGAATGGCGTTTGTGTGTAGACTATCGCCGGTTAAATGCTCACACCCTGAAAAACAAGTATCCCATGCCTGTTTTGGATGAACTCTTGGATGAATTAGCGGGTGCGACGGTGTTTTCTAAATTAGATCACCGTTCAGGTTACCATCAGATTCGAATTAAAGAGGGGGATGAGTACAAAACAGCTTTTCAGATGCATAATGGTCATTTTGAGTATAAGGTTATGTCCTTCGGTCTTACTGGAGCGCCCGCAACATTTCATGGTTTCATGAACTTTGTGTTGGCACCGTTATTGCGAAAGTGCGTGGTGGTTTTTATTGATGATGTGCTCATATACAGTTCCCACCTGGAAGTTCATGTTGATCATTTGCGCCAGGTATTCAATCTGTTGAGTCAACATCAATTGCATCTGAAAATGTCTAAATGTTCATTCGCCCAAAATCAACTAGAGTTTCTGGGCCACATTGTGAGTGTGGGTGGAGTTGCCACCGATCCAGCAAAGATCAGAGTGATCCAGGATTGGCCAGTGCCCACTTGTGTGAAGGATGTTCGCAGTTTTCTCGGAATGGCCGGGTATTACAGGCGCTTTGTGCAAGGATTTGGAGTGATCACTAAACCATTAACTAACCTTTTGAAGAAAGGTCAGTAGTTCATATGGACAGATGAAACTCAACAATCATTTTCTGCTATCAAGCATGCTCTAGTTTCGGCTCCAGTGTTGGCCTTACCGGATTTTGCACTGCCGTTCACCATTGAGTCAGATGCAAGTGAGAAGGGCATTGGTGTTGTTCTTCAACAGAAGGGTCACCCGGTTGCGTTCATCAGTAAGGCTTGGGGACCTAAGAATCAAGGGTTATCTACATATGAAAAAGAATTTGTGGCCATCTTGTTTGCCATTGATCAATGGCGGCCGTATTTGCAACATGCTCCTTTTGTCATTAAAATGGATCATCAAAGTCTCACTCATCTGTTGGATCAAAGAGTTACCACCCCACTACAACAGAAGGCTCTCACCAAACTCCTCGGGTTACAGTTTACCATTCAGTACAAGAAAGGGCAAGATAATCGCGTGGCCGATGCGCTGTCTCGCCGTCCAGATTTCCAATGTGACCCTATCGAAACTTGTCTAGAAGTTGCAGCAATCTCCTGTATCAAACCGGTGTGGCTTGAGCAAGTGGCCCAAGGTTATAACCAAGACCCGGCTACTCAAAAGATATTAACTGAGCTATTAGTCGGACAGTCTGTTCCTCATTTTTCGCTTCAAGATGGTATTCTTCGATTCAAGAATAGAATATGGATTGGCCGTAACTCAGAACTACAACTCCAATTAATGAAAGCTCTTCATGACAGTGCCCTTGGAGGCCACTCAGGATTTCCTGTTACCTATCGTCGGATCAAAATTTTGTTTGCCTGGCCATCCATGAAGAAGACTGTTCACCAGTTTGTGACTACCTGTGCTATTTGTCAACAAGCCAAACCGGATCGAGCTAAGTATCCTGGTCTTCTTTTACCTCTTGCTATACCTGAACATGCATGGCACACGGTCACATTAGATTTCATTGAAGGGTTACCGCGTGTTCAATCTTATAATTACATCCTAGTGGTGGTTGATAAGTTTTCGAAGTTTGCGCATTTTATTCCTTTGGCTCATCCATTCACCGCCCTCTCCGTCGCTCATGCCTACATGACACATGTCTATCGGCTTCATGGTATGCCTCGTGCTATGGTATCTGATCGCGACAAGGTGTTTACTAGTTTGTTGTGGCAAGAGTTGTTTAAGTTGGCTGGTACGTCGTTACACATGAGTAGTGCCTATCACCCACAATCTGACGGTCAGACCGAGAGAGTGAACCAATGTTTGGAAGGCTATTTGCGGTGTTTTGTGCATGCATGCCCCAAACAATGGATTAAGTGACTTTATTTAGCTGAGTTTTGGTACAACACGAGTTATCATTCAGCACTCCAGACATCGCCTTTTGAGGTTTTGTATGGTCATCCTCCTAATTATTTTGGTATTGATACTACTAAAGGATGCACTTCTCCAGATTTGCAGCAGTGGCTGAGTCAACGTGCCCACATGAATGACTTGATTAAGCTCCATTTGCAGCGAGCCCAGCAACGTATGAAATCTCAGGCTGATAAACGACGATTTGAGCGGCAATTCAAGGTGGGCGACATGGTGTATGTGAAGTTTCAGCCATATGCTCAAGCGTCGGTAGCGCCTCGTGCCAGCTACAAGTTAGCGTTCCGATATTTTGGATCATATCCAGTGATTCGCAAAATCAATGATGTTGCATATGAGCTCCAATTGCCAAGCACAACCTCGGTACATCCGGTATTCCACGTCTCTCTCCTCAAGCCAGCCAAGGGAGAGCAGCATCAGGTCAGTGAACCTATTCCTGACTTTGAACAGAATTTGCAATTTCCTTTGCATATTTTGGATCGTCGGTTATGCCGTCGAGCTGGGAAAGTAATTCCACAAGTGCTTGTGCATTGGTCCTCATGGCCGGCGTCTATGGCTACGTGGGAGGACGAGCATTCACTGAAGGATCAATTCCCTGGCGCTCCAGCTTGGGGTCAAGCTGGTTGTCAAGGAGAGGAGGATGTCAGCACTCTGCCCAGGCGATTTGAAGGTGAAGCAGAGGTCGAAGGCAAGGCGACTGGACAAAGGCTGGCAGGAGGGACTTCGAGCATGGCGCAAGATGGCCCAAGGCGCAAACGAGCCCATAAGCGTAACATGCGTCTCTTGGGTCCAGAGTGGATAACAAAGTAACTATCTCCGGTACAGAGGTGAATGAAGCTGTAAGGGTGAAATGTTTTCCCTGTAATGAAAACGGGTTTCCGTCTTGATATATATATAGAGAATACTGTAGAGGAACAAGGCAGGCGGTGAACTAAAGGCTGAACTGTCTCCTTGCGAGCGGCGTTTGTTCTTAAGGCGGAGGAGATACTTGTACATTTTCCTCATCCAGTTTATACAATCTTCCTTTGGTTCTGGTTGATTTTGGTGTTGGGGTCTCACACACCCATGGCCTGGCTATGTAGACAACCATATGGACACCACACACGTTTTGTCATATACAGGGCATATATATGAACTGAGAAGATATAAAATCGTAATGTTCAAATCTTGTTTGTCCAATCCATGCAAGAATCAACACATTCGATCAGTTGTCCAGTGTATTGATTGGACAAAAAAAAAACCCCTCCATATATATACCACATGACCAGACAACGCCTCAGATGTGAGTTCTCATCATCTCATGCATTAATTTATAGAGTTCTTTTTTGATAACTATATATATCATACTATATTCGACACACGCTCATTTATCCAACATTATTTTACATGAGAAGAAAACTCAAGTAAGTAGTCATATGTACGTGTAGATTTATGATGCACATACATATATACTCTTCTAGCCTCCTAGGGGAAGTGGATAGCACATGTATACACACGTACAACGAAAAACCCGGGGATCGTTGTGGAGCCCATACTATTGCAAAAAAAATTAGATAAAACTTAAGATGCATTACATTATATATGCTTAATTATGTGATATATATATATATAGAGAGAGAGAGAGAGAGAGAGCTAGTAGCTTGTTCACTCTTAATTTTGCTGCTCATGCCACGTAGGAATTGACGCATGCATGCATCAAGAGCCGAGATGGGTGGTCGATGCCAGCGCCACCGCCTGGGCCCACACCTTGAGCCTTGCCTTCACATCCATCGGATCCTCCCCTGCTAGTCGTTAATCACAACACAGATTAGTTAACCACGCATATAATTAATTAGCGAAGACGTAGTACTAAGATACTAGATGTCACTCCTGCTACTACTCCTACGTATTAACTTGTTAATTTCACTTAAGCGCTTAAGGGTGTGTTTGGTTATTTGCATCACCCTAACCTGTATGAGCTATCCAGACTAGCTTTGGTCTGATTGAGTGGATACAAGTTGAGTTGTTTGGTTGATTATTTATGTATCTCATGGATCTGTATTGGAGAGAAGCCTAATCTATGTAACTCTATGTTTCCTCCATCCTGCATGAGTAGGTGCAATTGCATGTACTTGATCTAAATAAATAAGAAACCAAACATGTATTTAACAGATATAGTTATATCTACTCATGCTATTCAGCCACCACATAGGCAATAAAAACTCCCTAATTGGTCGATTAATCCCCATGTTCTTTTCTGATCGCTAACTAGGCTCATGTATAAACGATGAGAAGACATGGGTGAGAAGAGATCGAGATGGATCGCGAGCGATAGAGCCAGAAAGGAACGTGGCGAAGGCTGACTAGCAAGAGAAGTGCGCAGAGATTAGGGTATGTTTGGTTGATGCTTAACCTTGTCACAACTAATCTCGCTAGCTAGGTGTGGTTTGTTGGATTTTTGTGGTAACAAAATTCTTCTCACAGGCGTGGTAAGCTTAGGGGAAAAAAATTAAGTCTACGACGTGTGAATCACGAGGCTAAGAAAGTATGACAAGACACAGTTATAACATGAAGCTAAACACCCAAGTTAGGCGACGCCGAGTTGTCCTTGTCGCGGATTAATTCACCAGACGCTGGGAAGGCATCACCAACGGTTGGTTGGTTGGCTGGTTAGGCAGAGGTAGTGGTGCTAATCGCCTAGAGTGAGTACTAATTCAATTGCGACAGCAACCCTTATCAATCGATTCATTAATGGAATCGGAGTGCCCTGCTTGACCGATCAGAGACTGGAGCTAGCTAGAGCTCTGGATCGTCGTACGTGCTGCCATGCCATGCCCGGCAAGGCAGGGGATCCATGTGCATTCAGATAGACTGATGGTGACGCATGCTGAAATGCACGTACTAGTCTATGTCGACTGAGTGAGTGATCTGTGTGTGACGGTGACGTACGTACCGGGGCTGGAGATGGAGCAGGCGCCGGCGGATGGGGAGTCGTCGCCGCCGCTGCTGGCGGTGTGGGTGGGGCTGCTGCAGGAGGAGAGGCCGTAGCACTGTATCTCGACGGTGCAGTCGGAGGGGAGCTCGAGGCCGAGGTCCCTGCAGGCTCGCACCTCCTCCATGTCCATGGCGACGCCGCCGCCGCCGCCGACCGAGCCTGCCGCTTGGGAGGACGGCGAGGACGAGGGGCCCTTCCCCACCACGACCACCACGGGGGTGTCGGCGTCCGGCGTGCCGCCGCTGCGCTCGTGCCAGCTCTTCTTCATCTCCCACGCGCGGTCCAGCCACGCCTCCCGCGCCGCCCGCTCCCGCCGGACCACGCTGAAGCTGCTCCGCCGCTGCGGCCTCTGGGGCGTCCCTCCCCCCAGCACGCGCATCCACTGCTCCTCCGGGTCGCTCGCGCAGCTCTTCTTCGCGTCTTCCACCGCCAGCCACGCCTGGGGCGGCGGCAGCGTCCGGCCGCCGACGGCAGAAGAACCAGAGAAGACGCGGCACCGCACGCCTGCGACGTCCTCGTCCTGTTTCTTAGACCCGACTCCACCGCCGCCGATTCTGTAGGCGCCTCCGACCTTGCTGACGTCCGCGCCGCCTCCCTCGACGGCGAGGCGGGACACCCGCTTCCTCACCTCCCCCACCTCACAGCCATCGTCGCTGTCATCGCCGAGAAAGTCTTCCTCCTCCTCCTCCTCGTCGACGCGGCCAATCGGCGGCTCCATCGTCGTGGGTGCCACGTCTAATAAAATGGGTAGCTGGGAACTTTAGCTACGCTACGCAAGATGAGAAAGAATTAGTAGGTGGTGCAGGTGATGATCATACTAGCTAGTTAGAGATTAGTGGTTTGAGTGGGAAGCATGAGTTGTTTGTGGTAGGGTGTATTTGTAGGCCGACGAGGTGGTTGATCGAGCAGCGTGAGCTCAGCTAGCTTCCTGCCATGGCGACGGGTGGGAGAAGGGTGGCGCGACACACGCACCAGAGATCGATGAGTATATAGCAGCTAGGCGCGTGTGGTGTTGGGCGCTGTCTGCTTGGCATGGCGTGGTATGGTATGGTAGCATGTATCATGTATGTACGGCAGTATCTACAGTACCTGTTCAATCAGGCAGTCGGCGTAAACAATTAGTGCAGGCCACTACTTAAACAAAAATGAATATATCTACTACTAGAAATTAATTAGTATATAATCTCTCTCTCTCTCAGGAATTTTGTACTAGTTGAGCCTTGAATATCGATCGATGGAACAATCTTATGTGTGTTTGCATGGAGGTAAGAGTGCTGCGTTATTTATCTGCTTAGAGCTTTTTTTTTTATTTTGATCCTAAAAGCAGAATAAAACATAAACAGACCGATTCTAGGAATAAATTCTCGTAATCCAACTCATCCATATACGCACTAGAATCCACAATCCACTTCTATGTGTTTTTAGGATTCTAACTTTTGGAGAATCGGTTTCTTTGCAATCATAATCTAGAATCAGCTTTTAGAGAATCTAAAGCAAAAATAAATAGGCCCTTAATCTTTGCTAGAAGCGCTGCATTAGTAGATTTCGAATTAGATTTTTGATTTGATTTCAAACTTGAATTGGATGATTACCTTTGTAGGGTTTTCCATTGAACATTCTTTTTTTTTTTTTGAGAGATAAGATAGAGTTTGCAAAGAATAAGCTCCCTTGTGTGCTTCAGTACGTTCTTTTTAGATAATTATGCTTGCTTCAATTTCGTTAAACCCATCATTTATTCAATCGCGTATTAGTGAGCAATGCATTATGGATTTATGTTACATTAAAAATGAATCATGAAGAATTTAAAAATGAATTATTAAAAATGCACTATGAGATTATTTGCCCGTGAAATTACCTGTGCACCACAAGTTATATTACACCTTTTTCTCATAAGAGGCGCTTCTATGTATTTTTTAAATATTGTATAAATATTAAAGTATAAATGAATAATAGATAATAATTATTTACTTATTCGTTTACTTTAAGATTTTTACACCTTATATTAGAAGGAAAAATATAGAAGCACTACGGATTAGTGTTTGCTTCCTGTGCAATCAGATGTGATCATTATTCATTACGGATAGACCTGAAATGGACTAATGGCATATCTGGATAGGATCAAGGGAGTAAGATTTAATTAATTATCATTGGCAAAGATAGTTATCATGAGAAGGGGAAAATCTTTAATATTACTACCTCGTTTATTTTTATAAGGTTTGACTTGGTGTGATCTTTAAAGTTAACTTTGACATTTAATTTCTTTTATAATACTTTGTTTACAACTATAAAATCATAACTAGAGGAAAGTGTTTTTAAATACGAATCTAGCGGTATTACTTTTGTATCATATAATCTATAGAGGGTGTCTAGGGAGCACATGAGTGAGTGTTTTTTCCTAAAAAGCACTCAAATTTTGAGCCTTCATATCTCAATCCAATTGATAGAATCAATTTACCTCTTATCCTCACATTTAAGTACTCCATATACAAAACAAAAAAACACTCGAGTCACACTTAGTAATTCCCTTACATCAATTATATACTAGTTTTACATAAATTAAATTATGTAGAAATGATGTGATAATTTGTAAAAAATATTATTTTTCTCCACATGGTATTTTATATCAATTATACACTAGTTTTACACAAATTAAATTATGTAAAAAGTAACATGACAATTTATAAAAAATAGAGAAATGAAACAAACTATAAAGAACACACCAAACAAAACCGTAGATCATAAAGTCAAATATTGACAAAGTCAAAATGATAAAACACGACGTGAATTACAAAACAATATCTAATAGACAAAAAAATTAAGTTCACACAAACAAAAAAACACTAATATCTAATAGATAAAAAAATTGAGTGTCCTCAAACAAAAAACACTCAAGTGCAATTTAGCAATTCCCTAATCTATATATTATTGGACTAATTGTTGGTCAAGTTTACAATTTTAGAATCTCAAAATGTGTGGGCATGTTATAAAAATCAATAAAGGGAGTATAAAAGAAGGTAGTGATGGTGGTTCATCTGTCATCCCACCACCACCTCTTCTCACAAGGCAACATATGCCAATATATGGTTTTGGTCTACAGGTCTACATGATATAAAGCAATTAGGAAGAGCGGAGCAAAACTTGCTAAGGCCATGTTTGGATGGGCTAAAACTAATTGTTAGCTGGCTAATGGCTAGAGCTAATTGTTAGCCAGCTAATAATTAGCCCATCTAAAATTAGCCCATAGCTGTTTGGATACATGACTAATGGTTTAGCTAATTTCTTAGAAAAGCCATGTCTACCCCTCATAATGTTTACCCCTCATCATGTCTGCCCACCTATTAGTCTTCCTGTTTGGATAAACTAGGACTAATTTTTAGCCAGTTAACAATTAGCCCAAGGATCCAAACATGCCCTAACTATCTAACAAACTGTGTACAAAATATAGAGCCAAACTTGTTACCTTCCTAATGAGTTAGTTGATATTAGTGTAGGAAACAATATATCTGAATAGGGTTGCAATCGGATCGGATTTTTGCGTCGGTAATAACCAACGACGAGTTCGGATCGGATTCGGATATTTTTTTCGGATAATTTTCGGATTCGGATTCGGTTTCGGATTTTTTATTTCGGATTCGGATTCGGATTCGGGAGAGCACTATCCGTCGGATCGGTATATTCCGAAATTTTTTTCGGATATATTCGGTAAAAATTATTCGGATATCCGATCCTTCGACTCGCACAAGTCTCAACAACTGGTCGACCTGCCTTGGATTCCTCTTTCCCAATCCCACCCATCGCCTCCCCATCGCCGTCGCTGCCGTCCGGTGTTGCTCTTCTCTTCTCTAGGGCTTGCTTCCCCACCTCAAGCTCCACACCGACGTGGCGCCCAGTTCTTGGAGGAAAAAGGTCGGCTTCTTGCTCTGATGGATGCGTGCAATGTAGGGTCCAGTGCCTTCGGATTTGAGTAGTTTCTTGGGGAAGTTTGGATCTTGAGGAGGTTCTTCGATCTCCGTCGCAAGGTTGGAGCTTAATCTTTCGTGTGCTCAGTTCTTGCCTCTTGTGAGGAGGTAGCTGGTGCGATTCTGGGGTGGGTTTGATTCTTCGGGAGTTCATCTGGAAAAGTTGAAGAATATGAGGAGTTTTGAGCTTGTTTGTGGCTGCAAGGTTGGGTTCTTGGAGTGTTCGACGAAATGGCTTCCATGTCCGGGGCGCAGAGGGTTCGGGGTCTCTGAACGTCGCGTCGGTGGATGCGGAGGCGGAGGCGAGGCCAGTGCTGATGCCCGGCGGCAACAACGTCAGGTCCTGTACAGCCCCAACCGAGTTTGTTCATCGGAGGAGATGCACGTGGGTGACTCTGACCACTGGCGAGCTTCTTGTGTTCTTGGAGTTGTTTGATTGAGATTCTAAACACATCCGCCTTTGATTGAGATACTAGTATGTACTCTTTTGTCCATTCTGATTGTTTGCCCAATAGAGCTGAAGTACTTTCCTTGTGCTGGATCATTTGCTAATTGCTATTAATCATCGTCACTTCTCATAGTATTTTTCATACGATTTTATGGAGTTATTTGAGTAGTAAAACTGCTGCCATGGCCTCTAACATCTGTCGTTCCTCAAGAAATATAACCCATTACAGGAACCTTTTCCTTCTTCAGAATTACAGTATACCACATTTATGGGACTTGTTTTCTATTAGACGGCAATAATCTTGTTATATGTAGAACTCATCGGCTGACTAATCAGTGCTATATGTGTGCTTTATGCGGTATCTGTTTTCACGCGTTATCCGACAAAAATTATTCGACAACGTATCGGTTCCGTTCCGTATTCGATTCGAATCCGCAACCGATATTATCCCACCGTATCCGTATCCGGTACTATCCGAATCCGATTTCGAATCCGACAAAAAATATGGTTTAGGATATGGAAAGAACGATATCCGACCGAATCCGATCCGATTGCACCCCTATATCTGAAGCTTACTAAATTTTACATACACGTTGTTGATCAAAGACAAGGATAGAGGATAAAACATAGCAACTCCGTCTCAATTCAAATAGCGTTTGTTGTTTGAGAAACTAAATTACACTATACTGGAAAAAATACCATATATCCATATGTAAAAATCTCAACAACCTCCTTATTCTTTATCAACAATGATATAATTTTTTTTTTGGGTATACATCGAACCAGTTAACAAAGAAGAAAAGCACCATCCATCGATTTACGTGCACAAGTGCCACCTGCCACGAGGGGCTGAGGTGGACGCAAGCGCGAGGCGGGGGGCCAGCAGGTGGAGCCTGGGCACACGTGGCAAGCGCAGGTGAGGACCGGAAGCTGGGGCTCGCGCGGGGGAGGGGCCCGTGGATGACGTGGCGCCACCGGGTGGGCTAGCGGGCCGGGGACGCTACTAGCAAGGGCCAAGGGGTCGGTGTCCACGCGGTTAAGCTGCCGCGGCAAAAGTGGAGGATTTAATGGTTTCGTTAACCCTGAGACGGCGACGGGTTAGATCATTCCTAACTTTAATTAGCGTGGGTGGGACTAGATTAGATTAGATTGGGGTATCTACAATAAGATCACCTCAACTTACTCTTAGTATATTCATATCAGTTTTGTCCTATGTGAAAAAGTGAGAAAAGAGAAGAGAGAAGAGAGCTGGCTCTTATTTAGCAGTAAGCATTGTACGGAAGTATAGGTAGATTAGTTATATGCAAAAGAAGAGAGATAATTAATACACAATATCTAGAGTCAACTTTTAGAGATAGCTATTGTACAAACTGATTTTGTTGTTTATTTTAGATGCTATGGATAAAAAATAGAGTAAGTGGTTAACTTTGTTACTGTATAAGTAAGATATTAGAAGAGTGTTCCGTGTATCTCGGTATCTGTCGGGGGCTTGGAGCCCTGACACATGCACAGTTCGAAGACGTGCGCACGCTTCCTGATAAGGCTTACTAAATTTTACATACACGTTGTTGATCAAAGACAAGGATAGAGGATAAAACATAGCAACGCCGTCTCAATTCAAATAGCGTTTGTTGTTTGAGAAACTAAATTACACTATACTGGAAAAAATACCATATATCCATATGTAAAAATCTCAACAACCTCCTTATTCTTTATCAACAATGATATAATTTTTTTTCTTGTATACATCGAACCAGTTAACAAAGAAGAAAAGCACCATCCATCGATTTACGTGCACAAGTGCCACCTGCCACGAGGGGCTGAGGTGGACGCAAGCGCGAGGCGGGGGGCCAGCAGGTGGAGCCTGTCCCACCTGGCGGGGGGCACACGTGGCAAGCGCAGGTGAGGACCGGAAGCTGGGGCTCGCGCGGGGGCGGGGCCCGTGGATGACGTGGCGCCACCGGGTGGGCTAGCGGGCCGGGGACGCTACTAGCAAGGGGTCGGTGTCCACGCGGTTAAGCTGCCGCGGCAAAAGTGGAGGATTTAATGGTTTCGTTAACCCTGAGACGGCGACGGGTTAGATCATTCCTAACTTTAATTAGTGTGGGTGGGACTAGATTAGATTAAGGTATCTATAATAAGACTATCTTAACTTACTCTTAGCATATTCATATGAATTTTGTCCTACCTGGAAGAGTGAGAAAAGAGAGGAGAGAATAAAGTTAGCTTTTATTTAGTACTAAACATTACACGGGAATATATGTAGATTAATTATATGCAAGAGATGAGAGATAATTAATACACAATATTTAGAACTAACTTTTAGAGATAGTTATTGTACAAACTGATTTTAGTGTTTATTTTAGATGATATGGATAGAAAATAGAGTAAGTGGTTAGCTTTGTTACTGTATAAGAGCATCTCCAAGAGGAGCCTTAAATAGGTTGTTAATTGTAATTATAGAGCTTTGATGAAAAAAAAAGCTCTCAACGTGTTGTATTTTGAGAAAAATTATCAAAATAAGCAGGACTTTGTTCTCGCTGCTATATTTAGCAACGCCCTCCGCCCTAAAGAAGGGATGAATGAAGGATTGAGATTTAGGGCCTAATCACGGAGTCAATAAATATCTTGATTCTAATTTTTTTAGTTTAGACCCTATTTTGAGATATAGGACTCTATTTTAAGGCTTGACTATTGGAGATGCTCTAAGTAAGATATTAGAAGAGTGTTCCGTGTATCTCGGTATCTGTCGGGGGCTTGGAGCCCTGACACATGCACAGTTCGAAGACGTGCGCACGCTTCCTGATAAGACACAGTGTGTTTGCTATAGATTACGCCCGTTCCTCTTGGATTCTTGCGAAAAGTCAGATGCACGCGCACACGCATATGCATTGCTAACTTGTCGAGTATGGGTATTTGGAACAGAATATATAATACTAGTTCCTTTTTTTTGTCGTAAGGAATACACTTGTTTCGGTGTGTATGTGTCTATGTGAGAAGAAGTTGCATGGTGTGATGGGGTCTCGACAGTTTCGTGTGCTAAGTTTGTGAAAAACGGTGCCAAAACTGTAGTGCTCATCGCATTAAATCTTGTAGGGGGGCATGTTCTACGTAAAAAAAAATAATGTTTGTTTCTTGAGATATACAAACTCCAAAAACTGGTTTGTTTCTTGAGATTTACAAACTCCAAAAACTTGTTTGTTTCTTGAGAATTACATGCTCCAAAAACTTGTGGCATCGGAGGGAGGAGGATATACGATTATCAGTTGTCACCAAGACAGAGCAACACTTGGGAGGCTGAAGTGAAGGAAGGTGAGATAAGCACTAGAGCAAAAGCGCGCCGAAAGGGAGAAACCGCGTCTGCGCCAGCGTCATGCCCCAGTTTAAAAAACCAACCGATCGCCGGTTAAACCGGAAACCCCGGAACCGACCGTCGTGCAATCGGACCGAAAAAAAAAAATCGGTGAAGCACGGCAGCGCACGCGTTCAAGGATTCTGAGCAGCTGCCAATGAGCTTCCGCTCGCATGGCTGACGCGAGTATCACTTGGCCAGTCCGTCCGTGTTCGAGTCTCGCTCGGTACGGGCGCGCGTGAGTCGTGCATAGTGCATAATGAAAGCGTGTGTGGTGAGTGAGTGCGTGTGTGTACGTACTATAGCTTGGCTGTTGTTTCTCCTCCTTAAATGAATGCCAGAGCTTTGGCTAATTTCAAAAAAAAAAAAACGGTTCTGAGCAGCTGAGCTGGAATGTTTGATGCATAATTGCATATCCAACTTCCTACTGATTCATATGTGATTTTCCTTGTGTACGGTTTCATTCTTTTTTTTTGGGAGAAAAGTCTTTTGTTCTTGTTGTATCATTCAATTATACAAACTAAAACCAACGGTAGGAATATACAAAATATCAATGTTTGCAAAATTTTTTTTTCAAAAAATCGGTCTGACCAATCTGATCACGCTGCAGATGCATGAGGGCATATGTAGTGGTCGATAGTTATCTGTAATACAACTTCAGTCATTTATAGCCAGAACTAACGACAACTTATACCATGGATTATGATTATCTGTATAATTGCCTATAATTTTTTCTCATAAAATTAATAGATTGCATATACAATTATACATATAATATAAAAGCCGTCTGTCAAATTAAATTATTGACGACCACTGGCACCACACTACGTCAACGCGGCGACCGGAACACAGCGAACCCAACTTTGCCGGGCCTCCGTCAAATGAGTTTACAACCAATTGCCCAGCCCAACCGACTGAGCGGCCCATGGGCCGTGGTACGCACCTGGGGGAAAGCGACGGCCCCGAGGAGACAGGCGTACGAGCGGGGAAACACCACCGCCACCGCACGCACGGAGCGAGGGGAGAGCCGACGAATGCCGTCTCCCTTCCCCCGATCGCCCGCCGGAGGCGCTGGCCGGAGACCGGCTCGACCCCAGCGAGTGATCGTGGTACGGGTTCCCCCCGCTCCCTCCCCTCTCTATCCTCGGTGTTAATTTGAATTGAATAGCTTCACACCTCGCCGCCTCGACGAGTTCTCGATGTGTGTAGAAATCTGGTTCATGCCGGTAGTGCGCATTGCGTTTCGAGCGGTCAATTTCGATCCATCTGGTTGGTCCCCCAACCGAAGGAGATGGGTCTGTGTTGGCCGTTTGGTGGGTGGATTGATTTCCTGCGTTGCTGTTGCAATGATTACCTGCGCAGCGTCAATCGATCGCGGCAATGGCTTTGCCGTGTGAAGTCGTGGTCTCAATGGGAACAATTGGCATGCGATTTACGGAGGGGGCTTGCTGCATCACAATCATGTGGAGGGATTTGTTACGGGTAGGGTTTAAAGTTCTGTGAGTGGTTTGGTCTCCACAGGATGAGGCCTTGAGTCCTGGCCTGAAATCAACTTGTTGATTCCATGCTTTCGAATGTTACTGTCACTGCCTCGCCGGGTGTTTGTGGATGTGGGCTGTGCCATCCTTGCTGGTTGAAATCGTTGAACAGTGTTCACAAGCGTGTAATCATCGTGTTGGAATTTAATTTATCGAGCAGAATAACTCATGAATCAAAACCCGAAACGTTTGCAAATGCGCCCTTTAAGCCTATTAGGTCTTAGAACTGAACCCAGCTTGTAGCACTCTGTAGGTTTGCATCTGATTGCAGTGTTATGGCATTAGCTTCGTGCTAGCACCACCAATAGAGAAGGAACAGGATGTGATGTAGACCTCAATCCTAGAGTAGTGCAATTAGCTTCAGCTGATGGATATATATATTCTGAACAATAGACCTGGTCAATCAGTAATTCTTATTGCATCAGCATTCAGAAATAGTTCAGAATGATGGATGCTCAAGGGCTGCATCATCATCAGAACATCTCCTTAAGGAATTTATCTGTTAGTTGTTGCGATGAACTTCCTGGAGAATATTATTTAGTGTCTATGCTGTAAAATTTCTTTACTGCACTATGCAGCTGTGTTTCAATTTCCATAACAAAATGTCATGGAAAAGGATTTGAGCTAGAGCTACTATTATTTGATACAATGTTATCCTAGGCGGTAGGCGGCCGCCTAGGCCACATAGGCACTTCTTAGGCGGGCAAATGCAGCAGCTAGCATCAGACGTGCAGCGTACACAATGACACACAGAGCAACGCACATAGTAGCTGAGAAGAGCAAAAAGGGAGAGGGGAGAACACAGCTGCACAGAGCAGAGCAGCAGAGGTACCTGGTGGACGGGTTGAAGGTGGCGATGGCAATGGCTAGATGGCAGCGATGGCGATGGGTTTGGGCCAAGGATGCAACGGATCTAGCCGGCGGCGATTTCCTCTTCAATGGAGGGGAGGCGGCGGTGGGTGGAGACAGAGAGAGGAAACCCTAAATCAGGTTTGGGAGAGCCATCATCCTCTTATACCTCCCCTTCTCAGTCTTGGTGCCACCAGCTCCGCATCTTCCTCCTTGGACTTCTGTTGACCACACCTTGTGCTGCCTAGGGGCCCCGCACCTTGTGCCGTCTCAACCACCTTGGACCACCGTTGACCACCTAGACAGGCCAAGCGCCTAGCTGGCCGATTACCAGGGAATCGCGGCAGGGAGCCCTCCCCAAGCGCCCACGCGCCGCCTAGGTAGGCTAGGCGGCCGCCCGGCAAACTCTGATTTGATACAGCACTGTGTAGCTCATATAATGTTGCTCGTGTTAATGAGTTTAGCTAGTAATTGGTGTGTTTCTTATGCTGATATAGGTTCATTGGATTTGTGTTCAAGCATCCTAATGGGCCCTAAAATGCACAAAATAGAGCTGGTCTCACCAAATTGTACACCTACAAACCCTATTTTTTGTGGATGTGCCCACCAACCTACCTGACCATCTGAATTGGTAATTTACTCTGGCTGTCAGATCCATAATCCATTGATATTCTTTTCATCTGGCAGTGTCCAATCCAGTAGAGATGCAGAGTCAAGTATAATTTGCAGTGTTCTAAAAACGGGCCTACTAGGCCATATACAAGTAATGGGTGCCCATACCTATTAGCCTGTTATGCCGCATAATCTCTACTAGGTTGGTGACCTGTCGGATACCTGTTACTGATTTTTAGAACCTTGGTATTAGTAAAGGATAACATACATCAATACCACATTTCATCCTTGACAATTGACATCCTTCCTGTTGCTGTGTGTTGCACTTTAAGGGCACTCAGCCAGTCTGCCTTGTTCATACAAAATTTACCTTTCCAGCGTCTAGTGCTATTGATTAAGTAATGTTAAACTTAATGCACCAAAAAAACCAGCCATTTCCATTCTAACAGACTGCAGTATAACCTAGACATCAAAACTTGTTTTTATATTGAACATTACATTTGGTCAATATGTTCTGTTAGAACTTAGAAGCATGTGGTTTGCACTTCTAACACCACAGATCCTCTGGAAATGAAGTGTGTTTGAGTTGAAATTGAGTGCTAGGTACATTGCTTTGGGTGATTGGAGCAATTTCTTCCGAGCACTGCTATATGCCTGTATGTAATAAATTT